>CM037783.1:41582043-41632043 GCA_021229015.1 Solen grandis | reverse complement strand
AGCTCACAATTCTAGTTTGAAAGATGCAATCATCTCTCTGTTATATACATTTTGCATTGCAGTACGTGATATATCATCCTGCTTGTTATTGCGAAGTTGCATACTAAAATCTGAGCCGAAGCCCTGGATGTTACGTGTGCAACAGAGTGGTTGAATGTCATGTGAACTTTGTTCCTAACTTAGTACTTCGAATTTTGGATTTTTGAAAGGAAAGTGTATTAGCAGTGTAACTTGTAAAATTAACACAGTGGTACTTGGATTTCAGAATCGTGATTAAGAAAGTGTTAAAACTGTACCAATTGATTGAAATACGGTATATGTTCAATTGCTTTCACTAAAACTTTGCAAAAGCTTTGCATAGCAAAGTATGGTGTGACTAGAATAAAGACGGACAATGGATTTGATATTAGATAGTCCAACCACATTTACATTTCTTATAATGGTTCCCTAGGAAATGATTGCAAATCGGGACATTGTCGGCGATTTTTTTTTTCAATATATTTATTGAAACGTCCGACTTAAAATGAAATCAGCCATGAGTAAAATGAAGGTATGTAAACATAAACATAATGAGACATTACGTATGTATGTATGTCCAGTTTGGTTGTAATCCCTTTTTGTATTTCAGGTCTGTGCATTATAGAAGATAGAATCTTCAAGAGTTATTTAGCTACCATGGTTTGTTTCTCTTTTAGTTTGTAGTTACTCAAATACAGTTTCGCGGCCTTCCCAGGCACCAAGTACTGGTCCGACCAAGAAACCATCGAGAGGGATACGTACATGTTATAAGAACGTGTTTCCATCCGACGCTAACTAAATCAATAATATAGTGATTTAATAATATTAAATGGTACACTTACATATGAAATCTTAGTTTTTTTAGATATCTGTATTAGATTATCACTTTTTTTTAGATATCTGTATTAGATTATCACTTAGTTTTTTATATCTGTATTAGATTATCACTTAAGAAATACGTATGTCAGATTAAGAGAACATCGTCAATACAGACGTGTTAAGTTTACAATCTGACATACCAAAATATGTGTCTATTATTCACTGTAGCCCTAATTGCTATGCATATTTTCCAGTCAGATTTAATCACAAATCATGCAGTTTCTACGCGTAATGCGCAATAAATGTTACACTTAAATACACAATACACGTTTTAACTTGCACCCATGATATATGCGTTTTACATTGCTTTATTGCAAATGCGTTAATATGTCATTGCCTTTGGCATGGAATAACCAAAACAATTAGCTTTATATATTAACACTCGATTTACTAGCCATTCTAAAACATATGCTGTCATAATTTATTCAATAATATTCTAGTTTCCAGACACGAAGCAATGCATAAAATGACACACCTGTTAAGAGATCTGAAATTCAGACATTAGAAATTTCCACTACACACAATACCGTATAGCTTGCAGTATAGTATAGTCACATGAGATATCTCCGGCCCGAGATTCTCGAGACAATACATATAGTTTTATACTGAACTACGATGGTCATGCTCAAACTAAAGATATGGCTAAAAGAAATTATGATATATTAAGTATGGTATCCAAGATAGTACATGTGTATTTTTGAGGACTTGGAGCTATGTTCTTCAATATTAAAATTAAGTCATAAATAATTTTCAAGCTAAAACTCAATATAAAACCATAGTATTGATTATAATATTTCAGTATAAGCATAAGTTCGTACTTAAGAATTTCCGGGATTTTTACGGCTACGTCTGTATGACAATTATAGTCAAGGTTATTCAAGAACTTAGTCCTAGCTCGACCTTGCATACGAAGTGAGTAAGAAATGGAGGCGCATCGGAGTGGAACCACCGCTGATATTATTTAACAATAATCGCGTTTCAGCTCAGATGTAGTTAAGGTAATACATACATCATTAAATCATAATCGTGGTCCTTCAAATGCTTAAAAAGACTTCAGTGGTGTAGATGCAAGCATCCACTGATTTGGAGTTATAATAAGAGTTTTGCTCTAAGTCTACAAAGATTTATATTTACTATAAAATCCCACGAACACTTGATCGACCATGATCACAATTTGATTAAGGATGGATTACCTTAACGACCACAATTGTTGTTATTATTGTTCCATGTAATTAGGCTGAGAATAGGAGTATCAGATTGTGTTCCAGAGGCTATTGTAGCAAGAGGATATTATGCAAAAACGGAGGAAATGGGCAATGATTGAATTTATTAAACGGCTGTGAGAGTGATTATTTACCTATTATTCCGGAGAGGTTAATGAACTTAACATAATAGAAATAGCAACGCTGGAAGGAGCGTATTATTACCAAATGAAATGGTAGGCTCATTCGATGCTACTTTGTAGCTTCTAAACATCTTGTGCCTAATTATACGTTAAACACCCGTGGAAAATTGGATAAGCTTATACTCTTTCAGTTTTAGAGTTAACCTTCTTTCCTGGAATATTTTTTTCTACTTGTCTCATAACAATACTCTAGATTCTGTAAGTGCAGTGGGGGTATATAGGAATTACGTTCGATGTTCTGTCCCCACACCGTCCATTTTTTTAAATGTAATTTTATTTTTTAATGACCCAGAGCAACGTAGAGGGTATTCAAAACATTCATTGTTTGCTTTCTTAAAGGCCCTTTATTTTTCCAAATGGGGTGTATATTCTTCGGACAGAAAACCAAAATGTATGCTACAGATTTGTTAAGAGATGAAATGTGTACATACTCGTTGACGACAACATAACTGCAATGCATAAATAAGGAAGACTCATTCAGTTGTTGACAATAATACCTGATGTGTATATTCCGCATATCTCCGTCAATTTTCTGACGTTTTCCACAGACTTTCCGTATGTCTCCATTGACGAATCGTGAGTACATACATTGATGACGTTGCAGATAAACAAATTGTAATTGGCTGATTTAATCCGTTTCCGATTACGGACCGTCTTCGGGAATACTCGTCAATGCAAAATTTAAACGACGAGAATATTTTGACATCCTTACAAAATACTAAATTGCATAATTTGATCCACATTTTCAGTGCGTTTTACATTATTTCCCATTTGCGTTTGTCCACAATATGTCAATGCTAGTTTATCTTTTCTTTTTCCTCAAAATTGTATCATTATGAAATATAATTGGCCTCTAAATAGGATTTTTAAAACAAGCAATGATTCTAAAAAAAAATGCTAACATACGTTTCCTTAAATTCCTAAAAAAATTGGGGATTTCTTTCCTTAATGTATATACGCACCTGCACCATTAGCTTAGTTTTATTCCAACCTTTTAAATACCAGCGCAACCGTAATTATCATTGACTTACAATTAAAACAGCACATTGGTAATTTCATTACTTTTTCTACGTCATATTACTCATTAACACCCAAGCAGATGCATTTATAATAAAATGAGAATTTACTAATACTCTATACCCGAAGAGGAAACACTTAATAACATATTTGCAATACAAATAGTTTTTTTTTCTTTTTTCTTTTTTGTTAACGTATTTTTTCCCACTACGTTCATGGCTGATTAGTTTTGAATAAATCCCTTAATTTGCAAAAAACAAGCTCTCATTATGTTTCCCATTTATTTTCGTTGCGAGAGTCTTAATTGGAACACCATTGTGTGATCAAGGTTTTTAGTGACCTTTGAACACGCTTTCTTAACATAAGCCTTTTTCCAAACAGAAAAATGATATATACCTTTTTAGAACATATATGAAATATTTTAAGTGAAAGCTGGCCCATTGTGTATCTCTCTTCCTACAGTTGAATAAATCCTCCTCCAAAATTACGCAATGAGGTTTGAATCGTTATATAACCCGTAGGTATAAAAGCGTATATGTGTGTTTTGGCAGTCTTTTGTGCATTCAATCTGTTTTGCCTGCAAAGAAATGCAAGTTGATAAAGTTGTATATTCATCGCTTTCGCAGACCGAGTCTTCATTTGATGGGAACAGCACTGGCAGGTTATATAATGATAATAGTAAAAGTTTGTTCGAAACGTTTCTCTGATGGGAAGAAACGTGAGGTTAAGATGTCTTGAGTCAGGCAATTTCAACTAGAAAGTATATTCGGAAGCTTTTCTTGTTTAGAAGTTCGAATAAACCAAATTTTGGAAATTTAATAAACAAAAGATTTACTCTCTATACACCCATAGAGTTAAATGTTAACATCAATAACTATCTTCAATATATGTTCAGTATTTTCACATAGGACCTGTTCGAGTGTGAACACACCTTCCGCTTGAATGGTGTCTATTAGGGAACTGCATTTGATAAAATCATCAGAAATAGAGAGTTTTGATAAAACTGATTTACTTTATATCTGAATACCAGTTAATTATGAATTTTCTCCCGATAAATAAGCAAGCAAGGTAAACAGGTATATACTAAGACTCTTTTGACTATGATTCCTTTCTTAGCTCTCATCATATACATAAAAGTAGTTTTAGGACTGGTTGACCCTAGTCCAAAATAACGTGACACTGAACATCCATGATAAATCATACCAAATTACCCCATATAGAAGGTATTTTTATTTAACCCCCAGATTGGTCACGTATCCCCAAAAACTGTAGGGACTCTTTATGAAAGGGTACAAAGTTAAGGATAAACAGCAGTTGTATCCCCAATTACAAATCTCAGTGGGCAACCTGTCATGACAATTGTTTACGAATTTATATAGCAATGAGTCAGCGCTATCTTAAGTTTGTTTCATGATTGATTGAGATAATATCGACAAGACGTCAACAGCAAGCAAATAATCTTGACGTTGAGTAATAACTAATAATAGACCAAGTAAAAATAGTATGTCACCTGATATTGTTTTTGACGACATATTTTACAATTACTCCCATAACCTCTCGGTAGTTATAGAATAACATTATTTGCTAAAATCGGAATAAAATCATAGTTCCAGCTTCAACAGAACTTATCTAGATACTTGTGTTGTTGTTTTTTTTCTTATAATTTCTTCTAATTCTTCATATACATGTATTCATATTTAAATATGGCCGACAAACCGTTGTCCATGTTCCATTATCAACAGCAGAAACATCATTTCATTGGTTCCATTACCAGTTTTAGTTTACCGTATCAATAGAAAACAATGCATCAGTGGTGAAGTATACATTAAAATATAAAAGAGCTAAGAGTGCTTTACTTACAATAAAACTCAGATGAAACTACGAGTAACTCAGCAGAAGTGATTCAAATGAAAATAAAATTTGAAAATATAAACAAAATGAAGTTCGAATAATTAAGAAATGAAATCGTTCTGTTAATTTTATGTTAAAAGGATACATACGTTCTATTTCATGTAGCTAAACCAGCTGTTTTGTTTATGTTTTCTTTAGTACTTTTAATTCACGAAAAGGAAAGTAACTAACATGTGTTTCATAAATGTTTCGAGGAGTTACAAAACACTTAAAAGAATGGTCCTTCCTGTTCTGTGCTAGATTAAAATGTCATAAAATGTCATAAAAGACTAGGTATCGAAAAATCTGTTCAACATATTGTGTGTGTGAGTGTGAAAACACAGTTAGTTACTCTGTTATTGCAAGCATTTGGGCTACTTTATTAGCCTCAATATTCATTATTTCATTGGCATTTTCCGTCCGTCGTTATTTCACTTATGTTTGCCCATCGTTTCATTACCAAGAGTTCAACCCTTTACGATATAATTCTCTGTTTGTTTGTTGGGTTTTAATACCCTCCTACAAGATTTCGGTCATCTTGGGACTTTGTCAGACATTGGCAGAAATACTGCATCACGTCATAGGAGACTCAGTTCAACTCAACCTATAAGTGTTGTTATATATCGAGAGCCAAGCAAGACAATATAACAATAAGTTTTCGACCTTGATACTTTGTGGTCGTTGATCGAACTCTTGACCTCCAGTTGCGTTGTATTGCAGTGTGTTTTAGCTAATTTAAACTTAGTAATTTTACGCTGATTGGGAAAAACGTTCATACAATTTTTACTTATCCCTCGCAACGGTTCCTGGGTTGGACCTGCATTTTGCGCCTTTGGAGATCATGAACAAGTCTTGCCTCAAACGAGTTTCGAACTTCCAGATTCGTAATACGTAACCATTGGACCACGGCGCTCTCATTTATGTGTGAGATTCAACAAAATTATGTCAGTTCTATTTTAAACTGTTAATTATAACCAGATGTGTTGCCTCTATCCACTGTGATTATCATTGGCGTTGTTTTGTTTGTAATAAGCCTGCAAGTTTTCCTTTTGAAATTGTGAAACAAGTTTTGAATCCACTTTTTGAACATCATTTGTTTGCGTTCATGTCTAGGTGACAAATGTAAAAATTAACAGCTTCACTTATTAAAATGTTACAACCTGTTTTAGGGATTACTTATCCGTCGTCTGTCTGTCCGTCACACTTTTTCCGACACGCTTCAGCAGGTGACACACGTGTTCAAAAGAACACTTTTGTTGTTGTACGTTTCATTTGAAGCAATTTATAATTTAATGATATTCCTAGCATATACAATTTCAATATAAATGAATTTGAATTATTCATTGCAATTACACTGAAATGACCCTTTGTCATTGCAAGGAGGTAAAATTTAATCTGAATTATATTTGTTGTTTATTGTAATATTTACTTATTACACTTGAGAAAACATACAAATCATCCGAGCTGAAAATGATCAGGTATAAATTTAGGCGTATATTCCAGAAATCATTTCACTCGATAGGCACGAGTTTATAACATCATTTAGATGTTGTTAATGGTTCAAACTTTAATTTCAGTTTGAAGATATGTAATATCTTTCACATGTATTTTAATTTCATTTATTTATGAATCAAGTTGATACAAGTGAAATGATGTTTATTAATGTGGGTATTTTATACAGCTGATGATATCCGAGTCAATTGAATATCAACCTATTCATGTTGTGATGTTTTAAACAGCGTCAGCGCTTGTCTTTGATTAGAACATCATTACCCGTGTGAGAATAGTGAAAAAAATGTTATGCAAGGACAGTAATGTAACATGCTCACCAATAAAACTTCATTGAGAACGGTAATATTTCGCTGTGGATCTTGTCAGATAGCGGCGTTGTGAATACACTTAATCATTCGAAGCCTTTCATAATTGGACTGCCCGACACACGTCGTTGATTTGGATTATTGGTGATCGATAGCGTCCACATTGGATTCCAACGTATGTTTTTTTTTTAATCTTTTAATATTTAAATGAACCAAAGGTATAAATATAAATATGACTTGTCAATTTAATTATTTATCAGTTATATTGTATCAGCAATCAATAACTATTTACTAATTGCATTTATTTCATTTGTTCATATTTTTAGCAGATCAAAACTCTATCGAGCCATGCACCACTTTCAAACTGTGCAGGAAAAAAATGTAGTTGCGCGTGTCACTGGTCAGCCGTAAAGTTAACTTGCTAAATAATTCAAGCAAATGTGTTCTTTTTAGAAAAATAAAATGCATTTACGGAACGACAGCACACAAATGCAACATTTCTGAAGCTGCATTGCATGAGACCAGTTAACTTTTTGTTATGACAAGTATAATATAGTTTGTATCAATAAATGTTTATTTTTGGGGCCCAGTTAATATAAGAATAGTTCAAGGATTTGTGTGACTGGGTATGACATCTTGCCACTTGTCTATGGCGTGATATCGCAGTGATGCAGCACTTCAGCAAACAAGCGAACATAACCATTTTACGAGTTGCCCTAAAAAGTAACGGTACTCACTGTATGTGTCAGTGCATGTTGAGTTGGCGACTCAATCTATAAATATCGTGTAATACAGAAGCACTTATGATCTAATTATTCTGTCTTACACAAAGAACTTGCCGTAAAACGTATTTCTTGTGATAGGGAAACCATCATTTTTTTCTCACCTGAGCACAACGTGCTAATGGTGAGCTATTAGAGTGGGCCAGTGTCCGGCGTCCGTCCGTCGTCAACAATTTCCTTTAAAAAAACACCTCCTTGTAAACCGCTGGATAGACCAAATGTCACAGCATTGATCCTTAGGAGACCCTCTATCAAATTTGTTCAAATTGTTTTAAACTGGTTGAGAAAGGTCGCAGGACCTAAAATATATTTTAAAAATGAAATCTTAGAAAATCTTCAAAGGTAAAACTGCAGATAGATATTTGGTGTGTATCATTGTCTTGTGGACCTCTACCAAGTTTGTTCAAATCATGACCCTGCGGTCAAGACTGCAATCGCCACAGGGACACTTTATTTTGCATAGGAACTAGAATTTTTTTTTTATCAGAAACCACATGGCCTGGATTTTAGATCTTTGGTGTGTAACATGGCCTTATAGATATCTATCAAGTTTTTTTTTTTTTTTTTTTTTTCAAATCATGGCCTTGGGCTCAAAATTGGCCCCGCCCTAGGGGTCACTTGATTTTACATAGATTTAAATAGGAAAACTAGATAAATCTTCTTGTCATAAACTAAAAGGCCTTCAGTTTAAATATTTGGTATGTAGTATGGATTAGTGAACATCTACCAACTTTGTTCACATAATGGCCCTGGGGTC
Organism: Solen grandis; assembly: GCA_021229015.1. NCBI lineage: Eukaryota > Metazoa > Mollusca > Bivalvia > Adapedonta > Solenidae > Solen > Solen grandis. The sequence goes on along the minus strand of CM037783.1, from coordinate 41,623,478 downwards.
AAATTTTGCCCGCCCCAGGGGTCACTTGATTTTACATAGGTTTATATAGGAGAGCCTTCAAAAGATATTGTCAGAAACCTTAAGATCATGGCTCTTGGGTCAAAATTGGTCCCACCCTAGGGGTCACTTGATTTATAGCTATTGGTCCCACCCTAGGGGTCACTTGATTTATAGCTATGGCCATCAAATTTGGGCCACATGAACAGTTTTTGTCTGAAATTACGATTGTTTTGCTATACTTCTGCATGAATTTTTGTTCAGTATAACTGTGTTATAAAAGGCAATGAAGGCAATATGTCTCAGCGATTTAGCGCCATCTTGGCCCACTTGTTTTAAGTTCGGATGCTTGCATTGGGTGACTATGCGTCTGTACATGGGTATTGAAAGACGTTATATACACATATAGTTTTAAAAAAAAAGAACAAATTTCTAGTCAATGACCATCTTTGAACCAGCTGTTTTAAGATCTTGAATCCTAGATTACTACATTTTAAAACTAAATACATAATTCCTGCAAGAATAGGAACTGAAGATAAATTAATTAGCATATATACAATATATGTATTCTCTAGTAAAACTGAAGATTGTGTATTAGAATTTTGACTGGAAGGAAATATCAATTTGATTTGTGAAAAGCGTTATATAGTCTCACAAGTGTGTTTCATAAAACTTCTGAAATAGATTTTTTTCATCTCAAATTTTGGAAGATCTATAACTCGCTTTTTATGGTGGCATACTTCTGCCAGCCACTTATCCACTTAGCTATGTCGAAACTTTTCTGAAAAATTGTCACATAGTCAGTTAGTATCTGGAAAGTAGAAAACTTTCGTGTTATCCTCTTAGGTATCTTAACAGAACAAAACTGCCTGTTAGTGCCCACTACTGCTAGCCATATATTCACTTAAGATAACTGGATATCTCGCCTTTTTTCATGTTATTCAGTTAAATTATGTAGATAACAAGCATTTTTTCACATAATTATCTGGAAAAAGGCATGATATCCAGTTAAAATAAGTGAATATGTGATTGGCAGTAGTGGGCACTAACAGACAGTTTAGTCCTGTTAAGATACCTAAGTAGATAACTTGAAAATTTGCTACTTGCCAGATACAAACTGAATATGTGACAATTTTTCAGAAAAGTTTCAACATAGCTAAGTGGATAAGTGGCTGGCAGAAATATGCCAACATAGCTTTTTGATTGACCCGGAGAACAAACATGGCCAGTACTTGTTAAAATGTGTATTACGAGCAAGCTCGGACAATTCTTTATTATAATTTTATTTTTGTTTCGACTGAATTTGAAATAATTGAGATGAGATAAATCTCAGTTTGAGATGATTCGTGAAACACTAGTCTGACCTCAGATCCTCTTTCGTAACCAGTCATCCATTCAGCTACCTTTACTTGCAAGTGCATGGTTCAATATAACAGCACCGGTTTACTTCTGCCGTTAACAATGACTACAAATAAAGTATAAGAAGTATACTTATGTATAAGAATGATATGAATTCAAAATAAGATCTCTTAATTCAAGAAAATAATGCATAGATGTGAATCCGAACATCATATTTCCATCTAATCACGTATCTATTACACATGTACGTCACATTACGAAGTTGGGCAACAGGAGGAGTAACTAAGCGAAGGTCGTAGAACCATCTCCTGTTGACATGTTATAATGCGGTAACTATGATGCTATGTAAAGAAATGAATGAAGCAGCAATATTCACGGCGTAATAGGTGTTGTGTATTTAAATATGTGTATGAGTACAATAGAAATAAGTTTGGGCTGTTGTTATTATTCTACCAGACAGCACTCAGAAGTGGAATCATGCTTACTTTTGGTTTGGCCCTCAGGGCGACTGGCAGTTTATAATACAAAATACGACGACTGAACAATTAACATGTACTATAACAATAAAGCAGTTTAATTTTTTAAAGTAAAATAGTGAAGAAAAGTGTACAACTTTACCTTTTTCAAAGATGGCTCTTACATCATTTAACACCTACCTCACCTTTAAATCACAGGACTTTTTTGCAAGTAAAAATACATGACTTTGTTATAAAATAATTGTTTAGTTCTGATTTCACTACATGGTCCATTACAGGAATCAAATCTGTAAACTAACCAATAAATCTGTTGGTTCGAAATATTAAGCATTCTACTTCTGTGACAATGCGGGAAGCAATAGGTCACGTTCTCTTCCACCGCAAACATTTTAAGCAGCTGATGCGCCGTGTAATAAACACGTTTCACGGGGTTTCATCTACATGTGTTTGGTTTTCACTTAGTTGCATACAAGACAAAACTTATAAGTACTCCGACTTAAGTGCTGTGTATATATCTAGTGTCAGAATTAAAAGAACTATTTTCGGTTTTCAAGAGTTGTCCGCGAAAATTTGTTTCGCATGGTTAATTAGGCATCAAAATCATTTAAGCAGACGACAGATTTAGCTAACTTATAATGATTTTCACTATTGAATGAGCATACGTTTGGGAAAATAGATTTGTCATGCAAGTTTGAAATCGGAGTACTTATAAGTTTTGTTAATTATATAAGTAACCTATGAGCTTGCATCAAAAGCATGAGGCGTTCACAATAATCAGTGACATGCTGTTCCATCCAAAAATAAGGTACACCAACCATATAAATCAAAATCTTATGTTTAATGTCATACATTACAAGCTATGTGGGCAGTTATTTGTCCTTTTTGCACTGTTTTCGGCCGACAAAATCAGCTTCGACTATAATGTAATCAGCAAAATGTACTTCAATCACTAAAATCTCCACCGAAATTAATTCACAGTCTAACAGAAATCTTGCTCTCCCTCTGTTCTCACTCTGAACTTTTTTACCATCACTATTGCGTTTCCTCCATCTCAACAGCTTTGTTCTAAAGGCTAATATGATGTATATATGACTCTCTGGGGTGGGCTGTATTGTCATGATAGCTGCAGGCCATGAATCTGATCAGAGCTAACTCAATCCTCAATAATCCAGACGTACCACTGCGAATGTTTTGTGAGGGAAGGAAGGAACAGGATTATCACATCCGAGTTTCTTTAATGCGGTTTATTGTATCTTTGCACATTTCAATGATAAATCATATTTTAGTTGCAGGTAATCAAACAGGTTTTGTAAAAGGCAGGTTTATCGGTGAAAATACAAGATTGTTGTTTGATATTATGCAATACAAAGAGGAAAATAAAATCCAAGGTTTAATTGTTATGGTAGATTTTGAAAAGGCCTTCGATTTACTATCCTTTTATTTTATAGAGAAAGTAATATCTTTTTTCAATTTTGGTCCAAGTTTTAAAAAAGTGGATATCAATGTTTTTATATAATACTAGTTTAGCGATACAATTAAATGATTTTTATCAAATTTTTTCACACCCGGTCGAAGCTGTCGGCAAGGTGATCCCATCTCAGCATATATTTTTATCCTATGTGCAGAAATACTATCTGTAAAATTAAAAAAATGTAAGGATATTAAAGGTTTATTAATTGAAGGAGAAGAATACAAAATTTCCCAATTTGCAGATGACACATATTTGTTATTAGACGGTTCTGAAAAATCTCTTAACACAACTTTAAGTATATTACATGAATATTCACAGTACTCAGGACTTAAAGTAAACTTTGATAAAACACATGTTATTTGGATAGGTTCAATGAAATATAGTATAAAAGCCATAAAAACCAGATGGAAACTCAAATGGGGAACAAATCAATTTAAATTACTTGGCATTATTTTTTATGTAAATCTTAAAAGAATGGTTGAAATAAACTTTAAGGATAAAATAGAGAAAATTAAGAAAAGTATTTCATTTTCAAAAGAGGAAAGTTGTCCCCTATTGGTAAAATTACAGTAGTAAAATCATTATTACTTCCACTTTTAACGCATTGTTTTACATCTTTACCAACACCACCTCGTAAGATAATGGAAAATATACATAAATTGTTCACGGATTTTGTATGGGGTGAGCGAGTAAAAATCAAAGGTACTACATGTATAACATGTAAAGATTACTGTGAAGGGGGATTAAAGATGACAAACATTTTTTCCTATAACAACTCACTTAAGCATAGCTGGTTAAAACGATATATAAATACAGTAAACAGTCAATGTTTTATATTTGTTAAATCAATATTTAATATACAGTAGAAACTCACTTAGCGGGCACCTCAATAATACGGGCAACTTCTAATTACGGGCAAAATTCGCGGTCCGGATCGCTTTGCTATATGTTTATTTGCCCGCAAAACTCAATAATGCGGACACCTGGCTATTGCGAAATGCGGGCACCATTTTTGGTCCCGATCGGTGTTTACAGTGCAAAATGAACCTAGCTAAAGCGGGCACCTGTCCAAGGGGACCGGGCACGAGTGGCCTTAATTTGAAATTTGGCCTTAATAGCAAGGTTTCACAAAGTCAAAAGGGATTATGTCCTTATGTCCCTTCGACACATCAACTCACACTTGTGTGTTATGTGTTGTGTTTGCTATGTGAGTTTTGTGTAATCAATTGATTATTCAATAACTCATTAAATAAGCCATTTTAAGTTTCGTTTTTATAAGTTTTATTTTTTTAAATTGTTAAAAAGAAAATCTAAAAGAATAATTGCATCCATATCGGAAGTCATTTAGGCATAGACTCCGAAGAAAAAAATCATATTGTTTAAAATAAAACTTATGATCAAGGTTGCTGTTAATGATAATGAATATTGATTCATGTTTTATACCTGAGTCTTTCCATTGCTCAACTGTTCAGCTAGAACACGATGAGATTTACCATGGCTATCATTAATCATTAAAATTTTGTCTTTGAGAGAAAGTTCTTTACGTTTCTTACTCATGGTTTTGATAGTTACAGTGAACGTAACAAATGCAAAATGAATTCTGAATGCATTTCATGAAGTGCACATTATTTATCATCGTTTTAATATGAATATTTACTAATTAGCTATAAAGTTTAAAAGCCGACTATCAATTACCCATAATCAGCAATTCATATGTCCCTTATACTTTAATTAAAGTTAAATTACCATCAGTTTGATTTCGATGTTGATAATGACGATGCATCGAAAACATAGCGTTATCAAACGCCCTTTTGCTAAATTTATTGGACAAAAAGATGCAAACATCACACACATCGCTTTTGATAAAGGGATCCATTAACGTCCCATTTTTCGAAACAAACTGACACTTGGACCTGTTGTCAGTTTGTTCCTTGTGTACTGCTATCAAAACAAAAGAAAGTGTCAAAATGTCGGGCGCGTGAAACACACAGACTGGTTTGCAAAATACTGAGACTGGTTAACATAACTTACGACGGTATTTCACGTAACCAGTCAGATAAAAAATCGAAAGTGTTATCGCCCTTGGACAGGTGCCCGCTTTAGCTAGGTTCATTTTGCACTGTAAACACCGATCGGGACCGAAAATGGTGCCCGCATTTCGCAATAGCCAGGTGCCCGCATTATTGAGTTTTGCGGGCAAATAAACATATAGCAAAGCGATCCGGACCGCGAATTTTGCCCGTAATTAGAAGTTGCCCGTATTATTGAGGTGCCCGCTAAGTGAGTTTCTACTGTAGTCAAGAAAAATGGAATAATGTTTACTCTGATTTGTCTTTACCATGGAATGATATTTACAGTCTAACATTTCAAATTACAAGAGATTCATATATTCAATGGTTGCAAACAAGGATACTTCATAGAATATTAGGTACATGTACTAATTATTTGTAACAGTTGTACAAAATGAATATAACAGATAATAAGATGTGTAGTTTTTGTAAAACAGAAGAAGAAACCACATTACATTTATTCTGGAGTTGTCCAGAACTACAGGTTATCTTTGAATTCTTAAAGCAAAAATTATCATTTATACAAAAAAAATCAGGACTTCTCAACAGTAACTATTTTATATTTGGAGTATATGGAAAATACAAAGACAAAGATAGTTATACAATATAATTTTTAGAAGTTAAAAGATATATTTTCCTATGTAAAATGAAACAAATTTTACCAAACTGTCAATCAATGATGAATAGCTTAAAATTTGCTTGGGAAATTTATAAATCTGCTAAAATTAGCAATGCAGAAAATTAAAGGATATTTAATCCAAAACAAAACAAAAGAAAATGAAATCTTAATCACGACAACTCATCCATAGAAATATATATTTGGTGAATATGTTCCCCCCCCCCCCTTCTTTTTTCTGTTTGTATTTCAATGTTTTTTGTTCTTCTTTTTTTTCAGACCCTATAAATTATTACTGATAATATATTGCATAAATTGTATCTTATGTCTAATAATGTACGGTGTGGAGTGGGATGGCCTCGACCCACACACACCTATTGACGAGGAAAATAAATGGGGTGACCCTGATTAAAAGGACCTGAAAAAAAAAAAAAAGAAGATAAATCATATAATCCAATGGATAATGTAGGTGGTAGAATCGCGGCGCAGAATGAATTAAAAGCTAGGAGTTAGAGTGACCTTGTTAGAACATGTTTTGTATGCATTGTGGTACCCGGCTAGTCAACCTTTATTCGTTCTTCAATATTTTTACAATTGCTGTTGGGAATAGTTACATGAAATCAATACAAGTGCATCTATGCACAGGTTATACACGCCATAAACCACAAAACTATATATAATATATACAATTTTATGTTTGCTCTGATATAAAAGAAGAATGTCTAAAGAAAAGGATATAAGTAAGCTTGGTCTGAAAAATCAAAAGGGGCACAACGATCATTACTTATTTGATAAACTTGGACTATTGTCAAGCATTTTCAGACAGAAATACCTTTACGTGCATGTATTTCTATATGAAGGACCTCGTACGAAGGTTCATTGAGCATACTTATCAAAACTGTCTATCTTAGATATCAAGGTTAGTATGGTTTACCGGTGCCATGATCTTTATTCAGACCATACTGCCCAAGGTCAGGTGGTATGTCTAGTTAGCAAGATAGGATCAACGCACGAACTTGTATTGTACTGATTCAACAAGACAGATCACTTGTAGAAATCTATTTATGATCAATTAACCATGGCATGTGATTCATTTTGATGCGCATGAATATGAAGCCATCTTAATTTCTGTTTGTTCCAAGGAGTTTGATAGCAATTCATGAGTACCAAACGCAAGAGTAAGAGGGTCGTATCAGAACAAATATTGTTGCTTATTAATTATGTTCATTAGTTTAACACTCAGTTTTTCCATGAAAAAAAATACCAATGAACAGATAGGTGCAATTGGAAGTTTGGAACTGGTGAACTGTGTATATAAATGCATTACAACATTTCCGGATGATTAGTTTTCGAAAATAGCCGATGGACTTTCTGTGGGTGCAGCTGGAAATATTCTTACATTAATTTTTGAAATTTATTACTGCTGTTCATATTTATAGTAGTGTATATCACAGACATGTTGGATGTTTATGTATAATAATTTACACAATGGAATCTAGAAAGAGTTCGCTATCAGCTTTCTCGTGTAAAAGGGAGTCTATTAAGCAGCGCGTACTTGGAGTGCTAAAGGAGACAACAGAAGATGGAGATGTTAATGTGGAAAAGGGCAGAAACCAAACAGCAAGGCAGGAAAGCCCATACCCCCCAGTTATGTGGAAAGAGGTAGCATTTTGTAGCTATATACTTAGCTTCAATTCTGTAGGACAAACGTGCAAAATAGCCCATTCGCTTTAAGTATCTTAATGTCACGGTGGTATGTTTTGGTTATGATCTATACATTTTCGTTTAAATTACATTGAATATTTTAGAAAGCATGTGAACTGAATTGGCGTATTAGAGGCTAGATAAAATTTTGTTTCACATTTATTTTCATGATTTTATTCGTTTTTTTTTCTTTTAACGAACCGGAGATGTATCAAATTAATTTTTTTTTGTGCTTCTAGAATAAGTTCCCTTGCTTACTAAATATAAACCGGGTGCAGTTGTCCATACCTAGATATCTTGTTAAACTGGACGTACATTGTTATATTATAGTTTTCATCTTTTATACCCCATTTCACATGAATCTATGTGCTGAGAGAATGAATAAACTTTTAGCTGTTGATATTATTGTAATTGTGTATGGCAGCAAAGCAAATAACAAATCATAACTTTAAAGTCTATGTATTTGTTTATATTGACATCCGCGTTATAATGAAGCGCGTAGTAATTGGCCTTCACTGAATGAATTTAAGAACTGTTCGCATGTAATGAAGTTTGTAGTAATCCTGTCATGTTCGTCAATATAATCATGCAGATATGTTTCCTCATAGACAACAACACCAAAGTGTCCGCTCTAAAGCTGGTGATCTCAATTCCAAGCCGCAACATACACGAGTCATTAAAGGACTTTCCTACAGTAGCAGTGTTTAACTATATAGACAAACAAGGAAAATTAAACCTAGCGCAGAGAATTACATAGTTTTTTTTTCATGATTATAGAGCTTCACACTAGAAACAAATTAACGGAAAAAAACGGGGGTCACCATTCGATTCTTGAGTTATTTGCCTCTGAAAGACAGTGGATTTTTTTTCTCAAAAATTGAAAATCATGCAAGTCACCATATGGAAAGGTCGCTGTAAAATCAACGTTTTCCGTTGGCCAAAAGATCTTCATTTAATCTTCGGGTTACGAATGGGATCGCCGCTCCTAAAATGATTGATAACGAGCAAATATAAACTTAAAATCCCACGGACGATATATGGAGAGCCGATGACGATGTGATTGAAATGCATATGATATCATGTGTTTATAAATCAACTAGGGCATTCGGTATATGTCATGTATCAGTATACAGCTATAACTAATTAAAGTAATGGCATGTTATTAAACATTTGTCCATATGTAAAATACACATTGTACGTGGAACTTAATTCATCATCGAAGTGATGTTATGCTTCATGTCATTACATCATATATGTTACATCATATATCATATAACATTTAATGTAACAACTACTGTCGGGGTTCCTTTGGGGTTCGTCTGTGACCATTCTAGTCTGGAATAATAAAGGCCAAGATCAATCGTTATGGCTGTTCTATGTACCGTTACTTTAGTTCGATTCTGTCTTCAATCTGGCGGTGCTTTAGTTGTCCTTAACAATATAAAATTGTGCTGGAATGGATACTGCTATTGTTGCCTATGAGATGTAATGAAAGTGTAAGTGTAGCGATAGAATCATAATGATAAGGAAAATTACAAATTAAAAAAGGCATCTGTAAATTCATGAGAAATAATTTTTACAGTAGAGGTACATTGTTTTTGTCGAGGAAGGTCGTTCTTGAATATCATGTTACGATATCATATCATTATAAATCATATGTTATAACTTCGCTTATGGAGCACTACGAATATTACTAAGGATGATCAAGCCAGGTTGCAATGGAAACAAATCGTGTTTGGTTGTATCAAATACCACAATACTGATATGTAACCAATTCCATCTTAGAAACATTTGAATGACGTTTACACGGATGAACATCGTCGAAACCCATGGTGTCTCAAAACGCTTTGCTTTTAAATATTTACGGTAGTAATAACAGAATATACCGTGGGTTCCGACGATGCGCAACATGTCAAACCCCACATGTACAGTGATAAGCTTGCCTGTAACCAAATTTTACATGTAAAACGACAGTGTTTTATGAGACGTGCTATTCAACCAGATTTTAGATAACACATGCATTATTTCGTTAAAGGAATAATAAAAAATGATTTAGGACCTTGTTTAGTATTTTGATTAAACCACAATATATATATATATATATATCAAAGCTTCGCTTTTGATATACTTTAAACACATGATAGATTCTATTCTTTATATAACACAACGTACCAAATGTTGTTTTGTGTTTTCGACCATGTCTTGTCATTGCTCAATGAACGTAACAGCAATTGTTCAGTTAAACTATACCGTGATTCGGTCGCTCGAAATATATAACTAGTGGTATTATAATGTTTCGTTAAGTTAGGATGGCGTGACATATTTCTGCCAGCCACTTATCCACTTAGCTTTGTCGAAACTTTTCTGAAATTATGTCACATATTCATTTATTATCTGGCAAGTAGAAAATTTTCAAGTTAATCCACTTAGGTATCTATCTTAACAGGACAAAATTGTTTGTGCCCACTACTGCAAACCATATATTCACTTAGGTTAACTGGATATCATGTTTTTTCCAGATAATTATTTGCAAAAAATGCTTGTTGTCCACATAATCTAACTGACTAACTTGAAGAAAGGCGCGATATACAGTTATCCTAAGTGAATATATGACTAGCATAAATATGCCACCATATAACTCATATTTTTTTTTTCTTTCTTTCTTTTTTCAATGTTGGATGTTGGGAAGCGTGTAATGTGTTAAGTATACAATTATAGATCTACTTGCTAAATAATGATTTAAACTGCATAATTATTTGGAATATTCCTTTACCTCACAGTCTGACAGTAAGTATGACTATGTTACACATCTCTCATATTGTTCAAAGCTGTTATCTCTCTTTCATATGAAACTGGGTATATAATCTAAGAAGCGACTACATCTATGAGTTGCTTATTTTTTCCTTTCTCATGTATCGTCATAGCAGAGCTGAATCAATTTTGTATACACATGCACGTTGAACCTGTATTAGCGTCCACCTGTATTAAGTGGCCAACCTGTATTTAAGGGTCAATCTTCATTTAGCGACCATCCTTTAAGTGGTCGCTTTCTGTTGTTCCCTTGATTACCGCTTAAGACAGGTTTACAATTTATATATAAATCGAGCTTTCAGTATTTTTTCTACATATCAAATGCACAGAATATTGACAAAATGATATGTTCACAGTATTATTACACAGTCATAACATTGCATTTCTAAACATTTCTTTCACCACGTCAACGCCATGCTTAATCACTTAACATGCAGAAGAGATCATTTGTCTCTAAATAAAAACTTTTGAATATATATTACATATCACTTTACGATGACTATTTTATTAGCCAGTGGCATATGAGACGGAAACTATTTGGCATGAGAACAAATACCTTCTTCGAATGAATGGTACGTTTTTTTTCTGCGCAGAAAATGTCTTAAACAAAACCTGAAATGCATCATTCAGTATCATTTTCAATCTAACAACTTCCCTCTGAAAGTTCTACAACTTGTTTTTAAATGCCACCAAAGAAACCATTCTTATTAGATTAAAGTCCCAAACCACAACGGTTGGCGTACACTAAATGTTTGTCTCGAATGTTATTATTCCTATTGTTGTTTTAGTTTTTAGGCTAACTGTTTATTAAATCACAATTGAGCGAGAAATTGGAAAGTGCGCATTTTTCTATTCCCTAGATGACTATGGATTTTATCTCTTTTTTCCGCTGAAATCAACTGTGGAGATTCCAATATTGCTTTTCTGGCACAAGTCGACTTACCTTGAAGAGCACGCTTTGTCAGTTTACATCCGCCCAGACTTTTATAGGCTGTAAACCGGATAACCGTACGTATAGTAGCAAATTGAAAGATTTGTTGATTGGTTACAAATATCATCAGAAGAGAAGATTTACATTAAACGTTGATTTTAGGGGCTGTGACTAGATTATGCACATAGACAGCCGTGGGCTATTAGCTGCGTACAGGTCTGAGAATCGTAAGGTAATGGTACGAGTCCCTTGTTTGCAATGAACTCGTTTGTTTGTGTATTAGTTTGAAGCAGCAGATGGTCATTGATTAGAATTTGAATTTTATGTTGCGTTGTGAACACTGATTAAAGGAACCACAGTACCGGATATAAAAATTCAATGCCCTCTAATGGTCAAGCTAGCTATACGTGCACCTGTTTGGTCGTACCATCGTTGTACAATAGATATTTAAATATGCTTGCATGACGAGCTCCTGTTAACATTTTTTTAAATGAATAAAATGTACACTTATTTTCTTTGTACGATTTATTTATCATTTTATCATAGAAATTGAGACGGCACACTACGAACAAAAACTCTTCAACAATGCGTAAATTGTGTGACGTATGACTGTGGCGCGGTAAACATGACGTGAAGCAGGTCACGCACCTCTGGCTTGTAATATGTCATCGGTTTATCTAAAAGGCATATATATGGCAAATAAAATGATGTCGTTCATTGCAATATTTTCGGCCCTTTTAGTTACTACAAGGTCCTTTTGATGTTGAAAAACAAATTGTAAGCCACTTGACTTTTTCATTACCTGTTCTGGTTTATGCTTAACGGAACATTAGGACTCCCAGTCCTTTGATTAACTATTTGTGTGCATTGCTTTATCAATACCTATCCAATGATGCATGGTTACCAAATACAATCTTCCTTTAATGTAAAAATTGCGTTGTTTCTCCGTCAGGGACAATAGAGTTACGAATGTATTGAACCTATATTTAAAATTGTAAAACCTATATTTAGAATTTTTATTTTCGTCTGCCGCCACAAGACTGATCACAATCACTCTTTGTGCATGACTTTACGAAATCAGTATCCGTAACTGGTGAAGACGGCATGTTGCGGAATATGTGACCTGCTTCGGGCATACCATATTCTATATTTAACCGATTTCCCGAAAAAGCGTTTCTCGTGCAGTGTGACATACACTTGCCGAGTTTATTCATCAGGAAACAAAGACGAAGCCCAACTTTAACGAGGGAGAGTAGACTTGTTCTTTTGTTTCTACCGATCATCTGTGAACAAGCTGCTTAAACGTCGCAACAGTATTTCATTCGTTTGGATAGACTGACATGGTGCTGACACACTGCAGAATCACGCCTTCGTATGATACCACATGACATCAGGCCATCTGGGCCTGGAACTACCACTCTATCTGAGCGCAAAGCAAGGGATCTATTACGACTTCGGTATGTTGCATATGTCGCATATGAATATAATAAATTAATGATTCAAATACTGGTAAACAACGGTTTGTATTTTAAACATTGTGTCATCATATGCTATATATTACAACACATCGTAAAAGAGTATCATACAGAAAAACGCACATCTATGATTGTCCATGGTTATCATACTTAAGTGACTCTGACTGAAAAATGCTTAACATGTATGAGAGGGTTTATTGGTTTAAGTCCCTGTCGCCGGCACAACTTTCGCACTATTTGAGGCAGGTAGACTCGTTATCTACATCAACGATATCTTCATTTTTAAGTCGAGATAGAAATACATCGCCATTTTCGGAATGAATCAACTGAAAACGAGACGTTGAAGGCATCAGACTTTTAGATACAACCTTAATTCGCATAAAATTGGGGTTGATTCGCTCGATCCTTCGGCGGCCCTAGACCCCCCCCCTTTTATTAATATAAGGAGTATAAAAAATTTATGATGTTTGATTATAGATGATGATTGCTTGATAATTACAGCATTATTGTGATAATGTTAGGAATTTGACATGATATGCCATCTAAGGTCATCAAAGGGAAAAAAACTCTGATCTTTGGACCACTCTTGCTGTATCTAATAACTCCTATGTGTTATTGGGGTCAGTGGTGAAAATAGCATAGCTGACAAAATACACATTATATTTTGTTTTGTTATAGATTCATGAGTGAATATATTATTAGAACCTCGTTTTATAGTGTCAAACTACATAAGAATCACATGTACTTTCCTGTATTGTTTTACAAAAAAATGGACAGGTTCAGGGCGCCGAATGGTTAAGGCGTCCGCCCCTGAATCAGGGGGTCATGGATTTGATCTCCGGCCATAACATACTAAATCCGTAATGAATGGTAGTGGTATAGCTCCCTTGTTTGGTGCTCAGCAAATAAGGATCATAGTTTCAGGACTGCTCAGTCTGGTGTGAGGATAATGTCACATGTCTTCGGTGTGACACTCAGTGTGGCAGTAATATATCTGCCTCAATAGGGCATTGCTCAAATGACTAAAATACTGTCGGCGGAACGTTAAATCCACTAAACTATGAAGGCATTTATTGCTTGGTGCAAGTTTTCATCTCACTTTAAGTAAAAGCTCATGAGCCCATTTATCTAAGTCTAATAGGTGTAGATGATATACTCTTTGTAAAAAAAATAAATAAAAAAAAAATAAAAAAATCGCTGTATCGACATATACTTAATTTCCGTGGTCCTCTTTAAATGTCGAGTATTATTCTATTCTTTACTACACGGCCCCGGTAGCCGAGTGACAAGAATTCCAGTCCCAGCACCGAGATATTTTAATTTCGAACCACAAGAGCGACCTAAATATTAATGATATCCGTGTACGACGCTCAGTTTGTAAAACGGGTATTTGTAGGACTAGTCGGCGCGGCGTAGAACCGTGCTACATTTCTACGGCATGATACCGCTGTGAGGTACATATACATATATTTGTAGGTCTAAGGTAAATTACTGCCGGAGGAATACTACTTCTGTAAATAGGACAGTCACACAAAAAAAGAAAATAGGGAAATGCCACTGTAGTAAAGAACTATTTTGCAGTCGATTACGAATTAAATCAGTTATAGAGTTCATATTTAAATAAGTAAGTATCGTTTCCACTTTTTTTTCTCAATTGCGAAAGAAAGTATGCACCCATGTTTTTTTCCAGGGTTATGTGTGTGTGTGGGGGGGGGGTGGCATTGAGTTTTTTGGTTTGTTTTTTTTTCAAAAAGATAATTACTTCGAAATATAAAATGTACATCATATTCATTGTGTTTTATAATTTTGAAAATATACTGTACCAAACACACTTTCATGGAAATGATGCATTTAAATTAAGAAAAATAACTGAATACACTCTGTTTAAGACGTAAGCAAAGTGTGAATATGTTTATTTGTAAACTACATTATCCGTTTAGATATATCATCAGAAAATATCAACAAATTCAATGTTATGTTATGCTTGATAAATTATATTAAATTATTTCACACCTTCTTTAAAAATATCAGCGATACATGTATGGTTAATACGAATAAATATTTGTTACGTATGGTTAGCTTGCAGCGTGTACATCTTCAGTGCAAACCAATTCATCTTCTTCATTTTTTATATATCGCGTCAGATACAATCCAGTTTGTACCTTTAGTGCATAAGGGAGATAATGCGTTTTAACTAATTCGAAAATTTAACCAGACCAGAGTTCATACAATTAATATGATGACCGTCGCCTAAGGCCTAATAGTTAGAGCGTCCGCCTAGGGAGCGGAAGGTCGTGAGTTAGATCCCCGTCCCCGATGGCCGAGTGGTTGAGCTTCCGCCTCGGGAGCGAGAGGTCGTGGGTTCGATTGAAAAAAAGGATACTGGTTAAGCCCCCTTGCTTTGCACTCAGCATATAAAGCAAATTCTACGAATGACTGAAATACTGTTGGTGAGACGTCAAGCAAACAACTTTTTTTTATTATTACTGTAAATTATGCATTTGGTAGAGAATATGTTTATCAATTATTGAATGATGAATACACAGAGGGTTTTTGCTCAATTTTGCAATTTGTCATGTTGACAATTTAAAACCACGGTTTCTTTAAAGCTTTGCACTGTGCGCACATTTGATTAAAGACAGAAGCATCAACAAATGGAATTAAATTTAAATATTTATTGTAATGAAACATCTGTCTAGCATTCTGTTGAAACTTTGCGACACGTGGGTGACATCTATCTTCCTCTCTCTCCCTCTCTCTTTTTATATTTTTTTTATCTATTTCTCTGATTTGACTTTGATAAGATATTTTAGATAATGTAACATAATTTTAAGGAAAAAAAAGAGATTGAGATAGCAATAATAAGAGCCACGAAACAGACCATTTACTTGGTCCTTTCTGGTTGGTGCCAGACTTCTCGTATATGACGTCACACAGCTGTAATATAAAGTGAGTCAATCAATCTCCATCTGTGTTTCGATGTGTACTAGTTCAGATCTTTATCATTATCATTATATCACGAGGGCTTCGCCGTCGTGTAAGAATAATTTCGATGTTGTTGTTTTTTTTGTTTTTTTTTTTTTTTGGTAACATGTCATCTTCAAAAAATGTTTCCGTAGTCGGAGTCTTGATATTGAAGGGAATTGATATCATTTTTATCATCATATTGTAAATTACGTGTTGAAGCATTTTCACAATGTACAGCTACGACTATGAATATTACTATCTAACTTATTAATATCACAGCACTATACATTGACTTCGTGTAATGCGAGTGTAGGACGACTCTCACGTGACGTGACGGGGCGTCACGATCGTCATCCCTACATAGCACCACGTCTGTGAATCGGGGCATTGTAACAACACGACACAGCATAATGTTTCATGACTGCTAAATAAGATACCATACCATTTGTCTAGGATATGATAAGGGACCAATTACAGTGGTCGCCCGTCCAGACATGTGGTTTTTTTCCGGGTTTTCTGGTTTCCTCCCACAGTAATGACCACATACACCGCCACCTGAGCCATCGAGGGTGATTAATATAAGTTGTAATAACTTGTTTCGTAATAAATAAATAAATAAATAAATAAATAAAGTTTAAACTTTTTTAAAACCACTTGACGGTCAGGGGCGGTTTCTTTGTGTGCCTAAATAATCTTACACAACGCACCGGAATCAGCCCAGTGTTATATGGCGTCTCATTTTAGTACTGACCCCATTGTGTTTCTTTGACCGACATCTTAACGCTATCTCCTGATATGTTTTTTTTTTTTTTTTGTCCTATATTCCACTGCTTTAAGGAGCAAATAATAGGCGCAAATTAACACATGATCATATATAACAAGAACTAATATACATTCAAATGAAGCTACGCTTAAGCAAATTAAGAGATTATACCAACTGTGTAATAATAACGAAGAAATGTGAATGAACAATCAGTATGGCTATGATACCCAAATGATATTGATGGTAACTGTGCGTCTAATTTATACAAATATGAGCACCAGTTGGCTCCCCACCCCGCCCCACGCCGTGATTTTCAGTCATAACTGTTTGATCTAATCTAATGAGAGTTTCTGGCGAAATCTCTCTGTTTCTCTTTCCCCCCTCTCTGTCTCTATTTGTTGGTATACCATTTGACCTTTCCTCGTGTGGTATAAACCAATATACTATTTATCGTTCCTCGGTTTGTATAGGCTATGGTAAGGATTTTGGTTATGGCTGACTTAATATTTGTGTTTGGTTTGGATTTTGGACTGGAAAAAGAATCAAAGTTGAATAACGTATTTCGGAGAACTATGGCCCACTATGATCTCTCTGCATACCAAAAGAGGTTTCTATTACTGTCGAAGCTCTCTCCCAAAACGTTTCGCGCCCTCCATAGAAAGTGTTTGTTTAGTCACTCTCTTCTTCATCTTATGGCCTGTACTGTGTGTGGCATGTTTAATTACATATGAAAATGCAAATAAAATAAAATTCATTTCGCTTTTAATTTAATTTTGATTTCACGGAGAACTCGTATGTTCCAATGTTTTATTGTTGAGCACTTTTGAGTCATCTGAAGGTTTTTGTTTGAGAATTTTTTCAAGTACTTATTTGTTTGAAATTACAATCTTATCGTATGTCTACATATTTCTAAAATAATGAAACAAACATGATTAATTTGCAGTACGATAATTGACAAATGGGTCATGAAACAATCTTCTCAATTAACTAATGCAACGAACCAATATCTAATTACTTTGTCAGGCAAGTACTAACTAAGGCAAGTATGCTGGATTTATTACATATCAAAGCATGTTTAAATAGATCAATTGAACAGTGTACATAGATACCAGTATTGTTATCTTCAAGCGATATTCAAAGTTAACTATAGGTATAGTTTCTAAGATTCTATCAAGTCTGAAAACCAATCACCAACAACACTCCATTTTTTTTTTTTTATTTTTTTTTTTTTTCGTGTGTGGAAGAATTTTGCTTCCTATCTGATTCCTTAATTGCTTTATTGAAACATGTTTATACTGAATAATAAAATCTCTTTAATTATTATACATGTACAAATGTACTTATACAGGTTTCACGTTTGCCATGCCCCATCACGTGTCTTCCTACCACGCCCCGTCCTTCACTCACATTACAAAAGACAATGTGAGATGTGGGGTTATCGGGGTTCTAGTGTCTTCAAGTTCGCAAAAAGTAGGATGATATTTATAAACCTACCAGATAACTATCTCACATTGCAATAATCATATCGGTATCTAATGAAAGTCGTGATACGTGTCAGTACAAACGAAGGCTTTATCATTATTATTATAAGTAGTAGTATCAAAGACACCTCAACCGTCACACGACGTTTTATTGTGATGAAGTTACTAGAACCTTTACTGAAGGCTCAAAGGTTTGCCTACCTCAAGAGACGAAGCCTTCCTTTCATCACTTCTCATATAGGCGCTGCCTGTACCCCATCAAATGAAACAAATATCAAATCGAGGCTTGAAAAAAGGCTTTGTGTCGCCAATCAAACCATTTAATGATATCGTGAATGAATAGACCCACGCATGAAAGTAACATTTAAAAATCTTCTGAGTGTTCACATATGTCTGTAAAATATTTATTAATCCATAGATTGTTTTGCTTCTC
The DNA here is from genome assembly GCA_021229015.1 of Solen grandis. NCBI lineage: Eukaryota > Metazoa > Mollusca > Bivalvia > Adapedonta > Solenidae > Solen > Solen grandis. Next base: position 41,604,925 of record CM037783.1, on the reverse strand, counting down.
TCTAATTTTGTTACATTAACCTATTTCTGACGTGATTCTGCAAAAATATGTCCCACAGTTATCGTTCTTAGTATGCTCCGCTGTAACGGAAGGTAACTACAAATCTGTTGTGATTTTCTACGAAAGTCACTTCAGGCTTGAACTCTGCAAACTTAGCACTAAGTAATACCTAGCCTCATGATTATATATGTACAAATTCATGAGTCGATAAATGTTAAATGGCTTATCTTTACATTTTATATGAAACAAGGTATTATTTTTGCCGCACAGTCTGTATAGAACCCGGGCTACAGTATTGTATAAGAAAACAGAGGAATCCGTGGTCAGACATCTTCTGGAAGATGCTGTCTGATCTAGATCTTCAATGTTTGTTAATGCGTCAAAACGCGTCTATACATGGTAACGGGTAAATATCTCAAATTAGGTAAGAAAATACTTATTTCGAACAATAAGTAAGAAAATTACTAAACTGACTTGAATATTTACGATACTGATGTATAAAATTTCATAAAAATAAATAAAATATGTAGGTGTTTTCAGTAGGGTAACAGGAGTTGTGTATTCAAGTATTACTTAATGCTTTGTATGGTATTTGACATTTGAGTCGGAATAAATAGGACGACATATTATAACTATTTTTAATCATGTTAAAGCTGATATCAATCTGCAGGATCGCATCTTAACGTCGATCGCCATGTTTGTAAAAATTGTGTTATTTTTTACGCGCACGTGAATTGTGACTTCTCGCGCTGAAGTAAACTGCATTATTATACATATAATCACGGCTGCTGTATTCTTCTGTCATCCATCTTGAAGTTATGAGTCATACTTCCTGTAAGGTCACCTCTGTGGGATTACATCTCCTCCCAGTTACCGTGGAGAAAATATGTCCAGATCCGTTTCAAATGCTTAAATATTAGTTTTTAACTTGTGTTCATATCATTTGTCTGTCATAAATGTATAGAAAGAAACAGATTTATCAAAAACATTTTGTATAAATGAAAGGCAAATAAAAAGCACCGGAAATGACATGTCGATAAATAAGTGACACAATTGTAACTTTATACTAGAAAACCATTTGCGGCAACTTCAAACATGTTGTAGAAATCATGCAAATGGTTGGATTTACGCAACAGTAGTAAAATTAAAGGGAAATAAATAGAACAAATCTCAGGGGTGGAAGACATATTTCAACAATTGCTTAGGTGCGGGTTAATAAATAAAGTTAATAACATTGTTTGGGATATTAAAAGCATGTTACATGTAATGCATTAAACGCCCATGTGGATGATTAAACTTGTGAATGTTTTGAGGTAACTACGTCTGTTTAATGAGAACATTGTGACCGTTCCAAACATTTTATCATTCGGAAGAACATAGAAGGGTTTTTAATGATTACTGACTCAAAGATAATCAAACATGTGAGTCCCATTAAAGATGGAATAAAATATTGAATGAAAGCATTAAACTGTCAACATACTTCTATAGAAAGAGCAACATCAAGTGCCAAGTACGTCGCGTTATTGGATCAAACCCATGACCTCCGGCTTCCTAGGTGGACGCTCTAACAACTCGTTCATCGGTGATGTCCCTAAATAAACTGAGAAGAAGGGTGAATAGAAATACATAGAACTGTAAAACATTTGTAATGATGATGATGATGATGATGATGAGAGGAATGATAGTGGTAACGGTGATTATCATTTATATTGCAACTGGTTGCTGACTTAATCAACATCAATAAAAAATTAATCCTTCACCCATTTTTCGGTGATTAAAACAAATCCCAATACCTAAATTCATATTTGATGTGTGTTTAATAGCAAAATGATAACAACAATGCCAAGATATCTCGAGCACTTTCTGGCAAGTAAATTTTGACTGTGAAAACAAAGCGCCGATGGAAGCAGCGTGTGAAAGCAAGTATATCCGACAAGAGATTGCATATATCTGGCAGTCAACAGGTGTCGTAGCTTGCCCATCTGGAGTTTCTCTTGCGGATCTGACAGGCTTTCCGGCTGTATGGGGGATGCGTGGTTATACACAGAATGCTCGTAGTGAGTCGGATGTGAACTCTGATAATTGAAGAGCTGATGGTACCGATTGTAATCGTGTGATTAAGTTGAAAGAGATGGCAGTGATGATGAAAATGATAGCGTCAATTATGCAGCCGATAACTACGTTTTCAACATAAAATGGTGATATAACAATGAAGATAAAATGAAATAATAATTTAGCTCTGATGATAACATGAATAGGTGATTTAACACTTAAGATAACATAAAATGTTATTATAAATGTGTGATAATATAAAATGATATTATAGTTACTAATGATAATATGTGATGATAAAATTGACAACTTAAGTATGACGATAACATAAAAAATAATTTAACTATGGCGACATACTCGTACATAATGGTAACATAAATGGAAACTTAAAAAAAATATGATGATAACATATAAAAGTAAATTTAACCATGACGGTAACATTAAAACATAAACCTAAAGCAATTGCTGCTGACGTATAATTAAAGTTATAACAAAATGTCGCTTCCCGAACAATTTAACGGCTGTTTGAAAGAGGTTAGCCTTCGGGGATAAGGAAATAAAAGTTAACATTGTAATTTGGAGTTTACGATGGAATTAAAGGTATTTAATATTCGCAAATATTTTAATGGCGATCGATTTTTTTTCAACTGCGTTTAATTAATAAAATGATCTGGATTTACAAAAGAAAATCACTCAACAAATGTTTAGCTAAACTGTAAGCTAACTTGAAATAGATGAGTACCTTCACTATGACGCAGTGACCGCATGCCCCCCTCCTTTTTTTTTTTTTTTTTAAACAGGACAGGATGTGATGCGACGCGAAGCAACGAACCGAACCGGGGCAACTTGCACGATTCCTATAAAGCCCCTCCACTTTGATAACATTGAATGATTGATCAAACTTTTCTGGGCTCGATCAATGTGCATTATATACGCCTCGAGGGGGGTTTCATGTGCTAGAATGGGTGACTGGCTTGTCAGCCTAATATTGTTTCACGATTCACAGAATTTGTCGCCGGTCATTTTGAGACCAGCTCTGCGTCAGTTAGATACTTGAACAGTGCTGGTGCTGCCAACACTGCTGCAATGTGGAGTGATAAATAAAGAAATGGGAAACCCACTGGACAAACCTAGCTAGTCTAGAAACGTTCACTTGCTATAGAAAATGTTATGGTAATCCGTCAATCAATAAATTATAATCATGGTCCTTCAAATGATTAAAAAAAGTCTTCAGTGCAGATGCAAGCATGCATTGACTTGGAGTTATTGTCTCTTTTGCCTTAAGTCTTTTAAGGATTGCATTTATTATAAAATTCTTACGATCTCTTGATGGACCATGATCATAATTCAATGATGGGTGGTTAACCTTAAATGCGTTACATAACTTACTTAGGATAAATATATAAACAATTGTAATTATATATCTGTATTGACAGCCTAAAATGACACAGTGGCGTAGGAAAAATATAAAAATGACAATGCGGTCATTCATTTTGCTAGTTATATTTTGAGTCGTGGAGTACAATTTTATGTGACGTGATCGCCATTACGCTTATGCATAAAGTGGGTATACCTTCAAAACAGCACTGCACTGTACGGTGTACTCTGTAGAACGTGTCTGGGTGCAGACTTTAAGTGGCGTCACTAGAGTAATAAAAATGATTTAGTTACCTCTATGTTGGCATTCTATTCCATATAAACGTTTCCCATGGATAAGCTACAGGGAAAATTCTGTCTTTAGGAAGTATTTATATAAAAATAATAATAATAGTAATAAAAAGCGAAAAATATTAATTAGATATTCGGCTTAATTCACAACTGTATTGCGAAAAATGATTTTAAAAAATGCGTAAATGTAAAAATCCCACGAACAATAGTGTCTTGCAAATCATTTTAAATATATTTGATCTACACATTTTTTTTTTAAATTTTCTCTGAGTTTTTCACTCTCTAGAACCGCATTCCCTCCCTTTTTTAAAAAAAAAATAATAATTATGTACTCAAGTATATTTTTGGCATCTTTTTGATATAATTTGATTAAAGTAAAGTTGATTTTACAACCTCCATACAAAAGATGAGATGTGTCCCATGACATTTTAACTAGTGTTTTTCCCACAAGTACTGGACCATGAAAAAATACGCCTTAACTAAAAATAACGGATATTAACTTATGGCTGTACACCTCTATCAAAATACGTATTGATGAAACATTTCGATGGATGAGAGACATAAAGGAATGCATTTTTTTTTTTCAAATTAAATTTAAGTCCATTCAAACGAAATTAAGTCAACAACCATGAAGATCCTTTATATCTTTACCTAAATAAAATCTATCTAAAACTTATTTACATGATGTATAGCGGAAAGCAGATAGTCTGGTTTGCTTAGAATGAATATGTACATCACTCACGACTGTTATGTACTATCGTTTACGGCTATAACTCAAACAATCATGGAAACCGAACAATCAGTTTTTCACTCGGTTCCTTATCGTCATGATAGTGAGGAGCTTTGTTGTGGAAATCCAACTTCAAAGACAACTCTTAATAGCACGCAGGAGTTGGAAGGTATTCACAAACTGCACCTGCTTTCAATCTTTTGACAGCAAACATGCATTCTAACCTTTAAGAACATGCATGATCAAGCTCATACCAACAAGCCTACACAAGAATAAAAATCAACATTCCGCGGTTAATTTCAGATAACCACTTCGTTCCCCTGACAAAAAATCCTGATGACTAAAAGGGGATGAGTTTCATTATTTATTTTTAAGTAACATGTGGGTGTGTTCACAGACGCGGTGATGAGAGTCTTTGGAAAAAGACAACACATCTGCTGGCAATCATGTTTTGATAATTAAGCAATAGACGGAGATAATTAGGGGTCACATTGACCGTGACCTGCTCCGTTTCTTCTCACGTTTCCTGTCTGCTTCCGGAATGTCCTTGGTATTTCTTTTTTACATAGCAAGATTATTTCCCAGAGCAAGTTCAAGAAAGGGCATGATTTCGTCTGACTAGTGACAACGCACGTACCTGTTGCACCACGCATTTCAAAAATACACTCATCGGATGTACGTTTTTCCGCCACAAGGAAGAAATGTTAAATGACTAAAAAATTTATTACATGTAGATGCGAAGAGATATCAAAGCCGTGCATAAATTAACGAAAAAATAAGTGAATAACAAGAGGGCGTTTTGGCATGAAACAAGGCCCACCTAATGATAGGCAATCAGCAGAAAATTTTAAAAGCTCTTATATATTACTGATGACCCTTTATTCCTCCTGTTCAGTAACGTCATTACCTTCGTCATTTTTCGAAATTCCTTATCTAGTGGCTCCCCTCAGACTCCGGCACCGCTGCGATCACGCCCCCCTCGATTATTATTTAAGGAACGGAACCTCTTGTGTTCTGACTCCTTTGGGGTGAATTGCACCTTATGTTGTTGTCAAGACCAGTTACCGTTCAGATATGTTATTCATTAGTATGCCAGATATGATTCCAGACGGTACATGGAAATAAAACAAATGCAAGATGAAATGGATGCATTATTTAAGGCAAACAAACCTAATGGGCTCGGCAATGTTCAACCATTGTCGGCAAAGATCGTGGACTTTTCGAGATTCTCCGTCTAAACACGCAGTGGTTCGGAATGTGATTCCTTTTTCATTAAGAAAGTTCATTTACTGTTACTTAAATTATCGTTAATCAAATGAAATAATTTTGATTGGTATTCGTCTGTCTTAATGCAAAATATTGTTCTTATCAAAGTTGAGAAGTATATTTTCTTAAAATGTGAGGAGTTCTTCAAATCGGCTTGCGGATTGTATACTAGGTGCCCCTGGAATTTTCTGGAATTTTCTTCAAATCTTTGACAGACGTACTTCAGCGGGCGTCAACTTTCTTTGATCAAACTGTGTACATGCACATGGATCAAGTTCAGGGCTTGAAGGTCATTGAAGCACTTAAGAGTATGGATTAAAAACAATGCTTTTTATTTACATGTAATTGAAAATGGGCACATTTCATCCGAAATGAAGAGTTTGTTTTATTTTTATTTGAAATATATTTTAAAAATGATACACTAATATTATATAGACCTTGAAAAGATTCTCTATATACAGAATCATGTGTTCAATATACTGAACATTCAATTACACATTAAATCAAACTGGCTAAATCACATCTCCCTGTATATTTATCTTCATTATCACAACCGGGTATTGACGGTCTAATTGAGATCGCTGACAGTGTAATACCTTGCTTTGTCAGATTTTATAATGGCACCTCGTACCATTTCCAATTGCAAAAACAAATAAAAACCGACTGGTTATTACTTATATTGTGGTCATACCTACGGTATGTTTATACAATAACACCGTCTGCCTGGAGCAGTGGTGTCACACGCGTGGATTGTAGAGAACCTGCTGATTCAAATTGTATTGCTACTTCCACAGAGTAATACAAAACTTGAAAATCATTAAACTGAATCAATAACCAAGCAGTTTTCTGCGTTTTGTAAAATCAGAATCAGAATTGATGAATAACGTAGCCTAAAATATCAATGTTCAACTAGGTCTTGTTATAGGGATTTAGTGACTGTTTTCTATATTGATAACGAAGCTAGGAACGAAAGTGTATGCTTTCTGAAATTAGCATGCCTTCCGGAAGACTTAAAGGGCTTTGAAAACTGATAGGTTTCACATGACAAAATGTATACTATTGTATTTAATTATAATCAAATAATCAAATAAAACCTCCATATCCATTCCAGACACATGTTCTACTGTCGTTTACTTTGAAAAATGGCATATGTGATAACGTTTATAGACAAGTGTAAACAGAGAAAACATGTGAAGGATATGACCACATTCCCAAAGGGTGCTTGGTCAAGAAACGTCAATTCTTAACTGCTTGGTTGCGTGTCATCTGGTCATGAAGTGATCAAACCTTTATCATATATTTTGACAATAAGACTTCATGACCACTTGAAGATTGTTATCGAAAGCATATTTATGTATATGGAATGGCCACGAAAAGAGACATTTGGCCTCTAGATAAAATGAATGTATGAAAACATCACAAGATAATCTGCAATTCCGTGTACATATAAAAATAATTTTATAAGCTTTGTCTCTCCAGCTTTTTACGTAATATGATGTCACGTTGTTTTCACATCAAAATGATAGCAAGTATTGTTTTTTTGTTGTTTTTTTTTTTTGTTATTGTTGTTTTTAATTCTTCCTTTACATGTCCGATGTCATGTTTATACACCTGGCAGGGTTTTTTAGTGAACATGCATGGATCAAGCTTTATAGAATTGTTAAGCAAATGGTCAATCTATATCAACAAAATCAAATTTATACAGGTATCTATTTATAAAATAAAATGGTGACAATTGGTAAAAATATAACTTCAGCTGTGACCAAAAAATGGAACTACCGTTGTAAGAACAGTTGGTGTAAAATAAAGTAAGGTAATTCATCAATCATTAAAGTGTGATCATGGCCCATCAAGTGACCATGGGGCTTTTATAGTAAATGCAAGTTTTATAGACTTTGAGCAAGAAGACTAAAAAAAACAAACAAACAAACAAACTCCAAGTCAATGGATGCTTACATCTGCAGTGAAGTCTTTATAATTTAATGATGGTTTACTTTATTGTTTTGATGTCAAATCATTCTTCCGCCTCGTTATTCTTCTCTAGGTATTTATATATATATTAAAAAATAAGAAAAAGAAAACGCCGTTATATTAATTTGTACTGTAACTTTAATTCAGTGTAATAATTTCATAATCATTTCTGAGTGTTAGGTGCCATTATGAACCTTAATATGTTTATTATAAATATAGAGAAAAGATGATGATGAAAAAAAAGGGCCGAACTAATGTCAAAGTACCGAAACTTTCAGAAAAGAGTATGTGCGAGTATGTGCTTAGGGGATTGGGGCGGTTGTTATTTGAACAAGCAAGATACAAATAGAACCCGACTTATTATGTTTTAGTAATCGTTATGAATTGACAGATATATCTATTTGTATGTTTATGTATTGCATACGTCATCAAAATGATAGTGTTATATTTCCAATACTCAGGAATATGCCTTTTTTCTTTTCTTTTTTTTCCAGAGGGTATTCAATTAAACATAAGTAATAAAGGTAACCAAAATATTAATAGCAAATTAGCAAGTATGTCTTTTTTCTTTACCTTTTTTTTCAGAGGATGTGCAATTAAATATAGCTAAAACAGGTAACTAAAATTTTAAAAGCAAGTTTGTTAGAAATATAATATAAAGCCAGATATACCGCTTATATCAATGGAATGGCTATATACATTTATATTCAGCTTCAGTAGCTATTCATATATCCTATTCTTGTGTAAAGCGTTGAGATATAAATATTTAAATGCTTATGTATGCTCATACGGTGAAAGGTCAGCATGCAGCAGCATACACTAACAACACATAATAACCGCATAATACACCTGCTGTCAAAATAAAAGATGCCTTGCCAGTTTTCAGGGGCGCCGATTAACAAACCCACGACGAACATACTATCTCAAGTCTTGTGGCAGGATAACTTCCCGCGAATGTTTGTCTGGCGTTGTTCAAGATTCATTAAGTATATCTTTTAAAAAAGCTACATTATCACATGGTACCCCTAATGGGCGCACATGCCCTTGTGGTTATCGGATTCATTAACAGCCAATCAAAAGCGGTGACCATATGATCTGCGGCCAATGATTAAAGTGATAGTGGAGTTTATTTCGCGGAAGCAGAATTAAAATTTTTAGACAGGAGCACTGGACTGGTTATACCCTTGACACCGTTGTCGTAAACAAGGAAAACAACAGCTTTTTGTCCATCACTAATGATAGCTTTGATCAGTTGTGTGCGCCTTGAATTATCCACTTCGTTGAAATCAATTTAATAGTCAATGAAAGGCGGGTCTATATAAGTATTATTTATGCAGTACTAGGCCTGCCAGCTGCCCACAACTGTTTGTAAACTGATTTAGAGAACAGGGAAACCGGCAGGAACGTTTTAATCAACAAGCAATGCAATAGTGATTCGTGTTGTGATTTATAAGCGTTCCATCTGATTGGAGTTATCGTAAATTGTGCGTTAGGTGGTGAAAAAAAAAAAAAATTGGATTTATTTGGTCGGGATCTTGTTTTCAGGATGATTGGAATTATTCATAGATTTTAGTGTAAGTACGTTTCTTTTATTTACTCTCTTGACTTTTTAATGTTGCTTTTCTTCTTCTGAATTCACATATAATGTTTTGCTCAGATTATGCGTTTCTTTTACATGAGCGTTCGATTTTTTTATTTATTTTTTTGTAATTTTGAATGTTGCTTGCAGTGTTTTTAAGTGTACATTGTAATAGCCCCTATCCCATGTACTTAGAGGCGGGGAAAAGGAACTAAAATGATCGTCTTTTATAAAACAAACTTACGCTAATTAGGTATTATACAGGTTTGGTGAAACTGTCTTTAATTGTTACGTTTCGCCTTGCTCATTTAGTTTTAAAAGAATATGTTATGATATATTCGTATACGGTGGAATACATTAATTTGAAAATTCATTAAAATGGGTTTTCATTTAACTATGAGAGGATACAATACATATGCAAGATTACGCCAAGACCAGATAATGGTAATAATGGCAAAAAAAATGTTAATGAATAAAATGTATTTAGCAGAAATCTAATTCGCTGTAACGGTTTGAAAATATCTTAACATGCTTGTGTTGTATAATCGATAATGCTTTTTATGCAGGGAAGAACAAGAATTATTGCACAGTCGCAAGGTGACTTGCAAACAGCTTTACGCATAGAAATGCTAAAAAAAACAAGAATGCACAGATGTTATGATAAGTCAGACTTTTGTTTGAGCACTTGATTTTTTTTTCACCTTCAAAGAAAAGCTACAAAAAAAGTACAGATCTTTTGTCACGTCATATATAACATTACATGGTCATGTGGATATTCCGGATATGTTAGGAGTTACAAAAGTGGAAACATACAATTTAAGCACCTTTATACATACAAGTTCACATCATGACGTTTCTTTACTCTTATTTCCCTCCAGACACGAAACAATTAATTTCATGAATGGTTTAAGTTTTTCTGTGTGGCTTTCTTGATTCTGACAAGTTTTATTAGCCTGAACAGATGACTGTATTAATACTCGCAATGAATATCGTATCTGCGATGGAAAATGGGGTAGTATATGTGTGTTTAAGCGGTCTGTGGTTTTGTGACACCGTAATCAAGATGTTTTAAATTCTTCTAGTTCATATATAGTTGTAGTAGTAGTAGTAGGAAATGTAACATTTGTTCGTTAATATAGATAGCCATTTAATAAATCAGTACTAACCGATTAGTTCTGATGCTCTCTCTCTCTCTCTCTTGCACATTTACACATCAACAAATAACTTGTTTTATCAAAACCTGAGATACCCTGACGACAAGGATTAATCCGATCTCTATCTATTTCTATGATAACAATTCAGATTACATCTGAAAGAATCATTCACAAGTTCCTTACATACTTTGTATAAACTTGGTTTGCACTGTCTTATTGTGATTTGATTTACACTTACTTTTCTTAGATTGTGAATTCACAGCCAAAGTTATTAAACGCTCGGTTAGTGACAGTAAACAGGCAACAGATATGTACGCAGATTTACAGGCGAAGGGACACGACTGAATGAACAAAATAAATGGGTCCAATGCGCCAGAAAATAATTTATTGGGACAAAAATATATCTGAACTTAGAATACCAATATCAACCAGGATCATTTCCGAAGCCTGCGTCTTTCGTGGCTCTCCGTATAGACAGAGAATGTGACAATGACGTATGGAGACAATTTATCAATCGTTTCTCTCCTATCTACTGCATATAATACGTTATCAATTGCTTTACATATTTCAAGACAGCTTTTCTCAAGAGATTTCATCAACGCGCTACAAAAACTAAGAGTTATTTCAGCATAAACCTATTGTACTCGTTCGTTGCAATGTCTGGTAATTATCTACATGTAATGGTGCATAATTCAATTACCTATGTCATAATAAAGGTCTTATATCTACAGTAGTGCATTGCTGAAGCCCCAAATGTTCGTTTATACACCTTGGCATAGATGTCATTTATATTATAACCTCGTTTTACAAAGTAAAGAATGCGCTATAAGGGAGTCACGCTCGCCACGACCCGTCCGTCTAGTCCTTTCTCGCCCGTTTCTCACATCGCATGAAGTATGGTAACTGTTGTTCAGAAAATGCCTTCCAAGTTTAATAATTATTTATCATGATCAGACAAGTGCAGATAACTGTGTCAAGATTTTGTAGAAAATATAGCCCCTTTTTTTATGTCAAAGGTATGCGGGGGTATTAATCATCTTCAGAGAGTTGTGGTTCTACTTTAAATTATTAAAACCATCCACTTCGATAGGTAGCTTACAATTATCCTGAATAGCTCTTATAAAAGTTTAAGCAAGCGGGAACAAAATGAAGCCATATAACCATTTTATGTGCAATTTATGCAAAAATATGTGAAATGTGAAGTGATTTGCCTTTGACGATCGGAGTAATGACTTGATTGATATTTCTTTTGAAGATTTGATTTCAAACACTTGCTAGTTATAATGGGAAATGTCAGTAATGATGTTTGTGTAATATATTTGGCAATGGATACCGTCAAGGTGAGAAAGTGAGATACGTCTACTAGTCATTTTACAAGCTTTTTTGTAAACGGAAAAAGTTGATGACAATAGTCTGTTAGTGTTTGCTAAGCTGTTATATAAATGGGAATGGACACCATTTTTGTTATAGTATATTTCAATTAATTCATAAATATTAAATTAATCTTCAAGATAACTATGACACATAAGATATCAACAAACACTCGGTTAGTTTTTTTTCTATACCAGTTTAAATAACACAGCGAAAAGGACATCATTTAAAATAACGTAGGGTAAACATGTATCTTTTCTCAAATCAAAAATCAATGCCATATATTTTTACATTAAATTCATGCTATGGTCAGTGAGAAAACCGCCAATATGAAAATAATTGATAATGCGTTCTAAATAAATAAAATAAGTTCCAACTGAAAGATTAAGATTAACGTCTTTGAACATCTTTCAAGAAAAGTCCAAGATGTTTTAGGAAAAAAATACATGCTGCATAGAATGATTCAGAGACAGTATATATTCACACTAAAAAGGTTCTTTTTATCTAAATAGTTCAATGTTTCAGACAGGACACTCAGTTTCCAAAAAAATGTGCAATTTTAATTTTGAATATTGCAATACCTAGCTAATATATCAGTTTGAAATTCATGTTTCGCACACTGTATCTCGTAAATATTTGTCTTCGATCTAGCCCAAAATCTACCTCGTGGCTTGAAGAGATTTTGGGCTAGGGTCCATGACAACTTCACACGAGAAATAGCGTGCGGATATTGACACTGATATGTCTGCTTAATATTGATAAAGTGACAATTTTGTTTTGTAATAGAGTTTACATAATTGATATAATTTGATCAATGTTAAGCCAGTCTTATAAAGTTTCGTGAAAATAGATTAAAGGCCGTATGTGTAAATACGTTGCACGCGCAGCTTGCCGTGGAGGTAAACAAATCGTGACGCACGTTTTAAAAGTTAGAATTTCAATGGCATTTAATTGGACAGTAAAAGTATGTTTCCCTTTACTTTGAAATGCATGCCATATTATACATGTTTGTATTATAACATAAACGTTTGTGCACTTCACGAAATACAGGAGCGCAAAATTAACGTATTATTTTATTTTTAAAGTGAGAAGAAATTCCTCATTATGTTAATATTTTCTGTCTTTCTTTCATAATAAAGTAATCCATCCTTCACTAAATCATAAGCATGATCCTTCAAATGCTTAAAAGGAATTCAGTGCAGATACAAGTATCAACTGACTTGGAGTTATATACACTTTTGCCCGTAGTCTTAAAAGTCTTGCATTTTCCAATCATTTACTAACGGACGGATTACCTTAACATAAGACAGGATTCCATTTTTTGTTAATACTTCAAGGAAATATTCAGTTGAGAAAAAGCTTATGTCGAGATTTTGTGACTGTCCCGTTTCTACTTACAGACATTCAAAGCTGCGACATTGACCTTCGTGAGATCTTGATCTTTAATTTTTATTTTAGATAATAAAAGCAATGTTAAAGAGTCGCCCAGGATGGCAAAGCATATTGTAAGGGAGGCGATCACTAGCGTTACGACTATTTTTACTAATTGGAAATTAACAGTATTCCAAAACAGGTTTAGATTCCCTTATTGTCTTACGTATTGATATGTTTCCTTGACAGGCCCTGTTTGTGAGATAATATAAACATTTTGCTCTCACCTAGGGTTTTTTTCAAATTCCTGCAGTGGTTAGGATGAATGATTAGGATTCAAAGCGTAAATTGCGTAATTATCAGCAAGTTTCGTGGTGTAGGATGATCAAGCCGTTAATGTGATACTGCAGAAAGAATGGAGCGGTTATACCATCGAAGTAGAAGAAATCTGTGTTTGCTATTTTCGCAATTACACGAACACAAAAGAACGTTTTATCAAGGAATACCGTAGGATGGCTCTGAATTTCTTTTGTAAATATACAAGCCGGTGATATATTGCATGAAACCTACTGTAGCTCTTTGTTTCATTTCGTCGTTTGTGAGGCACTTTATCTCTGTTAATGGGATCTTAATAATTTGAATATCTTTATTAAATTATTACGAAAATGGTTTTATTGCCATAATCTTGGCTAGTAAGGCCTGTAACGTAGGAGGAAATGAAGAATTGTTTCAACCCAGAAAGATATATGGGACGTGTCCTTGACCTTCAAGTAAAGTAGACTAAAGGTGAAAGAACAGAGAAATTTCCATGAATGATAAATATATCTTTCACGGTAGAAAATAAGAACTTATTGCGTCCATTGCCTAAAACATCTTTCCGCTTTTCTGCTTTATTGGAACGTCACGTTGACCAAGCCGGGTGTAGGAAAATACGAAATCTTTAAGATTCATCTGCCAGATTTCAATTTTTTAGCACAGATGTTCTTTGGGAAACCCTCTTCCAAGATTGCTAAAATTATTCCGATTCGTTAAAAAAACCAGGTGCGGAGATAATTTGCCTTACACACACACACACACACACACACACACACACACACACACCTTATAGTGAAATCTTTAATCTACAACTCTGAAATTGCTGGACAGAACTTGCATTGGCAGGGATGATCCTTTGATGAACCTTCACAACAGTTGCTGAAATAAACTTGATCCATATAGAACTATAGTTGCAATGGCAGTGAAAAGAAAACTAAATGAAAACTTTAAAAATCATCTCCTTTAAAACTACTGGCCAGATTTCAAATTGTTTTAGTACAGATGTTCCTTGGGTAAACCTCTACCAAGATTGCTATTATTATTCCGATCTGTAAAAAAATTACGGCCCCTGAAGTATAAAAATGTTATATTGTCGTATTTAACTCTATTTTCAATCTAGCAACCACATTTATAAAACAATCTTGATCAGATGTATACATAATGTTAATAAACCAAGGATTATTATGCCTTGTATGAGAGTTATGGTACATAATACTTCATGTTCACCATAGGGTTGCATTTCTTTTTCCGACCCCCTTGCATGTACGAATCACATACACATTGAATAAATTCCGAAGGACTTTTTGTTCAATTCGTTCATGATGCTGTTGGCTTTCATACAAAGCCAGAAAAAAAATAATCCCTATAATTCCAACCCCGTAAAACATGATATATTTTAAGTTCCCTAGTTGTGGTTCGTTGTACAGTGAATAAAACCAGGAAACAATCAAATTGATGTATGAAGGTCGTATTGTCCGGCTCTGTTATCGGGTTTCAGCCAATCAGATTGTGCAAAATCGTATGACTGTCACGAGGTTGGAATCATAACTTCATTTGTTTTACAGAAATGGATTTTCATTCCATTTTTTTTTTCGTCACACAATAAATATGAAAAATATCGGACCATCCTGAAAATCAAACAGTGTGTACGACAAATACTTCTGTTAGATTGAACAGTTTCCTGTCGTGGGTGTCATCTATAGTAACTAAAATTGTTGATCGCATAGTATGACGAGCGTTACATATAAATGCAATAATGAAATAATGATTGTGTTATATATCTTGTTGCTGATTTCACGAATCCTTTGATGTTAGTTCGTTTTCCACAAATATCTCTAAATTTACCAATATCGCTGATCTTTTTCATGTTTTCGTTGCCTTTATCATTCTTTGAAACCATCGAGCAATATGATCACCATTATGTTTTGACCTGAGACAGCGTTTATTGGTATTGTTATTAGAATGATAACAGGCAAGTGAGGCACGCGCTTTCGATATGGCGCTGCTTTTGTATACGAAAATAACATTGTAGCTAAATTTACAGAAGGTTTGAATTTTTGATAGTATCAGAAATGGAATGACCTCGTATATACCTTATCAATTTTGTTTGTTTGATTGGGTTTGACGTCCAAACGACAATATTTCAAAGCCATTTTGGGGCTTTCATCTACATTGCTGCCACACTGCGATATCACGCCTTAGACACCTGGAATGATATCATGCTCAGTCATTTTATCCTGACACCGGGTCAACCAGTCCTGGAGCTATCCTTATGGAGCGCTAAACATGGGAGCTTTACCAGTACTAATTTTTACAATATATATAGTCAGAAGAGTAACTGGATTCTCTTTATAGGTATGATACTTGTGAGATTGATCTCGACAGTCAGTTAGTGTCTGTTGGATGGTTACACCCACATTTCACAAGGTTTGTTAACTATTGTTGGTAATGCATTCACACTTAGAATAGTAAGTTATCATGATAAGACCAATCAGGAGACAAGTGCTGATAACTTTTTCAAAGATTTTTTTAAAGAATTATAGCCCTTTTCCGGTGTCAAAGTGGTATGGGGAGGTATTAACCACATTCAACGATAGTTCTACTTTACAACATTATCAGAGTTTTGACATACCTTAAAAATTGCTATTAATTCAGTTGCGGGCGATGTTTAAATAATGATATTTACTGTATGGGAACCTAAAGGAAAGACAGACCACAAAGCGACATTTTAGAGTTTGTCATAAGCATTTGAATGTCATCTGTTGCATATAAATCTATCTAGAATAACAAATACATATCTATAAAGAATGTCATAAACGAACTATCCATATGATTGATAGAGATGTTGTGACTTAATAATACTCTTTGAAAATATTGGGTATGGTGTTAAAGGATTATAAACGACCATCATGGCTTCTATTTCTTTCATTCTTGTTAAGGATGTTAAAATATATAGTTTATTTTACAAAATGAAGTCGAATTAGTCTTGGTTTGTTTGGGTTCGGCCTGGTAGAAAGTCATTTTGCGTGATATCCATCTGTAATCTGCAATGTCGTTTACAGTTGAAGTCAAAAATAACTTTCTTATCAAAAAGCATCACCCATTGTAAGTACAAATAGTGACATATAGTTCTTATAATTTGAATGTCTTTTTGTTGTTGTTGTTGTTGTTGTTGTTGTTGTTGTTGTTGTTGTTGTTGTTGTTGTTGTTGTTGTTGTTGTTGTTGTTGTTGTTGTTAAAATACACTAGTTCAGTTTCACAAATATTTTTTTAGAACGCCAAAAGTTGAATCATGATATTCAAATTATTCATGGTTATTGTTTTGCAACTGTTAAATTTGCGTATTTTAATTTTGAAAAACAAAAGATTAAAAGACTAAAGACTACCTTTTTATCTTTTTTATTTTTGTTTTAATAGGAATTGTCATCGCTTTCGTATGTTTTTTTATAGTATATTTTCAGTAAACTTGTAATGCTGCTTATTTGTTTTACCAGTAAAGAGGTAATCCTGTAGACTTCTCTTGATTATCTGAGGATTTCTTATCAAACGTAGGTGGATAAAGGTCAAACATTTAAACGTAATGTGAAAAGAAGTATTCTCCATGGAAACACAAAGCCTGGTTTTATTGTTGGGAAGACGCAGTGCTTTTGTAATATATCTAAAACTTTTAAACTTCGTGTTTGAAAACGTGGTGCTTTTTGATGTCGTATTAGATAATGTTGTGAATATTTCTGAACAAAGGCATTTATGTAAACGCACCGAGTACTTCAAGCTAAAATTACTATGTAGATAGATTAATGTTTGGACAACAGTAACTCTTCTAGACCGAACTACATGTACATTTATCTTAAGGGTAGGAAACAACAGCAACACAAGAAAGTTTAATCTAACCAAGATATCTTCATGAGAATGTTTGCTGTGGACATGTGGCATGATACATGTATCACGACCAGTCACATTATCCTGACACCGGGCCAGCTAGTCCTGGAACTACCTTGCATATATGCTGAACGCAAAGCAGGGAGCTACCGGTATGTCGTGGTTGGGTAGCGAACTCATGCCCTTCCGCTCCCGTGGCGGACACTCCAACCACTCGGCCCGTGGGGTCTGTCTTTTGAGATGGAATTTTTTTAACGGTCATCTGTATGAAGTGGGACTTAAGCTACTGGGTATGACTTCTCACAGCAACAAATGTACTACTTGTTTTTAAACTCGCGTAAGTCAATGTTGCGTACCGATAAATAAGAGCAGGCATCGTTTGAATAATTACTACAGCCTTTTCACTGCACTATACCACCCCGTGCTAAGTAGCGAAACAACTTAATGCAATTGTGAGGTCATGACCTCCTCTAGTATGCAGTTTATGAATGGAACCTCACTTTGGATCATTATGAAACAAATCAAAGCGCTCAAGGCACTGAGAGACTCCGGTGAGGTTATCATGAAATGTAGTGCGAGCTCAGCTGACTTCCTACTAGTAAATAAAATTGCATAAAAACGTAATTGTAAAGTTTGGTGCCAAATGACCATTGCTTCTACCGAGTTAACACTGGGATTAGAATTATAGCTACTTCACCATGTAACTTCTGCCGACGGTTATTTAGCGCATTGCGCGCTTTTATATTGTTATCTTATAGTTACGATATAAATCAAACAAACCGGCCCCGATAGTCAAGTGGTTAGAGCGTACATGTATATTTTCCTTGCTTGGCTTTCGGCACATATAGGTAGTTCCAGGACTGGTTTTCACAGTGTCAGTTGGTGTGGTATCATGTCATGTGTCTACAGCGTGTTAACGGCCGTGTGGCAGCACTTTATCAAAATACAATTAACAAAAGTCAAATATTGTCATTTGGAAGTCTAACTAAGTCAAATCAAGCGATGAAAAACTGTTCACTGTTCAGCTTTCAATTATTTTAATCTTTTAAAGTTATTTTTTCACGGCTGAATGAATCCCTTGACTAAGAATTTCGCGATCTTTCTCTTTGACCATGAGTTTTTGTGAAAAGTTTCTTTCTTTCCACCAGACTGAAACAACTTCCAGCCGTCTGTCAATGATATTATTTTACTTTCGTTTTCGCATTCCAACTGTCTACTTTTCTGACTGAATAAATACAAGTCTTAATTCATGCTTCTTGTCATTCTTGACTTGGCGTTAAGCAGTTTCTTTACTCTGCATATCTTTATGACTGAGCAAAAAATACATGACACCTGTCAAAAATATAATATTTCCCCAAAGGTTTCCAAAGTGTAACCAAAATCCCTTATTGTAACTAAGAATGTAATCAAAATTAATCAAATATTGCGTAGAACTTCAATTGAAGAGGCACAATGAAATGTCCATGTTTAACAAATGAAGCAAATTAGATGTCAAGATCCGAGGTAGGGTTTTTGCAGTGGTCAATAAGAATATTTCTTGTGCAAACACACCACATGAAAGCAAAAGTATTTGTCCTGACCAAAGTCTAAAGGTTTTTGAAGAACCAAACCTCCACAATGCTTGAAAAAGATTAATTCATGAATAAGAAAGAAGAAAGATTTTTTTTTGCTTATTTTATGTTTGAATCCCAACCTACAGTATTTCAGTCATTTTGGGACAGTTGTCTACACGAGAGAGATAAAGAGTTTCCTCACTGCGATCTCATGGTGAATATAAGTGGTCTCATTATTCTGAAACAAGTTCAGGGTTCCCACGGTCAGGGAAAAGTCAAGGAAAAATGATTTTTTTTCAAGGTCAGGGAAAAGTCAGGGAAATTTGAAATTGGTCAGGGAAATTTGGAAATTCAGAAAAAGACGGGAAAAGTCAGGGAATTTTACAATCAAGGAAAGTCAACCAAACAGCAGGAGGATTATAATAAGGAAAGATTAAGACAGTTTCTTTCATTTTGCTTTTTTCAGTCAGTTTGAACTGTCAGATTGGCATAATATCAAATAAGTTCCCAATAGCATCCAGCAAAGTACATATTGTGCTCATAGATGATCCGTATTTGCCGCTGGATTTGCGCTTAATTTGGTCAGGGAATTTTGAGTTTGGTCAGGGAAAAGTCAGGGAAGTTTGATTTTTCAATTTTGTGGGAACCCTGAAGTTCAGTCAGTTTTGAAACTACCTATATGGCGACACACGGGAAATAAACCAATATTTTTTTTAACGACAAAATGTATCTCGCTGCCGCGAATGAATCCACGACCTTCCGTTTATGGGGTGGACGCTCTAAACCCTTGGAACCGTAATATTTTATTTTATAAAACGAGTTTCGATAAACATAGCAGACCCCGATCAGACAGCTCCGTCAGGGTTCAGGGTCCTCTTTGTTTACTCATAAAATATTAAAACACACCACAGGTTGCACGGCAAAATAAAATACATTCATTTGTATATCATTTAAAGTTCAGTTAATAGATATTCATTAAGCCATAAATTTGTACACGAATATTCATGAGATAAAATAATAAATAAGACGTATCTGTGGTTATATGAATGGCTGTTGGTTCCATGCTCTTTTCGCTCACCTTTGCAATCAGAGAATCTACCGTTTCAGAGATTCCAGGGGTAGGTGCATGTTGAGCATTATCTGTTTCAGTAATGACTTTGACAGTGCAGTTGAATAGAGAACCCTCAAATACAGCCACTGACGTGTCAAACATATAACAATCCTGTTTAACTCATTAGATCGTAGCAAGAGTGATGTCGTTAAGTTACAAGCAGGTTTTAATGTTTATTACAGGTTTTCTCGCGTTTTTGTCATTCTCTACCAATTGCGGTAACGTGTTTGCTAACGATTTATATATGCCGAACTTCCTTGCTTTTTTTTCCAATAAATATTCCATGTTAGTTTCGTTATTGCACTAGATGCATGTTTATGTATTGTAGTCATTTATCAATTTAATGATAGGTGTTCTCAGGGTAGAACACCGTAGCTAGAGAAATATATTATATTTATGAGAAGTATATACTCATGAACATATATAATTATGTAAATAACGTTACTGAGTTATTTATATTTATTATATATATAAGATAAAGATTTTGGTTATATCAGCATAAAGAATATGTTTGACTGAACAGCTGGTCTGTAATCATTTATTATGATTGATTCGTTGCATATAAATATATATATTTTCTTTTTACATAATTGACAATTAGAAACCTCAAAATTTGAGATTCAAATTATTGCTTTCAATAGAAAATGGAAACTATTTAGAATTATCTTTAATATTATTCGAGTTCTGTTTACGATATCCTATAAACACACATATGCTCTTTAATCCATTATTTGATAATTGCGTTAAAAATTAAGGAAAGAAAAAAAAATGCAAATGGAAAATATGACGAAATACACGCACCAACGCCAAGGTGCATCTACGCAATGTAGTCGATGTATTTATCATAGGGAATACAAGTTCATTCATATTTTTCCTTGTTTCGCTTGATATGACGGCAAACTCATATCTAAGACAGAACATCGTCTATCATTGTCAGACAAAAGCTTCTAAAAAATTACCTCTAAACACAGTACAGTCTAGGTATCTATGTACGAAATCTGGGGGAAAAAGACTTTGTAAAAAGTGTTATTTATATACCATAGTGTGATTCCATGCCAAATAAAATATGATATGTTCACTGCATTCAAAAGCTTCTAGTTTTTCCAGTGTTTTATCCTCTTTTTTACTTGTTGAGTTTTGTTTGGCATATGTCAATGTAACGAATAGTGTATTTTTTAGAATATTAACTCTACTTTCATTGTTGTCGAACTTGATATCCATATATATGTCAAAGTCGTTAAAAAAACTAGTACTGGTATAGCTCGCTTGCTTTGTGCTCAGCATATAGGGTAGTTTCAGGACATGTTCGGCCGGTGTCACGATAATGTGACTGGGTGTGGTACATGTATCATGCCACATGTCTAGGGCGTGATACTTCAGTGTGGCAGCAATATATCTGCCTCAAGTAGACATAGTCTCCAAATGACTGAACTACTGCCGTCGGGACGTTAAACCTAATAAATAAATAAATAAATAAATAAATAAATAAATAAACATGTAAATGATGTGATCTCTAATGGTAATAAAGAGAAAATGATTGTTTTTAGAATGAAATTAACAATCACAATGACTTAAAATAAACACGCTGACTGAAAGGTATTATCATATACGTTTAATATTGATATCCTAATAATCTCTCCTTCCGCCAGTGGAATAGCGGATTCGATCCCGGTCCAAGAAAAAAGATGGATGATCCTCTGAGATGTGGATTTTCATACGTTTTCCACCTACAAATAAAATAATTATTGATATCTAAGAGAGAGAGAGTGGGGGGGATTCTGATGCAAATCAAGTCTTATAAATATGGGGCGATAGTGCAAACATGTGTTGTTTGTAGCGGACAGTACTCCTGAATACCTGCACCAAATTGTGTTGTTTTTTTCTGTTGAGATAAAGGAAGGTTCATCGATTATGTTTATATAGGATCTGACATGAATTGTTATTTCATATCAAATTTTACTAAACGAGTTCATGAAAATGTTATGAAGCGAGCCTCTGGCGAGCTTTATAACATTTTCATGAACGAGTTTAGTAAGATTTGATATGAAACGACAATTCATGTAAGATTGTTTTTATCATATGACCTATAGTTAAAGAAATTGCGATTTTAACAATAAACAAAAAAAGCATGAATGATCGGACCCAAGAAAATAGTTTCAAATAATAACTGAAAATATCGATTTCACATGTGTATTTCTCATACATTTTCAACATCATATGAATAATGAATCAAACACATTTAATCCAGCTGATCGAGTTCAACACACTATGCAATACACATGCGTGGCGCGGAGTGATGTAATTCGGCATAAAAGTCATATGTAACGTGTTAAATATATAAATATGTTATTGGTATACGACACCGGAAACAGCTGTTTGAGCATAATGTCATGTGATAAATATGTTTTTATACGTATGTTTGATCAAGTAATAAAAAAAATATTGTAGTAGTCTACGAACTTCTGGATCAACCCTCGTAGTTATAATTCGACTACTGTTGCTAGTATGTACAGGAGTTCCAGGGAACCATTTTACGTTCATACATCGCATCATCCTCACTTTTTTTTTCTGAAAGTTGGAAATGTCTAATTCTGCATCTTGTATTTTTTACCGAAATTTAATCAACTGGGACAGAGATTTCAATGTCTTTATATTATGTTTTTGCACTGAATTATAATGAAATATATATGGCGTTGATTTTATTTTTTATCATATATTGCTAATGATATCAAACAATTCCGGAAAAACATTTTTTTTTTATAAAATCCGTTATGTTTTTAGTGAAAAAAGAAAATTTGTGTTACCGATTTTAAGAATATTGTTTTAAGGGAAAGTCCCAGTATTGGTTCCGCTACATTTCGG
>CM037783.1:41531943-41581943 GCA_021229015.1 Solen grandis | reverse complement strand
ACCTCATGGATTTTCACGGAGATAACAAAGGTTTCCTAATGCTTCATTGGGGTACCTTGGTTATCTTGGTAGAGGTTAAGTGGTCCAAGACGTAGCGGAACCATTACATGGTCTTTAACTTAAATTTAACTCATCGTATATTGTAGGTCAAACCGGATGTTGATTTTGTTATATAATTATATGGAAAAACAAAATAAAAAGTAATTTTTGTTTTACTGGTACAGTTTGCATCGTAGTCAAATAATATTGAAACTGAATCCTTAAACCAAAAACCTTATATTTTGTTTCTTTTACCAAGATTATTAAAGTTGGCTCCTTAAGCAAGCATCCTAGAAATTGGCTTTTGAAGCAAAGTGTATCAAAGCTTGCTTCTTAAAGCAGCTCGTTCACAGATGATTGGTAGAAATTAAAAATAAAATAAAATGTTTTACCTTCTCTCTCTCTCTCTCTCTCTCTCTCTCGTCAATGTTGGTGAAGTCTTTGTTTCCTGACAAATGAACTCGACCAGTGTAGATCTTAAACAATGTATTAAAGATGGTTTCTTAAACCAATAATCTTAAAACTGGCTTCTTAAACAAAGTATTAAAGATGGTTTCTTAAACCAAGAATCTTAAAATGGCTCCTTAAACAGGTAGCTTCTTAGTATAAGCGGATGCCATTCTAGTTACATTAGTATTGAGGAAGTTTTCTTCAGCTTTCTGTATCATGATAACCACTGTCTCAGGCAGTGTCTGTATACCTAGTCTTCTAGGAGTAGTTTCCTGGCTGTCTGGAAAATGTATTTTCCAAAATAATTGTTGCTAAAAACTACACTGACTTGTCTACCTTTTGGTATGAAATTACAGGACTTTTATCTCTCAACAATTGCTTCTGGGAGATCTTCTGTAATTAATTTCTGTTTTGTAGTTCTTTCTGAAATTTATTCAATAAGATGAGAGCAACTTGGTCTAAATCGTATGCTAAAAGACAATTTAAATCGATGTTGAAAGTCAGTTACCAGCATGAATTATACATTTAATATTAAAAATTGTTCTGTAGTAAATTAAATATTCGTTCTGTCAAAATAAAATGCTCAGTCAAAGTGAAAATTATCGTGTAACTTTGTTGCCAGTCGGCCAATGTTTGTCAGTTTTTAGTCACAGAATGTATACACTAAAACCATTCATTTGCACTCATAAGTGTAACTGTAATTTGATACCAAATATCTTGTATGTAAATTTTGGATTTTTGTACATGGTTGTCAATCACACTTTCTATTTGACTGAGTATACATTTGAATCTATATTAGCGGCCACCTGTTCTAAGCGGCCAACTTGCATTTAGCGGTCAGTTTTAATATAACCAAACTGTAGCATTTTGTTATATATTTAAATTTCATTTACCGATCACTTCTGTAAAGCAACCACTTTCCCTTTACTGACCGCTTAGAACAGGTTTAACTGTACATCTTTATTTAATCAGAGAGTAATTGAGTAAAATTTCTACCACGTTCTATGTTATTCAACTGAACTTTCTTATCTCCAGCTAAATGCAAGTTTAGTTCGGCATTAGAACCTTTCAGATAGATATTTAGTCTAAGCTTAGGTTAATTTAACCAAACATGAATGCTAAATGAAACCTGCACAATTAATGATTGCGATGAACTCCTTTGATTCTTAAATTTCTTATCCATTTTATTATACGTCTTCTTATTTCAGAACTTTACTTAAATTCACACTTTATCCTTTGATCAGCATAGCATCCAGACGTTTTAAGTATAATTCAATTAAGAAATCTAAGTTTATGGGGTATAAATATTCGTTTGAACTTGATCTTAGTTTTTACTTATATTAACAATACTTGCATAGCAAGACAAAATATGTCTTAGAAGCTAATGATGTTTACTTTTAGTGGATGCCCTGGATTATATACGAGAAAAGGTGCGCATTTCCTGTAGCCAAAGCAGACAGAGTTGTTGCACTTTTTCAGTTTCATTCACATAAGACCTGGTATGTTTCAATACGATAAGCTTATTGACTTAATTGCTGTAAGATTTAATCAGCCTGTCTTGAGCTGAGCCGATATGCAGAAAAACTCAAAGGAATTCCGCATGATGGATGAATTATCACAGTTAAAGGATCGCCGTGTTTGGACGTTTATTCCGTAGGAGGTGGGTGTGTTTCAACTGCTAAATAATTGATTTAGTTATACATTGTGATTTGAATATTTCCTGTTTATATTTTTCCAAGTAATAATTTGAATGATGAGCGCCCCATTATAGTACACAACCTAGTCTTGCTTCCATGATTGTGATTTAGATAAATGTGTTTGCCTGTTCCGTTCTGTCGTCTGATAAAAAGTGGTGTTCATTATTTTCTTTTCACTCCTTTTAAGTGCATTTCAATAATTTCTAATTATGCCTGACTGCTAATGCTGCAGGTTATAAATACAATAGCATTGAAAGTCATTAAATATATGTCAATTGTATTTGTCTGTAGTGAGGCAGCACTATATCTGTCCCAAGTAGACATAGTCTCCAAATGACTGAAATACTGTTAAACCAAGCAACACAAAAAAAACAACACTATTTTATATTAAAAAAAAATGAATATCTATCTAAAATATGCAATACCTTTTATTTAGCAGAATATAATTTTAGAATATATTTCTAGAAAAAAAGAAACATTTATGAATTATTTGCAATAGTTCATTTTCCTTAACAGCCTTTTTAACTTAAACAAGTATTTATGACACCTAAACAACACAAGTTTATACAAATGCAAATAAAATGTGAAAAAAGAAACAACTAAAAGTAATTATCAAAACCACCTCAGTCAAAAGTCTGAAGAATCAGTTATTAATGATTACGACTTATTCAATCAGTTGTGCAGGTTTGCATTAACATACTGTCTAAAAACAAAGCGACATTCAAGCGCCTAGAAACGTATTGCTTTAACATGCATTGTATTGTAAATCGTTTATTTTCTTTCTGTTGGATGATTTTCATCAGAGGTTTCAACTTACGACAACACACAACTGAAAGTGGTTAAACTAGAAGTAGACACTCATGGCAAGCGGTTTTAATTAGCACACGGCAAAGATCCCTCGTCTTTTCAAGCTCCTTGGTTACCCAGATCTTAAGGCATCAGGTGGCATAAGTGTGCCCGTCTGTAAACCATTACAACCTGTGCTACCTCCTTGTATCACTGCGCGCTTAGATGTGAAGTCCCTACCGACGAAAAATATTCCTTAATGTGTCAAGTACCTCCCAACGGCAGACTGCGAATAATGTATTTACTCTCCTTGTAATACCGACATGTGTAAGGGGGTGTTTTATCTTTCCACTTTCCCCTGACTTCAATGTTTACATTAGCAATAGGGGCAAAGTAAGAACTTTAGTCTAAATAATTGGACATGAAATTTGAGCATAAATCAGTGTAACAATGATTGGTGTAACAAGTAAAAATTGGCATTTTTTTTAAGAATACCATAAATTGATTAACTTCAGTAAACGTTTTACTAGTCTAAAAGGTGATGTTTTCACGTTTTAAGCTTGGCATGTAAAACTAGGCAGACTTTCAGTCATAAACCATCTCTTGTGCTTAAAAGTATTTTAGGGAGTCTATTTAAAAGCACCTCCTAAACAAACAACAAACTATATTTTGACAAGTCCTGTCGAAGCCAAGAAGGAGAACATAAAGATGTAAACTGCCTGTTTAACTAAAGATAAGTCTATCATGAGAAGAACCTAACGAGCTTGAAGATATACATCAAAGAACAAGCCAACAGGTTGTCATAATTTCACAGATAGGTTGTTACATTCGCTGTTGTTAAAATGGTTATGACAGAAATTTATGATTTATGATTTATGGCTTATTTTGACTTACCACCTTGAGTCATTTTAATGCAATTCTGTAAATATTACACCAATAAGAAAACATTATATACGTCGTCAGACATATTTTTGAAGTCAAGCTTAGCAGTTATGTCTGATGAATCCGAATGAATTAGCAGCCTGTTACACAGGAAAGATAGACGTGTGTTTCTTTGAAGGTTTGCAGTCTTAACAAAACTGAAATAAATATTTTCCGCTCAGTGCGCCCGTTTGATAAAGTAAATTATGTATGACTGGAAAAAAATAAATCTAATGACCGAGAAATGACATATTGACAGACATGATATACAAACATTACACTGTTTAGACTCTTAAAGCACGTTCATCATAACCTCTCGTGTAAATTTACGTTTCAACCGAAAGAAAAAAAAGAAAACCGCTTTCTTATAATTTGATATATCTTAGAGAACAGATATCTGTAATAAAAGTGTGCACCATCAAATGATTTACAATTCTAATCAATTATATAGGTAGGTTACTCGTAAATAAATTTACATTCAAGGCCAATATGATTTTAATTCATCACAGCTATCTGAACTCACGAATTCAGCTTCTGCAATGTATGTTTGATGAAGATAACACCAGATTTATGAATTTCTACGTCGCATTTCTTGCAACATCTTTAAAGAGGTAACAAAATAATTCGCGTCTTTACTGAACTTGCTTAAGCAACATAAACAATTGCTATGCCATTGACTGAAGAAAATGTACAAAGACTGGTATTTATTGAGGCACACCACTCTCGTTATGTGCAATCATCATGCGCTTGTTGTTTCCCATTGTCTGATAATGTGAAAATGATCCCATTATAAGATAACGACCAAAAG
Source organism: Solen grandis (assembly GCA_021229015.1). Taxonomy (NCBI): domain Eukaryota; kingdom Metazoa; phylum Mollusca; class Bivalvia; order Adapedonta; family Solenidae; genus Solen; species Solen grandis. The sequence goes on along the minus strand of CM037783.1, from coordinate 41,577,242 downwards.
ACAAAACTGAGTGTGTAGTTTGGACAATGCATATTGATTCCAGCAAGGTAATACCTGGATTCTGCTACAGATTGGTGGGTAGAAGCTAGACTTGTCTGCCAAGCGATGGAAAGCTCATTATTCCAAAGACTTTGAGCTTGCTTCATCGCTTTAGTTGCTGGGGAAGAAAGTGAAGCGTTTGTAATAGCAGTGCATTGAATATTCATTCCTACAGGTGTTCACTGTTTCGCTGAATTGCACGTTGTTGTAATAACAATCAGATATACCGAGATAATAAATCAATATAGAATATTATTTTAGCAAACTTAAATAAGTCATCATTTGCCTGCATACGCAGTAGAGCTTTCGAAACCAATCATTGTATTGTCAAATGGCTATTTATTTTCGCTAAGACAAATTACATGGGAATTTAATGGAAATATATTTTATCTCTTATGTGCGTGTTAGTAAAATATGTCATTTCAGCTAATGTTTAAATAAATGTGGACATCTTCCCCAAATCAATGACTTAGGCCTTTGCAAGGGCAAATACAGTATATAAGGTCGTTGCTTTTTCAGTGCCTAACGACCTCTGCAGATTCCAAATAATTGGTTTTGCTAGGAGCAACATTGTACAATATTCATCTTTAAAAGTCACCTTGTGGCCAATCAGAATGAAAATTCAACCCCTTTCAAGTTTATGTATTACCATTATTACCATGTACAAAAAAGATCGTTGTGTGTGCCAAAATCAAGTGTTTATGACTTCGGACAGAATCTTTTAAGACATTAGAAGTGTGATCTTCAATTTTGTGGAGACTTGTCGTTATAGACTCTATCCTCATAAATAAAAGATACAAAATATTAATTCACTTTTTTTTCCAAATTTGAATTCAATTCATTTGCATTTTTCCTTTCATATTTTTTATTTATTTATTTGAATGCCCCCAACCAACATGCAACCAAATGTTCATGATGTTAAAATGAAATGAACCCTTACTTATTTTTCGTCTCTTGCACTTTCCTACTACGTGATTTTAGTGTACAGATGTTGGATACACTCACCAATATGTAACATTTCCTGTAACGCACAAACATTTACGGTAAAGTGGCGATTTTCCTAGAAACGAATTTCCGAATACTATACATAATTCTGAGTACATTCCTAGGTCCTACACCATTTAATACACCTCATTTGAAACTAAACTTACAATTGATATATTCTCTTGGTTTTTATGTCCTATCATCATTTATGGATTCAAATTCTTCCCTTCCATGTTCGAATGTCGTAAGTTTACATCCGAAATTTTAATGCGCATGTCATCTTTCTGTTTACGTGTTCTTATTATTTACCTTATGTGAAAAAGGGTGATTATTGAAATGCAGCGTTGATTTATTTTAAAGAAGAAGAAGAAGAAAAAACAATTCGTTGATCCGATTTCTTATTAATGCACTGTAAAAACTGTGTGTGCTTACAGTAAAAAAAGATGTTCTCAAGATTATTTTTGGAAAGCAACACAAATAGGAGATGTTATGAGAGTATAATGTATGTGTAATTCTGTTTTAACGTATGTAATCATTTGTATTTAGTGTATAATAACATGAGTAGTGTGATATTCAAATTAGAAAAATAGAGATAGTTCGTAAAATAATGCACAGTGTTTCACTCACATGCGCAGTAATCTAATCACGAAGACTGTAAACCTGAGTGGTTAATAACAAAGTATCTAAACGCATCACCGTGTATTATTCTGCGATATATCACGCAAACTAAAATTCTAAAATATTCCAATCTAGCTCTTCTTTTTTTTTGTCTTTTTTGGGGGGTGTTTTTTGTTTTTGTTTTTTTTTAAAGAAAGAGATGTGTTGTTTATTTTACTTCGCTACTCTTTGAGTCCGATCATTAATACTGCGTCATATAATAGACGTTATCCGTGTCTATATACGCCTCTCTCCTTTTATATTTATACGAGGTATATTTTGTTGGTCGTATTAGAATGCATTTTTTGAAATTTACACATACTCGTATATAAAAGGAAGAACACTCATCTATATTGCTTATACATATTTACAACATCAAGGGATTATACAGACTTATAAAGGCCCGTAACAATGTAGAAATGGATCAAATCACGCCATGATCCACTAACGGTGCTTTTAAGTTGATGTCTCTTATGGCCCATATATTTTCTTTTCAATGCGAGGTTCCTAAAAATAACATTACAATATGTATATTCTTGTGTGACATATTCACATTCTATTACTAAAAAAAAAGAAATGTTATAAACAAACATTTTTTCGTTATTAAGACTAACGTTTCGGAAACATGTAAAACATACACGAAGTTTGAATGTTGAATTACGGTTAATAATTTTAGCAAAAATGTAAATTTGTTTTTGTTTCGAAAACAACAACAAATATGTTTCAGTTTTTTTACGACATGAATATATGTAATGTGACTTTAATGACTCCGTATTTAAATAAGATGCGTGAGAACGCGGACATTGATGATGTCTATCTGTACATCGGTGCATCATCGTACTGTAACTTTGACGTACTGACGGAATAATAGCCAACCTTTGATCATGATAGATTGCTATCCGAGAGAAACAGGTTCACTGTTGTTATAACAGTATTTTATCATTTCATGACAGGAAGTATGGTTGTCTTTGTGGAGAGAGTAAAAGAGAAATAATGGTCCCAACTTGCGTAGAAGTGCAGACTGTTTATGTGTGTTCTCCATCTGTGTTTATTATAGATGATTTGCTAACAAAAACATTTTTTTTTTCAGATATAGAAATCGTTAATTAGTGCAAATTTTAGCTCCACTATTCGAAGAAAAAGGGGGATCTATCCTATGCACCGGCATAATGCTTTAATTGTATTTTTCGTATCACCTCACGTTTTCACTGAATCCTTTGAGATATTGCTTTGAAACTGTAAAAGAAATACTTGTTTATGACTATCACTTCCACTTGTATGCAAGAGTACATAGGTATGTCTTGGAATTTGACATAATTATGTCCCTTTTTCGAATTAGAATCTGGCTTAAGGTTTTCGAACCACTTCACTTTTTGACTTAACCCTTTGATGTATTCTAAGACTTATGAAATAGAGATAGGAAACTCCTGTAAGGTCAGTGAAAAAAGTTATCAGATGTGTCCCAATCAGATAACTTGATCTGGCAAACTTTCAAAATAGTACTGAAAAATGACAGAGCAAAATTTAACCATATTATAAAATTACATGGAATTATTTTCAGTTTGATTTATTTAAAAAAAAAAAAAAAAAAAAGTTCTTTCCCGAAATTTTCTAGTATATATACATGTATATATATATATATATATATATATTATTACTCTACTTATTTTAATAAATAATGTACCATTTTGATGGTAATATAATATCTTATTGAAAGAAACATATACCGTCAGTAGAATGGAGATACTCGAAAACGTGACGAGAATTGGACAAATTGTTGCGTGCTTTTTAGACTAGTTGCCAATCTTTGTTTAATATGTCCCTGATGTATTGCTTTTAAAGTTTAATTACTTATTTATGAACATCAAGCCTACTTGTAGGCATTAGAATCTAAGTTTGTCATAGATACTTACATGATTACGCCTTTTCGGCCTTTTAAAATACAGAGATTCTCGTTTTGCCCTTTACTGTTAAATTGTTTTATTTTTAAACACTATACAAGTCGAGCGCACTGTCTTACGGACAGCTCTTGTTTTATGTATATATGTAAAAATTAAGTATGATACTTTCTTTAAATGGAGATTACTTGAATCAAAATAACTAAATAATGTCGCTAATAAATTATACTAATGACGTAAGAATAAAGTAAGCAAAGAGAATGTTTTAATATTTTAACAACATTAGTAGAAGCATCAGTAGCTTTATTAATGATAACAACATCATAATCACCAATACCACTTTCATCAGCTAGTCTCTCGGGCTTTTATCTTAACCATTTCTAGTAAAAAAATATAAAAAGAAATAAAACACAGTAACAAAAAAAAAAACAGGATATTATTGACAATTATATCGTTGTGCATACAAATTTCTCGAATTCATTTTCAATGTCAGCAAAATCAACTCCCATCATTTCCCGCTAGCAAACTCAACTCGCATCATAGACCCCGATCAAAATCAACTCCTATCTTTGTCCGCAAACAAAATCTACTCCCGTCATTGTCTGCAAATAAAATCATTGTCCTCAAGCAAAACCAGCTCCCATTATTGTTCGCAAAATCAATTTCTATCAATATCCGAAAAAATAATTTCTATCAATATCCGCAGAATAAACTTCCACCAATGTCTGCAAAATTAACTCCTATCAATGTCCGCAAATCAGCTCCCATTAATGTCAGCAAAATCAACTCCCAAATCCCATATTGTCCCGCAAGCAATATCAACTCCCACCATTGTCCGCAAAATCAACTCCCATCATGGTCCGCAAGCAAAATCAACTCCCATCATTGTCTGCAAGCAAAATCAACTCCCATCACTGTTTGGATGTAAAATCAACTCCCATCACTGTTCGCTAGTAAAATCAACTTCCATCATTGTCCGCAAGTACAATCAACTTTCATCATGTTCTGCAAGCAAAATCATCTCCGTCATTGTCGCAACTATGGTATTAAGAATGAGCATCGCATATAGAGGCGAGCGCTCAGGCGTATCACCAATAATATACGTTTATGTAGCTATACATAGTCAAAAAGACATGAATACAATTTAAAAAATGATGCAATAAAACTAACATGATTTAAACGACTGTTTTTCATTTAGTTTGAAGAGATACAAAATTTAAGTAATTTAGGTGATTAAATCATTGGAAATCTAGATGGAACATTTCAATAAAAAGTAATCATGCTCATGTAATAATTAAAACTTTTGAAATTGACACAAAAGAGAAATATTTCAAAAACTCCCCAAAGCATCCAGTTTTGATTTTGAAGAAAAATGTATTTTATGAATGGTTTTTTTTTTCCTGAAAAAAAAATCAGTTTTAATCGGTTAATGAATGTGGTGAAGCTTTACAAATATTGAGATTTAGAGATTGTGAATGAGAACAAGTTGCAACTGGATGCATCAAAATAGCTTTAATAATGGCGATGCAACCTGTTGGAGTTTATTTAGGATCGTTTCATTTTCGTTCATCATTATTGATGGTTCTGTGTGTTTCAATCTTATTAATATCAGCTCTTTGTTTAAGATCCGATACTCTACGCTAAGAAGATCTGACAACATCCCGTGAAAGGTCTCAAGGCGACATTTACGTCATGAATATTAATAAGAAACCAATATCCAATCAGAATGCGCGTTTGAATTTGAAAATCGGAATCCTAGGTGGTTTTGAAGCCGACGATTTGATTGGCTTATCAAAGGTCAGTTTGAGTCGGCCTTAAAAGTTCATGGATGCTGAGTGGTCAGAGCTTCTTCCAGTCTATTTAGTTTCCTGGAGACCGTAGGTTAAATTCAAAAGTTCAGTCTTTCCAATATCGTTAAGATATACACCTGATTCATATGTCGGTCATAATCCGGGACTTTTGGTCTAGTGTCAGGATAAAATGTCTAAATGTAATATCATGCCACTAGCCTATAGTATAATAGTGCGGAAAAGCTGCACCATGTCTGTCTCTTGTAAACATAGGTATCAAAGCATTAAACATTGTCACGGGGACATTAAAGCCAATAACTAATCATCAAATACTAGCCGCTCTTCTTTCTTGTAGCGTTTCAGGAGTGTTTTAAAATAATTCTCTCAGCATATAACAATATGTTCTGTATGCTATATTGTATAATGTTTCGATAGTTTGAATTTATTCACACCTCGATGGAATGCGGAGCCTGTTTAATGTCACGAAATGATTGCGACCATAGAAGGAGAAAGGATAAGTAATTATAGTATTTCTATTTATTTATAGACTCCGACTGAAACAATATTTCATTTACAACACTTTTTGTAAGCTAGCGAGATCATCCGAAGAGGGAAAAATACATTTAAGTAACTAAAATATTTGATTAATGTCATTGAATCCCTGACTGACACTTTGCATTTACATATTTGGGCTTAGGTATTGACTGCATTAAAGCGAAATATAATTACGCGATATTTTCGCGTTATAACGCGAAACTTTCGCGAATTAACGCGATACTTTCGCGAAATAACGCGATATTTTCGCGAAATATCGCGAAACGTTCGCGAATAAACGCGATAATTTCGCGAATAAACGCGATATTTTCGCGTTATAACGCGAAACTTTCGCGAATTAACGCGATACTTTCGCGAATAAACGCGATAATTTCGCGAATAAACGCGATATTTTCGCGTTATAACGCGAAACTTTCGCGAATTAACGCGATACTTTCGCGAATAAACGCGATATTTTCGCGAATTATCGCGAAACGTTCGCGAATAAACGCGATAATTTCGCGAATAAACGCGATAGTTTCGCGAATAAACGCGTAACTTTCACGAATAAACGCGAAAATTTCAGGTGTGTGAAGGTCGTAGATTGTAGCTCAACTATTGAAATAAACCAATATAGTTGGTTGAGCTGGATCGTAGATCGTAGCTCAACCATTGTAAATGTTGATGGAATGGTTGAGCTGGGTCGTAGATCGTAGCTCGACCATTGAAAACTTTCATAGAATGGTTGAGCTGGGTCGTAGATCGTAGCTCAACCATTGAAATAAACCATTATAGAATGGTTGAGCTGGGTCGTAGATCGTAGCTCAACCATTGAAATAAACCATTATAAATGGTTGAGCTGGATCGTAGATCGTAGCTCAACCATTGAAAATTTTGATGGAATGGTTGAGCTGGATCGTAGATCGTAGCTCAACCATTGAAATAAACCAAAATAAATGGTTGACCTTGATCGTAGGTCGTAGCTAGACCATTGAAAATGTTGATGGAATGGTTGAGCTGGATCGTAGATCGTAGCTCGACCATTGAAATTAACCAAAGTAAATGGTTGACCTGGTCCGTAGATCGTAGCTCAACCCTTGAAAATGTTGATGGAATGGTTTAGCTGGGTCGTAGATCGTAGCTCGACCATTGAAAATGTTCATGGAATGGTTGAGCTGGGTCGTAGATCGTAGCTCAACCATTGAAATAAACCAAGATTAATGGTTGATCTGGATCGTAGATCGTATTTTAGTCGTCGTCGGTAATTTTGTACTCGTCTGGAAAAATGAACTTGTCGGGAAAATTAAACTAGTTATATATTTGTTTTTTGGGAAAAAGTCGCAGATCAACCAATATTACATTTGTCGGGAAACTTTTTTTCGTCGGGAAGTTTGTCCTCGTCGGGAAAATTGCATTCGTCGGAAAGGTATGTGTTCGTCGGAAAAAATTGCATGCGTCTCGAAAAGTGCTTCCGTCGGGAAATTTTCAATGGTCTAGCTACGACCTACGATCCAGGTCAACCATTTATTTTGGTTTGTTTCAATGGTTGAGCTACGATCTACGACCCAGCTCAACCATTCCATGAAAGTTTTCAATGGTCGAGCTACGATCTACGATCCAGGTCAACCATTTAATTTGGTTTATTTCAATGGTTGAGCTACGATCTACGACCCATTTCAACCATTTATTTTGGTTTATTTGAATGGTTGAGCTACGATCTACGACCCAGCTCAACCATTTATTTTGGTTTATTTGAATGGTTGAGCTACGATCTACGACCCAGCTCGACCATTCTATGAACATTTTCAATGGTTTAGCTACATACGATCTACGACCCAGCTCAACCATTTATTTTGGTTTATTTGAATTGTTGAGCTACGATCTACGACCCAGCTCAACCATTTATTTTGGTTTATTTGAATGGTTAAGCTACGATCTTGGATCCAGCTCAACCATTTATTTTGGTTTATTTGAATGGTTGAGCTACGATCTACGACCCAGGTCGACAAAGAAAATTAGTTATAGTGTTGATTTACGATCTTCGATCTACGCGCTAACTTCACACACCTGAAAATTTCGCGTTAATTCGCGAAAGTATCGCGTTATAACGCGAAAATATCGCGTTTATTCGCGAAAGTTTCGCGTTAATTCGCGAAAGTATCGCGTTTATTCGCGAAAGTTTCGCGTTATAACGCGAAAATATCGCGTTAATTTGCGAAAGTTTCGCGTTATAACGCGAAAGTATCGCGTTAATTCGCGAAAGTATCGCGTTAATTCGCGAAAGTTTCACGTTATAACGCGAAAGTATCGCGTTTATTCGCGAAAAAATATTTTTTTTTTCCAACCAAAATGAGCTCAATAGGCTTTCGTAATGACTGAGATATCGTCGCGACTATTGTTAATGTCAAAACTACAAAAACTTCATTCACATCTCTGTATTATATGAATCCCCGTTTCATAAAGTTTATGAATATATGGTGCCTGATTTCTGCCATGACGCGATGTCGCGCTTGAAAGCGCGGCGGCGAGAGCAGAACGCTTTTGTGGTGCTCGCGCGCTTACCTGCGACACAATTAAATGTGCCTTTTTTGTCGTATCTGCGCGACCAATGGGCGAAGCGGAAAACTACAACAGTTGTACTTGTCATTTTGTTAGAAAGGCACCGTCGCGACCCGTTGTCGCTTTGTCACGTTACGACCAGTTTTACGGTTAGTTTGATATAGTCATATCGTTTCTGTTAATCCAAGGCGGTTGATCACCCTCAGAGTTAATTTAAGTTTTTACACGAATGACCGTGTAGTACAAAGTGTACCGGCGTACTTTGACATCCGTAACTGCATCTTTTCATTATTACGTGTGTAATATGGAAGTAAAGATTTGATATATGATTTAGGCCTACACTGAATATATTCCTGGATTGTTAGCAAACCTTCACAGGTGTACCGGATGAAAGTGGTATAACGAGCCTATTGTATCACAGTAGATGAACTTTATATACTTGAATACTCTAGACTGAACTTTTATTATCATTTTACTGCCAGTGCACGTGGCTTAAATTCCATAAAATCGAGATCTTTTGTTTTAGGTGAAGTGCTATTTACATTAAGTTTACTGTTACAAATGATTACCAGGAAAACATTCATTTATTTAAAGTCAATAACAATTTGCATGATTCAATTCTAGTGTATGTTAACAATCATGTTGCTTTTTCCTGGTAAGGTAGTTTCAATGTTCGTATTTTAATCATTTTATTTTTCGGAAAAATTATTTCGATTAATTTTAGATTAAATCTTTTGAGATAACTATAGTGATATCATAATGCAATATTCTGTCGTAGACATATGGCATGGTACCACGCTGAATCCTGTCATTTCTATACTGGGCCAATCGGTCCTGGATCGGTTCTGATTTTATGTAAAACGAAGATTTAGAGCTACCAGTACCATTTTGATAAATTCTTTGTCTCGGCAGGGAATCGAACCTAAGACCCTCAAACCGTTCCCCAAACGGACGTTCTATGTACTCGATTTGGTCATGTTGATAATCGATTATCTGACTTGTTAGTGATGTATGTATAGTTTATATATACATGTATCTTCATTGGCTTCTCGGCATCTAATGAAGAAATGCTAATATCACGGCAGGGAATCACGTGACTTTTGTGGTAAAGCGTACAAAAAATATTGCGGACTAAAGTCTTCGATTCAGACCCATTTTTCAGGTGATTTTATGTTAAATCTTTCATACTTACGTACAAGACTTGCACGCAAATTTGGTATTTAGTTATAAAAATGGCGATACAAGGTTCAATAAGCCAAGGAAAAAGAGTTATACTGTAACAGTTTCTTTATTTTAAAAATGTAACCTTTCTGCATGTTGACTTTTGACAGGCCATCTTCTTTTCCGTACCAGAAATGTAAAATGAGTTTGGTAACGAACACGGGTGCCGTGGGCGTCATCCAAAGCATTTTCCATGTTTCCATAAATGAAAGGCAGTTAAAATCCAACCAGCAGAAAAGTAAATCCCTTCAAAAATAGTAATATAATGACCACTTCTCTGTATTATTTAGTCCTTATATCGCCTTTTTTCATAAAAAATAATAATAATAAAACCCGCAAAATAATTGTCAAAATTTAAAAAGCCGGTCGAACTTTTGAGTAGGATAAAGATAAAAAATGGTTTAGCCGATAACAATAATCCATTCTGCGTAGGCTGCGACATGGCTAATACGTACGTATGAATGATATAACATAATATTACCTGAAAAGTGAGTCTGAATGGAGGTTTTCATTCCGCTATATTGTCAGTCCGCGTTATCACAAAAGTCACGTGATTCCTTGCCGTGAATATCATAATAATCTGATTCAGTACCAGAGAAAGATTATCTACGAAGTTGGGAAGGGGTAGCTGTATTATAATGAAGTAATTAGCAATACACGCGACACCAGTAGATGACGTCAGGGTCAAGGGATAGTATTTACTGACACTGACTAATGGTCCAAAGGTGAGCGAGTTCAATCTCAGACGCAAATTACTGCTGCAACCCTTGAACCACTGAACCTCATAAAAGATAGTATAAAATCTCATTTCTCAATCGTATTATAATGTTATACATGCATGTGTCTTACAAGATTTTTTAACGGAAGTGACGTTTACCCTACATCATATATCTCTGGCTCTATCAATATTTTTAATCGGTGCTCCAAGACAAGATGCTTTCATACTTTGAATGTCTAGGTAAACACCCATTCCCACGCAAATCATAAAGAAAACCTGACGTAAGCGTTATTTCTACTCAGGAAACTTCATTACTTTCAACCACTGCTGTCGGTAAATCCTTTGGGGATTTCAAGGCTGTCTGGTATAATCGTTATGAACATTTACCTATTATATATTTAATTCAATGTTTAACTCAATGTGTTTTTTGTGCCATTGTATCTCAGACGAAAGGCATCTAGGATAATAACACTTACAAATTTTCCTAAAATTCAGTAAACTACCGATAAGAATATTTTGTATATGTGTACAGAACTGAACTTACTATTTGTGTTGTGTGTTTCTAACGACAAATATCTTGTCAAACTTGTGAGAGTACGTTGCCAGCTGTATCGTTCTTTGGAATGTGCCTTTGCAATGTCATATCAGAATTCCACGTTTCCGTGAAATATTTACTTGCAATAGACATTAGCAGGTGAACATTTTTTATGATATATGAAAAAATGTTTTGATTTAAAAAGCAAACATATAATTTATATGTACATAATTATCATTACTGAATCATTTAGGAGACATAATTAAGAATTTCATTCAAACATTAGTACACGTATATGTGATGTGAAATTAAGGAAATACTTTAATATATAAATAAGGAAAAAACGTTAGGAACCCAGTAGTTTAATATTGCTGTAAATGTATGTAAGATAATTATTTTCAGTTAAACATATCCTATATTGAAATTGACAATCATAGATAAAAACACTTGCAAGTGGTTATTGGTTATGAAATTTTATGAAAGCAGTGATGATGTTGTTTCCTTTTTTGCAAATTCATTTTGAAAATGGAATTACGTGCGCTCATTTGTTAATTTTCTTTTCTTTTGTTTCTGTTTTTAATTTTAGAATTACAATTCACAAATTTAAAATATATTTAATGTATATACACTATTTGTACATTGAGATACACGTGAACACTCATGACGTCTAGAACGGTCCCGCTGGCCGAGTGGTTAGAGCGTACGCCCCGGAATCGGGAGGTCGTGGGTTCGATCCCCGGCCGCGACATAGCAAAGTTGTGAAAAAATGGTACTGGTATAGCTCCCTTGCTTGGCGCTCAGCATATAAGGGTATTTACAGGACTGGTTCGCCCGCTTTCACGATAATGTGACTTAGTGTGGTATAGTGCCATTATATGTCTACGTCGTAATGCTGCAATGTGGCATCACTATATTTGTCTCAAGTAGACATCGTCTCCATATGTCAGAAATACTGTCGGTGGGACGTTAATCCAATCAACAAACAAACAAAAGCGTTTTATCTTCGTACATCAAGCGTTTTATCCACCCGGGGCTGGGAGACAGGCCTATCACGTGACTAGTTTGATACGATTGGCTAATTGTGCAATGTGATAATTGTGGAAACACTATACATGCCATGATAACCTGGTGTTTTTATTACATTCATAACTGACAGATAAACAAATATTTATCACATGGCTGAGGCAAAATAATAAAAAGAAGAAAATATGACTGCAGAAATGCTTAATTATCGCTTTATTTAATTAATACCTTCATTTCCTAATTTTAATACGGAAAATAAAATCATTATAATATTTTGAGGTGCAAAGCTTCAGGTAAAATACTGGTTAAGCATCATTTTTGCCAACTTTTGGCAAGGTACTAGTCGCATTTTACTTTCTAAAAAGATCCTTGGAAATCATTGTCATTTTCAGGAATAATTTATATATTGAAATCAATCTGAGCATGTGTGGATTTGTTTGAAATATGGGCTAATTTGTCACTTGTCGATATATTTGTTTTCAGGGAAAATATGCCGAAATAAGCATCCCTGTGAACATCTCGTATTATAATATTTGTAATGACAAATGTATATCTAAAATGAATATATGATTAATGATCTTTAAAGATGAAACGGTATTATGATAAAACATCTATTTTTGAATATTTTTTTTCAACGAAAAATTCCGTCCTTTAAATTGATGATGTCCAGGCGGGCGTCGGGCGTCCGCTCAGGTTGACCTTTTTTTTTTTTAAATCTGCTATAACTTCTATTGCTTAAATATTTAAACAGTGCATGGACCTTTACATCAAGCGGTTCACCTTGTGACCTTGACATTTGACCTACTTTTGATGAAAAAGCGACGTCAGAACTGTTTACCTTTTTGTTAATCTGCTAATACTTCTATGTGACTTCATTGGATTGCTTCAATATTTGGACAGTTTCTTATGTGGATGGGCCTCTTTATAAGCAGTTGACCTTGACCTTTGACCTAATTTTCATGAAAAGCCCGATAAAAACGTCCATAATACCAACAGGTCTTGTTCATTCTTCGAATGTATATTTCCATTGTGTTTGTCATTGTAAATTTTCTTTTTAGAAAAAGCGTAAAAAATATATTTTGTAGGTTATTTCGTTTTGAGTGAAATTTTAATAGCTACGCCGCTTTTAGAAAATAACCCATCCTCTCAATATCACGTGAAAGAGTATTCTGGATGAATCAAATGTTGATGTTATGTCTAAAATAGAATATACCAATTAACATACCATAGATGTGCACAATCACGAAATGTTTTCAACGATTTTCGTGAATGGTTTTGGGTGAGTTTACAATCTCAACATACTTGTGTCAGTCTGACGTTGATAAACACACTGTTGATAGGAAAGATGTTATGTCCATGCTTTAATTTTTTTGAAATAATGTTTTTGAAAACAGTTTTCGTCATAATTTCGTTTTGGTCCCTGAAATCGATTAGTCGGATTTCTGCACAAACTCTTTCTTATCTCAGACTTTGTGAGACTGACGTACAACACATGCATACGATCTTTGGAAAATGACACGAAACGGATAAAATAAAATAGCTTCCGTGTCGTCTGCTATATTATCATCATAAATATCGCGGGAAGTTTTATTCATATAGTTTTTAAAGTTTTTTTAGTAGTATTTATAGTTATTTTGCAACTTTATAAAGTAAGCAAGAAACACAACGGTGATGGAATGATTCATTTGGGAACATTTTTGGAGAATATATAAGTTATTGATGGCGTATTTATACCAGTGTATCCATGACAATATTTCTTGAAATGTTTTATTAATCAGTGCCTCTAAAATGCATAGTGTTCGCGACCTTGAGGTTACCTATACTAAATGTAGCCATAATATAATCATTTTACTCTTCAATGATCTTTCCACCTGAATTCCATCTAAATGCCATATAAATACTGCTGTGAGAAAATAACAAATATGATCAGTTTTTAAAGCGAGGTACTCTAAGTCTCAAGGATAACGAGAAAACAGTTATCAATTCCCATATTGTTAATAAATCCTTAATTTCTAGAAAACGATATATCGAAACAGGTGCATATGGAATTATAAGAATTAATAAGATATTTGCATCTTGATATTTTCTTATCCCCAGAAATGCAAGGGTCATCGAATGAAGTAAATATAATAGAATAATTTGTGCTTTATTGTGTTCATTCACAAACCATAAAACCATTATAATACAATTATCTTGATGCAAATGACATTTTTTTAGCAATTAGCACAAACATTAAAGCATTTGCTGAGAAAAGGCCAAGTTATACCATTCCAGAAGATTTGATAAAATAGGCGGAAGGTATGTTAGAAATAAAATGTAACAATAAAAAGGGGGTAGCTCAATTATGGCTTCTGGAGAGGATGATGGAATAATTGCTTGTACCCGACATATTGTTATTGCAAGACATTTCCAGGTATACATATACCTACCTGAGTGTAGGTCTCGACGGAGGGGAACCAACAAAAGCAAGCTGATTTTTCCATCATAATTACGGGATGGAAAACGTTCCAACGAATATAACCCTTCGCGTCGCCTTACTTTATAATTAAGATATTTTTCCCGTTGCTACACGATGGTTATTATTGTTGGTTGGAAAAAGTTGAACTGTTTTGTGTGATATTCTGCTTAATCCAACAAAAGCTTCCAACAATAGATTAGGAACTTAGGAGGTTTTACGACATCAACGGATAGTTGTCAAGAATTGGTGTGAGGATTTTTGAGGATTTTGTTAGATGTAATGATAGTTGCATTGAAAGTGTCAGATTCAAACATGTGATATTGTGAAAAACGGAATCTAGAAATAGTGCTATGAACTATTCCTCATGCAAGGACGTCAATATGACGCCAATAAAACGTAATCTACAAAATATTCACGAATAGTACACACTGAGTTAAGGTCTGGTCTGTGACTTGAACAGAATAGACGTTTGGGTGTCTTTAAGTTTTCTAGGAAGTTAGCAATTGCCAAACTCATCTTACTTAGACGCTCAAACACATATGCTTAATATATTCAAGCAATACAAATAACAAATCAGTATCAGAATAGTCACTGGATTGTTAAGGAACATTTGGACATGATAAATAGACAAGTGCATATGTTGCATATGGAAAGTGTTTCAACACAAAATCGAATCATTGGATTTGTGCACACAATGTGATTTTTGACAAGTGGCTATATGCTCTAGGACTTGGTAATATAGATGATAGGCAAAGAATATTGAAATTTCTTTTCAAAGACCCAAACTATGGACTGGGCACTGTACTAATTGAAAACACAAGGGACTTAAAGGTCATAGACAGCAACGATGGAGGGTGTCATGGAGAGAGCGCGGAGCCAGTCTATGGTTCCTGGAAAGGTTAGTTTTATTGTGTACACAGCAGGTTTTTTTTATCAAGTCTCAATTTCTAAAGCCTAACATGGCTTTTGGTAGTTGATAACATGGAAAACAATTATCTGAAAAGTTGTTTTATTTTGTAAGTTTGCACGCGTAATCTGAAAGATTCTAATATCACATGTTACGAATTTATCAACCTTTAAATAGGAGAAGTGGTGGTAGTATGGTAGAAGTAGTTACTATAGTAGACGTAGTAGTAGTAAAAGCAGAAGAATTAATAGTAGTGTAGTAGTAGCAATAAGTGGTGGTAATAGAAGTGGCAGTAAGCACGAGTAGTAGCAGTGACCAGTCGTGATTTTTTTTGGTTAATTTGTAAAAGAAAAAAAAAAAAGTAAAAAGATTAATATATGATCAGACTGGTGTTGAAGTAGTAGAAGCAATGGGTTCATATGATAATAAATGTAGGAGTATTTTAAAAGACGTAATACAACAGATGCATTATGTACTGATAAAGTGTAGGAATGTTTAGCATCAACGAAAAAATCTGGTTATAAATGTGTGGTCCTCCTATATTGAACACAAATTAATTAATTGATCAGATATATCAGATAGAGAGGTACTGATAACCACATGATAAAGATCAGCCTCGCAGATGGCGTGTGAACAGAGCTGATTGAGAGGGTAGTAGCAAAGTCGATAGCTCCTTGCAGGGGCCGAATTCCTCCAGGAAACACACCAGATACTAGTTTTGATTATTATTGTGACTTCTTGTAGACTAGATTTCATTAATGCTATTTCTGACAGGCAAAATCGTGGACCAAGTTATTGTATGATCTTGGAGGAAAGTCAAAAACACTTTGCTAAGGGGACAGAGAGCATTAAATAATTTCATTGTGATATTGTGATACTATTTGATCACTTTAATAATGCCTATGGAAAATTAAATATATGATTTGTGGAAGTAAGGCCATCGCCATATGTTACTAAAATTCATTATACATTGCATTTTAAGTGCATGCTGTGCCATTCTACTGAGGTATATATGAATGTCAGATTCAAGTAATGCACACTTTACCAGCAAATGTTTCTGTTGGAATTGTTCTGCTTGACTGTATTCAAGGCCTCTTGATTGCTGTATGTGAAGAGACCTATATATATTCGCTCGTGCAAAATGCTCCGCCGATTTGACATGAACACGAAATAAATGTTTTACGATTGTCGGCTGATTCACAACATATGGTCATTCACAAAGCAGACGAGACGGTTGAAGTACACAAGTAAGCACTGGAAAATTGGTCACATATGGCAATTATTGCCTGCACATGAGCCACATACTTTAACAGTTTTGGATAAATAAAAAGCCTTAATGGCTACTCACTTGGGCTTGCAAACGCCCTATATTTCATATATTTCAGATTAAAAAAAAAGACATAGAGATAATTTTAAGATTTTTATACCTGGGAATTGTATTGATATTATAATGATAAGATCTGTCATTTTATAGGGTATTTAAGGATTTTCCTTTTTAGTATATTTCATCCTTAAGCTAAATATCACGGAAACGGGTTGATAGAGCGTCCACCCCGGAATCGGGAGGTCATGGGTTCGATCCCCGTCTGCGACATACCAAAGTTAAAAGGTTACTGATAGCTCATTGCTTGGCTTTCAGCATATATACAGGGCAGTTGCAGGACTGGTTGGCCCGATGTCAGGATAATGTGACTTGGTGTGGTATAAGGCCACATGTTTTTGGCGTGATACTGCAGTGTGGAAGCACCATATCTATCTTAAGTAGACACAGTCTGCAAGTGACTGCAACACTGTCGGTTGAAGGTCAACCCAAACAAACAGACAAACATGTAGAATCAAATGCATAATTTTATTTTTCTAAACACCATGAATGATTAAATATCAATTTAACACACATCATCGAAAAATAAAGCTGTTTGGATCGCACTAAGACGATCTCTCAGATCAACATATACGTTTTTTATTTATAAATGGTTCGCATTTTCATGTAACTGTACATATTTTTTTCTCATTTCACCACAAGGCGTATCGTGTCCTAACGACAACTTTCTTTATCATTAACGTACTAGCATTATTGTACTTACGAATTTATGTCATTAACGTAAATGTCAACAGCTTCCAGCTGCATATGAATTATAAAGAAAAGAAGCTTTGTAAGTATTAATCATTCTCACCAGCTCCCGTCAAATTCAGTTTTCTGTTTGTTCAGTTTGTGTCCCGTTGGTTAGATCAGATAGATTCACTATGTCACCATCTCTATCCACAATTATTACCTCCACCCCAAAGAGTACGTGAAATAATGCATGAATTTAGATATCATAGTAATATACCAGTTTGTTCTAATTCAATCCCCATGTTCTGTTTCGTTTGATGAATAGTAATATATCTACTGGAGGTCTCATATAGAGGAATCCATGAATACTTCAATGACAAACATGATAATTATGATAGTTTAAATTAAACGGGAACAACGACCATGTGGGTCAACATGAGGTCAAAGCATTCATAAAGGTCACGTTTATCTCAATTCCAACCATTCTGTTAAATCTGTACAAAATACCAACGGTGCTGCTGAAAGACTGGCATATTTATTGGTAATAAACCTGTAATTCAACGTCCATAAAATACTTACAGTAAATCCAACCTCACCCCATTGGTAACAGTACATTCGTATAGTGTACAAGTCATTTAATTCCTCCTTTCTCCTTCTTCTTTTTTATTTTCTGTATTAGTCTGTATAGTAATTTTAGCATATTTAGTTCGTTGCCAACACCTTAACAACGCTCCATGTGTTTGTTTTTTTTTTTTTTGTTGTGTTTTTTTTTTCAAATAAACATCAATATCATTTATTCAACATTTGTTGAAACAGAGAGAGAGAGAGAATGAGAGAGAGAGAGAGAGATGGGGGGGGGGATCAGGCAATCAAACATTAATTATATTATGTTTAACTATATTATGTTTAGTTCGGTAATGATTGCTAAATATTCCTAGATAGTATTACAAATGTTACTTATTGATAGTTGGACGTTTCTGTTCTAGATTTATCCTGAACATACAATAACTTAAAAACACGATAATCGAATAAATATTAAGACAATTTGCAGACAGATTTGCAATATAGGGAATACGATCGTGCGCCAGTATTTGACAGTATTCTTCCAAACTTAATGTATGCGTAAATAAGAATCTGTTTAGTATCAAAACGTATAGCTGGATGGAAATTATTACACTTTCTCGCACGTGTAATGATAAAGATAACTGATAAGCCACGGTGTATCAGTGCTTTTATTGTTCCTCTGTATGGGGTATATTTTGTGGTGCGGTCAGTGTGAGCGATCAAATCATTTATCGGCATATGCCCTGACTAGAATCTGGCACAGTTGGTTGTGAACATCAGCCGGTCCAGGCAAATTGCTCTTGACAGTCCCATATAGCAAAAAGATCGAAAACGTTCGTTCTTTTCAGCATTTGAGAACCCAACGTCTCTCTTTCTGTTTATTTGCACTTGTTGACGGTAAAATATTGGACT
Organism: Solen grandis; assembly: GCA_021229015.1. Lineage (NCBI taxonomy): Eukaryota > Metazoa > Mollusca > Bivalvia > Adapedonta > Solenidae > Solen > Solen grandis. The sequence continues at coordinate 41,558,390 of CM037783.1, read as the reverse complement.
GCTGCTTTTGACGCTGTGATAAACGGAGAAAATAGATGAAGTTGATATCGTTAGAACTGAGTACAGTACAAAAAAAGGTTGTTTGTATCAAACCTTGTTCCAGATTCCGTACCTCTGTCTGTGGATTGCATACCAGGGGTAGAAATGAGTATGATTCTTGCATTATCGGCAACAGTATTATCTGAAAGTATTTACTAATTGGAATGAAAAAGTAGTCAAAACTCACGCTGGTGTTATGGAAATATGAAGTAGAAAAACGGCACTCACATAACAACTGATCAAATGTCTTAGATCAGCTTCAGACATTTCTGAATTAATGGCTTTTGGTGATATATGGTCATGTTGACCCAGAAGCTTGCTGACTTTCTGTTGTTGTTGTTGTTGTAATGACAGAGAATATGACTAGCCGAAAGACGCATAAATGCAATCAATGGGGGAAGAATATAGAAATGAACGCGAATTCATTTTCAAGTTTAATATAACCCAACCTCTTTCTGCTGTTGGTTCAAATCCCAAAAGAATCCTTTTATTTATTCATATGCTGGCTTGCGGTACATCGGTTGCTCTACAAAGTAGCTGTGTATCAATAAATTTGAAGTTGAATTGCTGGTATATTTTATCTTATAAAGATTCAGAGCTTTGAACTACGTCACTGGCCTGTATTCACAAGTTGGCTGCTATTCAGAAGTGACCACTAATACATGCTTAATTGAATATGATAATTCTAAACCAAACAGAATTGTTTACATATTTCTAATCATATACATGAATTTATTTTCTCCAATTTCTGGAATCACTCCGGTTGATTTCATCAGATCATTTTCATTCTTTTGCAATCGTATAGCAATGCCATAGGATCTAGACGAATATTTTTAGCTCGTAAATTACTGACCTCACACAAACGCTTTTTCTTTTCTTTTTTCTTTTTTTTATAATAAAATTTCCCTTTGAGCTCAGTTGAGAGCATTCATGAGATTATTTTTCTAGATTTTCCAAAAATAAAAACGATGAAATACAGTTATTTGTAGGGCCCTGACCCCGTAAATCTTGCAGATTCAAAAGCCAGTGGTACAATGATGCGCAGTTCTATGATACAGGAACTAAATGAATCATTATATTAGAAACCAAGATTAAACATTATAGACGTTTTATGCCTACGTTTAGGTCATAAATAATGCCGGCTCCCAGTTCCAGCGACTATGGTTGTTTCTTTTGAAGATCAGTTTTGCAATATTGCCGTGCTTTTTTGCAGGGGTGTAGTAAATAAACCTTTATATAAGAAGATTGATTGACATTTTAGGTTTGTGAAGTTTTGGTAAATTTGCGTAGCTGGGATTTGGCTCGTAATTTATATCAACATGTTTAGCAGCCTCTAGATAGATGTTCGCTCAATCAACTTTTATATAATGATTGCACCTTTATTTAAAAAAGCATCCTGCTTCTATCTAAGAGAGGTACATTTGAATAATCTTTCAATCTTGCTCGAATTCCACCATCTATATTTAGCGTTAAGTAATGCTTAAAAACCTTTGGCAAACTTCATCATGCCTGTTTCCTTATGAAATGCACAATATTTCGTTTCCTAAGAATTGTAATTTTTGAGGTAATGACTTATATCAACATGTACATGAATATTTCGTAAGTAAAAATGGTAGAATTCATTTCCAACAAGGGATACTTCCTGTACTGACCAGGTCAAACCAAAGATGTATAAAATTGATACCAAATGCCCTCTTGCCTGGCACTCGGCATAATGGGGTTGCTATGGGACTAGGACTACTCAGTTCTGGGTTCTATCCCGGAACTTGTCTCCCATGTACCGGTGCTATACACCGGGTACGTAAACGAACCAAGGGGTCTATTCGCAAAATAAGCTAGGGAATCGCACCCGGGCTCCCTTGTATCCGACCACTGACTCTTCCGATGCTTTCTGTTATAGTTAAAAACAGGACCCACACGTGGGAAATCCTTGGCCGCAAGGTCTGAAATATGGCTATAATCATCAGAAAATGATTGCTAGCCATTACAATAAAAGAAGAAGAAAGAGGAATTTAAGTTTAACTAAGGGTTAAAAGTTGATGGTGGAATTCGAACTGTGGTCATTAAAAAAGCGAAATTAAAGATCAAAATAATTGTCTTTCTTTCAATAAACTTTTAAATACTTAATTTAAAAAAAATATATATTTTTCTTTTATATGGACTTTGAATAATAAATGATTTCTTTATTTGATCTGGGACACAAGCTGATGCTACTTATAGTAATCAGTCACAGTTCATGGGTAGTACCAGTGCCTAGGAAATCTTTTGAAAAGGTTTCGCTCCGCCGGGGATCGGACGCAAGGTTTTTGTCCATAGTTTTGAATTCTACCACTGAACCTCTGCGCCGTGGTTTAGTTTATATAATAATGTATGACTTTAATGTTGTCTATGTCGGAAATGTCAAAGTTATGAAAGAAACAGGGCGGATCTACACGGTACCGAGTGAAGTAAGATATAATACAAAATGTATTTTAAAGCTAAGAAAAATTGTGTACTACGATGCCAGGGCAAGCAGATATGGATCAGATTTGCAATTTGCTTTTTTGAGGAGCAGTATCAGTGACTTAAATCAATAACATACCTTTTTAAGTTTGTGTGCTTTGTCTCTAGCATCCTAAATGTCTGTCAGATCTGATCTTTGTGTTCACCAATAATAAGATTTTCAAAGTTTTATCTGATAACTTTACAAGCTTACACTTCCTGCTAAATGCTTTAATAAAATCATGCTTGCTTAATATCTTACTGATGTGTCTATCCTCTGTTTGAAGTGCACAGGTAGTCAGAAATAAATGTTTGCCATATTGGTATGTGTATTTTTCCGTGTCACCCATTGATGTATTGTCTTGAAGCCTTTCTTTTATGATGGAAATCCTTTCTTCGACCAGTCTAAAAAACTGGTTAATATCATAATCAACTAAATCGGATCCATATGTCAGTAGTTCGTATTCATGCTTATTTCTATGTCTATTTATTTGCTCAGTGTGTGTGTGTGTGTGTTTTGTTGTTGTTTTTTTGCGATGAATGTTTGGATATCTCAGCAAATAAACTATTTTTACCGTGACTCATGTCTTAAAACACTTTGGTGTTAAGTAGAAAGTATATAAAGAACAATTATTGATTAAAGGCAGGTGGGTACCAAAGATGTGACTATCGTCATAAACGCATTCGTCGTATTTTGTAGAAAGGACTCTCTAATCGTAATACTCTCTCTATCTAGCACTGTTCTTTTCATTGCACGTACCCAATTGCCGACCTCCGTCAACATTTATTCTATCTTCTTTTTTTTTTTTCTTTTTTTTTTTCTTTTTTTTGTACTTTTAGCTGACTAGACGAACACATTTCTTAAATAAGATGCCATTCGCTGTCTTTTTGTTTTCTACATTTTATCTTTCGCGGCGTTGGCTCTTTTGACAAGCAGCCAAATTATGTATAGGTTGTAAGCTCAATATTTGGTAACGGCTTTTTTCGAATATTCCTCATAAGCCTCCTGGCTGGCTGATTATGTAGGTGTTAACTTCAAGGAAGTTGGAAATTGGACATAACGCGGTTACGTCCTCGTTAATAATTAAATTCGAGAGGTTGAGAGAGATTGCTAACATGTAATGGATTTGTTCTTGATTATGTGCAGTTTATCATGATTGGCAAAGTACCCGGATATTTGTTATTTGGTTATGTTAAGGTAAAGTTTTTGAATATCTCCGTCGCTAACAAATATAAGTTTATAAAGGTATTTGTTAAAGAGAACCAATCAGATTTCAAACAGCATGTCGTTAATATGATTATTATTGTGATTAGGTGCATAAATATATATATATTATTCATAATGCTGCTTACAAGCAAGGGGCATTACTCTGTTTCCTGTAGTAAATCGAAAATTAAAAAAAAATGCATTTTTGTTCATACATATTCAGCTTATGTTTCGATAATTGTACCTTTAAAAAGCGTTCGACAATTGTGATGACCATACATGTACACTTTAATAAATAAATAAATCTATGAATATCATACAGGTGGTTAAAATAGCAGCATAGGTACAGAGAAAAGGCAATCGGCACACTCACGGGTTCATTACGAGTTGTGTTGGGGGGAGGAAACACCTATTTGTGCTCAATTTATTTTTAGTTCAATTATCAGAACTGCTGTTCTTTAAATCAATACTCACTTGTATATAGATCTTATTTATACACCTTTTATTTCTAAAAGTTATAAAAATTCAAATCAAATCTACTTTTCAAATCATAATTAAGTTTGCTGAATTCGCATGAAAAGTAAAACAACACGAGCTATACCTATCAATAAAAACTCATCTAAAGTTTTATGTTATAGCTTATGAGTGAAACATCGATTTCATATCGAAATACCAGACGCAATATATAGATACGCGACCGGTTAAAACTGTTTTGTAAATCTCTTGACGGTTACCTGATAACCGACCTTTTTTGGACAAGCGAATGTCGGCAAACGAGGATATTCAATTAAACTCCAATCATAATTTCCCTGATGGCCAAGTTTATTTCTTTACAACGATATCATGGTTTATGGGAATAGAGCAATATATATTCGGTGTGCTTTGTTTGGACACAAAAGGCATTTTGTCACACTCGTATCAATTTGAATAGAGGTATCATCTATCATTTATTTACGTTTTATGTTCTGATGTTCTGAAATTTGAATGCAATGCCAATGACATTTTCAGTTTCAGTTTACACTTTCTTTGCCTTGACTGGTTCAAAACAATTTGGCCGGTTCATTTATCTTTTTTTCTACTTAAAGATTGTTTGACTCTCCTGTTCCACTGTATATTTGTATATTAAACAGTTAAAAGAAATACACCATGTATGAAATCATAACTCAGGACCTTGTGCCTGTACACATGTTATAATCACATTTAAAAGTTGCTCTTGAAAATATAACTATGATTGTCGCCATGTCTGATGCTCTTTGAAAAAAAAAAAAAAAAAAAAAAACGTTACGCACCACCCTGTATGCTATTAACCTAAAACTTTACTCGTTTCTTTCGTAATTTCCGAGTCCGAGTGTTTACGACATAACGTCGTTTGGAATAACTTAAACGATCACACTAAGTCTGTAGTAATTTACTTAACGTCCATACCTAGAGTGTGGTCCTTTCCGATGTTCACATCTTGCTGTGTATTTGAAACGGGTTTGGAATCAATTACAAGTGATGCAAAGTCTGTTGACAATGGTGATGCCACACAAGCGTTAACTCAATGATTGATGGACAGTAGAAAAAGTTTGATAATCAAGCGTACACGACTGTCATCTATCGTGTTCTGTTCCGCTTTCACATTATCTATGAATGTCTCCTATTGTCACTGATGTAATTGTTATCAATATTATACGCAACGGCAATAGTTTCAACAGGGGTCGGGGCATCTCTGCTGCCCTAACGGAAGATACGCTTCTTGCATCAGGTTATTGTCTGCAGGTTTGGTCAGTGGGGTTTGATCTGATGAACTGATAGGCGCCTTAATCCAATTGGTGTGCTCACCTGGTTTTAGGGGGCTTGCCCCGCAGTGCCAACCATGCTCTCTCAAAATAGGGATTTCTTTCAATGCAGCAAGAGGCTTTGGCGAGTACCGTTACAATGAAGAATTCAGGGATTGTATTGTTTTCTTAAACAGTTTATTTATCTTCGGATCGTTTATAAGAATGAAAATGAAATGGAATATACACGAAACAGAAGTTGAGGTTAGTTTTTTAGCATTTAGATGTCATTTATATAAATTGTTATAAAATGTTAGAGTTCGATAACTTGGCGGAATACTAATGCAACTACTTCACATTTACAGTTTTGCACGAAGCACTCGAATTACATTCACAGATACATATATTTTAAATTTATGTCATGGAGTTTTATCCATCACACCAATTTATTAAAAAGTACATATTTTCACGAAATGTGATTACATTCAATTAATGTCAAATCCTTTACAATGTTCAGTCGATTTTGCATTTAAAGTTTCAAACTTATGTGTTTTTTTATTATTTTATTACACGTTATTACATTGTAGTGTTCATATATGCTACGTCGGTCAAAGATATATTTTCATATATGTTTCATCGCTGAATTTCTTCCCACCCTAAATTCAAGATTCATTGAAGTCCATCCATCACATTTCTATAATAACTCCGCAAACATAGTGGATAGAACTTGTAGCTATATATCCCATTCATTTCAAATGTCCAATTAGTCCTTGAAAACTAGTGCGTTTCCTTGTGATCTTAGCCTATGAGCAAAACTCTGACTTACTCTTGTCTTAGATATCAAATCCAGAAAACAGACGAAAGATATGTGTTTGTTCTTATTTACTTTGATGTTGGCTTCCACGGGGTATTATCAGCGAAGTTTATTTACCCATGTACTCTGCTTCTAATTAGCCTCACTCTATAACCTTGTGTTTGTTTCCACCGATACAATAAAATATCATGGCCCCTTCTGTCTTATGATATTTTTGTTTCATATTTTTTCCTTCTCATTGTATGTGCAAGAGAGTAAGCACTTTTGGGAATATACCCAATTATAAAACATCTTGTATGAAGTATGTCCGAGTCAGTATAAACTAGTTAGATGGACGATTGTCAGGGTGCAAAGAAATAATAAATGGAGATGGTCTACTGTTTGGGTCTCACCTGTATAAACATTCCAAAGGTTTCTCCTAGGAACTACTGTAATTCCGTCCAGTATCCTGAGGATACCGTTATACTCATCATGGCCTAGCACATAGGGAATAATTCCATAATTTCATTTCATTCAAATGATAGGAATGACAAGTTTCTTGAATTTCGTTAACCTTAAGCGTGTGAGTTTATTATTTCCACGGTGTTAATTGAATCATATGTGCTTATGTGTTTGTATTAAAAAAAAAAAAAAAAAAAAAAAAAAATGAATTTTTGGACTTCATTTTTAATACATTGATTATGTTTTGTATTTCAGCTGAATGAGTTTACACAGGACCCCGTTATGGGCGAATACCTATGCATTGGGGACTATATTTGCCTGTATTGTGAGGAAACGGAAGGATATGTTTATAGTGATCAATCAAGGTATGTATGATGGGGTCTAAATGTAGATCAGTTTTATCTTAACCTATTTTATGTCAATTTGGAATCTTCAAATTGTAATCCATATCCGCCGTTCCTTGGCTTCACAAACATTTAGCGCAAGGGCAGGTCATAAAAAAATCCGCATTGTTTCTAACGAGATTCGATTCCACGACCTTCGGGGCATGTCGTCCTTTATATGTGTACGTATTTAAAGGAGTATGTATGGTAAAGTAGAAAACAGTGATCATTGTATGTGTAATAACACAGAAAACGGAATACTTTGCATGTAATCTAAAACCTCGTGCTAGCTAGCGTGATGAAAACTCACGCTACATGCCGATGTATTAAATGTAACAGCAGTTATTTTAAATATATAATTACAAAATCTTTGTGTGCAGTAGCTTGCGAGAACACAAAGTGTTCATTAGCTGCCTATTGACCTTGGATAGGAAACCTAACAGTGCCTTACATTTTATAAATACTAAATCAATCCATTAAATTTCATTGGCTCAATCCTTGTGGTATTCCAGGGAAAATTTCTTATTTTTTTTAATTGTATATAACTTGTGTATCAAACTCAAAATGAATCGATACATCCCACCGTGTTTAATTATGTCAATAATTGTAACCAATACCGCTATAAGGCGTCCATAGCGATTGCATTATGTAACTTTATTGTGAAGAGCTACGGGAATCACTTCCGGTCGATTTGATTGATAAATATTGATTTTCAAACATGCATCACGCATCTTATATTTCAACGAGTTTAAATGTGAAATAGTGCTGGTACAAACAAGTTATTTACTTTCAGTTTTCTTTGATTATGCTATGCAGTTAACATCTTATATCACACTTCCTGCAAAAATGCCGTTGTGTGATTGTCAGTCCCGTCCACGTGATCATAGGGTATTTTTCTACACACACCCTGTAGTTTTTATACACCCCCTGTAATTGTCTTACCCTCAAAATGACCGATTAAACAGAATTTAGAAACATATATAATACATAATTTTTACATAATATGATGTATTCTAAAGTTTAAGGGCTAATGTAGTGGGGTTTTTTTCAAATAAAATTTGTGTATACATTCATTTTTGTTATTCAATTTGTGTGATTTAAAAAAAAATACTCAAGAGTTTCAATATGACAGTCATTTGGTAAAATAAAGACACTTTAACTGTTAGTAGCTTTGATATATGGGTTCAGACACCCTAGTTTAAATACAATGATGTTTGTCTTGCTTGGTTCAACGTCCCACCGACAGTATTACTGTCATTTGGAGATGATGTCTACTTGAGACAGATATAGTGCTGCCACAATGCAGAATCACGCCGTAGACACGTGGCATGATACCACATCCAGTCACATTATCCTGACACCGGGCAAAGCAATCCTGGAACTACCCATATATTCTGAGCGCCAAGCAAAGGGAGCTACAGAGGATGTTTAAACCCATACATCAGAGCTACAGTGTAACATATAACCTACTATATCTTTCAAGTTTTATGTTCTGCTCCCTACTATATTATACCTATTTGTATCGATTAAGATGTCTTATTTGAAAGTTTACTCTCGAATGAAATATAAACTAATAAAAAAAATCATAATTAATACGCATTTCGGCTAAAAACAGTGAAGGTAAAATGAATACATGGCTATACAGGGTGGCGCAGATTTTCTTTCCGTCTTTAAGATTTATCTCTACGGATGAAACTTAACAATAGAGCTTTATTACAGATGTTTCAACATGAACTCACCACTCATTACAAAGTTAGTCTCAGATAGATCTAGATCAAACCACTGAGCAGTTTTAAAGTAATGACAGATGTACACGTTTGCATGGATATATGAACATCTGTCAGCTCAAGACTATGCTTTGCACATGTGTTTTTCCCCTAGCAAAACACTTGCACATAAAAATAGTGTTCATAAGAAAACATTATGCTGTAGATTTTTTGATATCATAAAATGGTAGATATATTTTTCGCTATTCGTAATTAATCCTCTTTATAAGAAACAAACAACACATGGGTAGCCGTCTTTTACATGCACACTTTGCAACACTACTGTTCAGGTCTGCAATACCTATACAGTAAACACTGTCTGCAGCCAAATAGAGATAGAAAAAGGGTCTCTGAAGACAGGGAGTCATTCTACACAAGCTATTGTTTTAGGATGTTCACTACAAAAGAGATTTAATTATTATGACATTATCATATAATGTATTATTACAGAAAGACTGGTAGACAAACTTGTTTAATTATATACATATATAGTTTTCGTTTGAATACCATGACAAGTACATATCTTCGCAAACAGTTTATATTCAACAGATGTGATTGATAATGGCCGCTAAACAGGGAGTCCTCATATGCAGTATAAAGGAGTTTTCATGTGAAGGGGAAAATAAGACAGTTCAAGACAGTACAAACAGTGGGTCACTAAGACAGGCTCATACTTGTACTACATACAAAAGTGCAAATATACTTGAGAAACTCATATAATAAGCATAATATCCAATTTTATTTCATAATATTCATTAACTCGAGTAGTACGTCCTGGTGCAAAACTTAATGTTTTATTCTATCTTTCTTGTTTTACTTCTTGAATGAGAAACCCTGGTTAAATATATAGATCGGCTAATAATCGCTTCTTTATATCACCCAATGGTGTTTTTGACAGTCTACGTTTTTATGGCAACTCGCATAAAATACTGTTTCTTTGGCATATGTTATGGTTGCGATACAAAACACTTTACAAAAGCAAAGTATCGAATGTACGTGCTGGCGCGATGTAAATACCCCAACAAAAAGTGAAATATGTTTTTTCTTCTTGGGACATTACGCACACATTTTTATTGACGTATTTCCCCAGTATATTGTAAATGATTTTTATCGGTCGTTAATTTTCTGCATCCTTTGATCAAGATGGAAAAAATGTGATTGCTTGAGGTTTTGTATGAAATGTTTTGTATATTTTGCAAGATTTCTTCGACAATTGTGGCACACTTTGTTAGCTCTCCTCTTAAATTCAACAATCTTTATCTATTATAGTTTTAGTAATAGTGTTACGTTAATAGCATACTTTGAATTCATCTATTTCATTGTCCCTGGTGATTTTTTTTTTTTTTTTTTTTTTTTTTGCAAATTTCTTGATAAATGCAGCCCGTCTTAACCCTTTCCCTCATATAGACTCATTTTGACGCACTCAATAGGTACCACATAAAGCCTGATCTGCAGAAAGCCAAACTCAAACCTTACCAAATTTAATTGTAAAATCCTCATTACCAGACCACTGAGGAGCAGCAAACAGCATAAAACCTGATCAGCCTGCGAGTTACTCGCAGGCTGATCTGGTTTTATGCTGTTCGCATAGGTCTTTTCATGGTTGTTTTCTATATGAGGGAAAGGGTTAAAAATGTATATGTCATTGACAGTGTTCTCTCTACCTCCACTCTAAGCTTAAGCTCTCTCTCTCTCTCTCTCTCTCTCTTTTACGAAACAATAAATAACGAGCCAAAATAAGACTTAAAACGATAAAATCAGTTAATGAACATCAAACTCTCATGCTAATACTTAGAATTATTGTGTTAACGGTTTCAGCGATTAGAATTATGACTTGACTTGAGTTTACCGTCGCTTCGAAAGTATTTCAGTAATATAGCGACGTCCAGCTAATTACAGGTGTAGGAAGACTCCGAATGCACGGAGGCATCTGGGTAGAACCACCGACCTACCGAAAACCAGCTGGAAGGCTTCCTCGCATGAAAATCCGAATGACCCTGTCGGGATTCGAACCCACGCGGTGAGTGGCTGAGTAGGTGTTAAAGTCAGCGACTTTACCCTCTCGGCCACGGAGATATCGATTAGAATAATACCTCTAAAGATACGTTTACGAATATATATAATATTAGCTATGGCTCAATGTACTGGAATAACTCTTCGAACCATTTGAACTTCTCTTCCAACCCTGTCTCAGCGGATCATGATAAGAGGGGAACATTTGCAGCACACATCAGATGCCACATGTTTTGGTTGGTGGCAGCGATGTACATACTCGAAACAAACGGTGTTTTTTTCGTTAAGCATGTCCACTGATGGCAGTTAGCTGCCAGGCCAACACAAATACACTGTGCTTAGATTGGCGGACATCTTTAATTGCAGTAAAGTAGATAATAATATGGTTTACTTCATGTGGAATAAGCCGAGGTTAGAGAAGAAATTAAAGAATTACTGAAACATTCTGGAACAGTTTATTACAGATATAATACAATAGAAAAACTCGCAATAAATATGATGTTGTAATCAGAGAGAGAGAGAGAGAGAGAGAGAGAGGATAATTGAAAAACAAAGAAGTTCAGTAGGTTAATAAACAAAATGCGTCTACTATATAGGCTAATAAACGCATAAACGTGTTAATGGTCTTTAAAATGTAGCCATATTATTTCTATTCCTTAAAAAATATAATAAAAAATAAAACAATAGGAAAAAAAGACAGTACTCTTATATTAACCTGACATACATCTGACTGTGGAAGATTGTCATCACCTGCTGTGCATGCTGATAAATCTTGGCGATTGCCCACAACTTGTTAGATTCCCCAATGTATGGAGCTGAAGTATGGGGATCTATGAAATGTACGCAAAGTTGCGTGGGTATGCAGTTATATTTTATGTACCTTTCGTGCCTAAGCGCTTAAAGTATGGTTAATAGTTTATGATAGATGGAAAATGTTGTATTTTTTTTCAATACAAAATAACAGGAACCAGACATAAATCGTGGTTTCATAATGTTATTATTTCACCTAGGAATAACTTGTTTTGCAAAAATCATTTGTTGATAAATCAATAAGATGTTAATAGTAAGAAGCTATCTCATTGTCGCGTTTAATACACCGGTGTTTTATTGTTGATGTTTTGTGAATAAAAATCATATATAATTAGTGACATATCGCATGGATAAATCTGCAATTGAATCGCTCTGTACATATTAAGCAACAATTTCCTGATGCTCGATCTTTACGGATAATGTCTTTTCGGCTATAGTTTGTTTAAAAGTTATTTCTCTTAACGTCGAACATTGATAAACATTATTTTATCTCATATTAACCCCTCTCGACGTTCCAATGTGGTTCGAACCCACAACCTTGGGATTCGCAGTTATGCAGACTACCACAGAACCAAAGCTCGTTAACAAGCAGCTGTCTTCCTCTGTGTGTGTGTTATCTGAACATTGAGAAAAGGGTGAAGTAATATTTCTCCATCACTCAAATGAGGATTTTTTCCCATACGGTTATCAATGAGTTATGTTCAATTTACGGCTAATTTTGCGTCATATAGAGGTGTTTATCAACGAAACTATGTCATAATATTGAAATTTTAATATAGACGAAATGGGATTCAGACAACTCGGCTAAAATATGTCACATAATGCATATAACAAGCAAACTGGTTAGTTACATTTATCTGCCGATCTCTCTGTAGTGCATTGTATAATGTAATTGTTCAGTATTCTACTTACACAATGCATCGCAGATGACAACAAAACAAATAAGTGAACGATAAACCACGCATGAGCGTTTTTTATGCAAATGAAAAGCATCAAACACAGCAGAGAAATGATTTTTTATCAAAGACAAAATGCCAACTAGGCAAATATTTGCGCACCTACTGACTCTACTGGTGTCACGAAAACGGTGTTACAAGTTCATCATATTTCAGATATACTCAGCGATTTCTTTCATAAGTGTTTTAGTGAACATAACTTTATCATTTGCAATATGTTTAAACTTTTATAAGAGATTTTGATATCTGTATTCGGATAAATGATCTGAGATATGACCGAATCTGATATATATTTACGGTTACATAAATCTATGTCTAACAATGATAAATATATAATTTATAATGAAATAACTATCACTAGAATGTTAATAGCCATGGAAAATGCATTACACTGTAAAACTGCGAATTCCACGGGCAGATGGAGAACAATGAACTACTCGGATAATCATATGGTCCGAAAAATTGAGACTCTTTTCCTTTTCGAACTAATGATTTCTCAACACAAAGACCGGAAATTTATCTCGAATTAAGCATGATGCTCTATAACGTTTCATCGTAAAACTGCAGTTTTATTGTACATGCATAACGGCCGGTGTAGTACGAGTATGATGACGTAATTGCCATATGCACAGACAGAAATATATAACTACCTTGCTTTAAAGTATCTAAATATTTTATGCATGCATTGTCAAGATATCATGGCCGCTATAAACCTTAGAAGACAATATTTTGTAGAATATATGCAAATATACAGGCCATCTACATGAATACAATTTATATCATTTTATTTATTTATTTATTTATTTTGTGAATAATTTTCTTTTTTTTTAAACTAACATAATTTTAAAAAAAATCTTTCATTTTTATTATTCTTTGCTTGTATCTTTCTATACCCACTTTTTCAATCTTTGAGAATTATTATTCTTATATTGTACTATACTTTACCCATTTTCTCTATTCCCTAGAAAAATTTTTGCTAGTACAAGACTTCACCCAATATCTTTACCCCTTAAGCAATTTTCCCTTTCATTAATTGTGCAAATTTTCTATTCCATGGATACTATTTTGGCTCCTACTGTACTTTACCCAATATTTCTTTCCTTGGGGATTATTATTTTTTTGTACTACTTAACCCAATATTTGTCCTAAATGCACTTTTATCTACGAAACACTAGTAACCCCCATTATATAATGGCCCTAGGTGACACGCTGTCCCAATAACGCAGATCTAACGCATTGCACACAATTATGCTTTTTGGTACGCATTTTGTCACAATCTCTATAGCAAACAGTCATTACGTAATCTGGAAATCCCGTTATCTGAGATAATCAGACCTTGCCTATTAACACAATTTGGGAAATATTTTCGAATTAAGCAAACCGGATCTGCTGTGGAGTTTCGTGGGCCTTGTTAGCGTCGTGTAATTAGATTATATGCGTTCTGTAATCTGTTCACGGCGCAGAACGTTAGCGGTGCTGATACAGTTTTCTATAAATAGTAATTACCGTCAGTATAATTTACTACAGCAATAACAACATTATTGTCAGCATAATGTCTATTAGCAATCATATTCACAACATGACTGTTACGATTTTTATCATTATCATAATTGTGTCAATTGTTGATTGTCTACGAGGGTGTTCGAAATGTATCTGGGATTTTTCTTGCATTTTTTTTTTGCATCTGTGCAATTTTTGTTCGTTTGTTGTTTTTTTCTTTCGGATTAAGTATCATATATATCAAAGTATTTGAACTTTTTATTCTAATAACCATATCAATAAATAAGTAATGGAACTTTCGGTTACTTTTCAAACACCCCTCGTAGTGTTGGTAACGGCATAACGGTGGCAGCGATGCATATTATTTGTAGATCAGTTACGGCATAATGGCGATACGTGAGTAGAAATATCCGAATACTATGCCTATTCCGAGCTTTATTCAGAGTCCCGGGTAAAAGCTCTATCTCTCCATAAAACTGTAACTATTCTCCTAAAAGCAGTGCATATTCCTCGGACAGAATGGCCAAATGTGAGTTGTAGATTTGCTACGAAATGCACTCTGTACATACTCGTTGACGGCAATATAACTGCATTGCAAAAATAAGAAAGGACCCTAAGCTTAAGACATTCAATTGTTTTCAAAATTACCTGGTTTGCATACTTCGCATATCTTCGTAAATTTCCTGACGTTTTACATAAACATCCAGTATGTCCTGTTAACGTATCGCGAGAACATAAATTGTGACATGGCAGATTTCAAAATCAAATTGTTTCCGATTACGGACCGTCTTCGGGACTATTCGCCAATGCAAAATGTAAGCAATGAGAGTATTTTGACATAAATACAAAATACTGAATGGCGTATTTTGATCAACCTTTTCAATGCAATGAACTATTTATTTACAGCAGATACTTGCACACCACTTACTTGCAGTAAAAGAAATCATTATGAAATACTTATAATGAATGTTTTCTCGTTTTCCCGAGCCCTTGGATAACTCGAGAGTCATATCTCCCGGGATTCGAATGATCGCAAGTTAACTGTACTCACTATTGTTGTAATTGTTTATCCACGCTGGTCTACCGAGTAATGCCACTTAAACCCAGATAGTACCATTTTGTTTTTTTAATAAATGACTGACAGTAACCTTTGTTACAAAACTTCACCCTTTACCTCGGGAATACATGTACGAATATTTATGTGCAAATTTATGACTTTATGAATATCAATTTACTAATTTTTTAAGTTGTAATTGACACGAAGTAAATGCATTTTCCTTTGCCTGTTAAGAATCAGCTACAATACATTATGAGCAAATTGATTAGACCCTGATCAGACCGCCCGTCTGCTGGTCTTGATCTCTCTGTAAGCCGATGCGTCATGACACATTTGTATGAGGCTAGGGTTCGAACTTTGTCAAGGAAACAATCTGTGAAATGATTTAAATTGTAAAATGTGATCAACATATATAACTAATACGATAAAACAAATTTTGTGTCAAGAAAAGAGAACATTTTTTTAATTGAAAACATTACTTAGTTCACAACGGTTGATAAACAAATTGTATTAATCGCTCTCAACGGTTCCTTTCTTCCTAGTTTGCACCTGGGAAGGCCATAAAAATCCTTCTTCCTAACGGGTTTCGAAATAGCAACCTTTTTCTACAGTCTATTAATATTTCTATGAGCACAAAGATACGTAAATAATAGGAAATCCTAATGCTTTAATCATGTTACGTCTGTCTGTCTGTCCTCACTCTCTCTTTCTCTCTCTCTCTCTCTCTCTGTATGTTTGATTTGGTGGGGAAGGGAGATTCTTATTTGCTTTGCTTTTCACCAATAGCTATGTTTTTCACTGGAACTAGAATAAGATCGGTAGGCTGTGTAGGCGATTCTGCAAAGTGTGCCATTCCTGTTGGAACAGCAAGCCGTGTTAACTGGAATGAAATTTGAGACGTGTTGCTATTCTCCTTGCGCACGGCCAAACGATCAATTTAATTTGATGACTGAACGTATTCAGGCAGGAAATGGAAGGTAACTTCTCACCTTGTGAAAATACATGAGTAGTTGCCAATACAAAGTGGTTTTGCTGATATTGACGTTACTGCGAAATACGAGAGGATCCTAACCTACATGAGGTTTCTACAAGATTCAAAGCAGAATTGCCGCTTTACACAAAATACTACAAGCTTACCTTGAATGCATAATCCCCATTGAAGAAAAAGTGTTTGTTGTTTTTCGTTCTTTCACTGACTGTTAGAGATCAAAATGATGTGCGAAATTTTCTGGAAATATGATAAATGAAAGCATATGCAGATGAAAGCTAAAAGGTGGCGTCCAAAGGGACTGGTTTTTTCCTGCTTTCTATTTGAATACCCATGTTAAACGTTAAAAATATGAGTGCGGGAGAATCAGGATAAATACTTTCTCTTCGATACAAAACAAATGAAACAAACCAATTTACCTTAAATAATGTTTTTGTACGACCGTTTTTGTCTAAGTTTGCTACTTCCCAATTGATCAAAGAGTAATATTAGTAAGGAGTTTCAAACATACTTCTGCGACATTTTTTGTCTATCACCAATTGTCATTTAACATCTGAAACTCCTCAACGTGATTTGTTAGGTTGGAGTATACTGTCATTCAATCAGATAGAGACGTCAAGCAAATTAAAGATGGGGGAAGATCTCGAGTGCACAGATGTACCCGGTTAATATACCGACCAAAGACATATTAAACAGAGATACGAAACGCCTGTAAAAGACAGTGGACAACATTGTTTAAGAACGTAGAAAGTCAATGAATATTGCAAATTTTCAATACAAAATATGGAAAAATCACAGAGGAAATGAAACCATATACATGTAAAGTAAAATTTATCTACTGCAATGAATTATTTTAGTTTGATTTATTCAAAAACAATCTTTTAAATTATTATTTAAATTCAACAGTGTACAACACATGTACATAGTTTGTTTTCATCATACTGGTACTTTCTATTTTTTCTATTTTACATAAAACGTTTTTATTTTTGGCTGATTTAATAATACATTTAATACAAATATTAAGGTGTCATTTTGATGGTATTGTAATGTTCTATTGTAAGGTATAGTTTACTTTGTAATGTTCAATTATACGATACAATTTATTTTGTATTTATATGTTACAAGATACAATTTACTTTCACATATCCTCAATAGAAATGGAGAAATTTGAAAGCGTGATTTCGCGAGAATTGGACAATTTGTTTCGTGTTTTTTTGTGAGATTTAGACTAGTTTGCCAATCTTTGTTTAATAAGTCTTTGTACCGATATATCGTAAACCAGCTGGAAGTCTTCCTTACATGAAATGTCCATGAGACTCAGTTGAACGAGATCTAGGTACTGGTGTATCTCAAAGCAGTTTAAATTTATTTTTATTATACTTTCTCTTCTCTAAGTGAAATGGAGTCTACATGTAGAGATCACTTGCGTTGCCCCATCTTGATACGTCGTGTCATACTTCGGTCAAAACGGTCAATAGGGGCCTACTTTTCGTTATTAAGTTAAGGCGCTGTCGCGGGGTAGTGATAGCTCCAGTTGGAATTAGAGGAAATTGATTATAATATATTGTAAAAAGCTATGATGACATGGATGTACCTACTACAAATGGTAACTTAATTCTAAAGTTCATTTACCATTGCATTGTCGATAGCCGATAAAGGATCGATGGTCAAGGTTCTATGACCTGTTAAACACTTTATGATTGCTTGTTACACCATTGTTATCAAATGAAACAGATGAACATTCTATCGGGTTATATTGGCGAATTAAAAGCTACTTTCAGAAAACTTAAACATGTTTTTAATTTGAAAATTATTTCCATTGACCTAATTATACGAAGTTTATTCACTTAATGTACCCACATTTACAAATTACCCCCTTGGACATAATTTTATGCTTGATGGAGACTCTTTATGTAGATAAATGTGTGCATTTAATCTGTTTCTTATTGTTGTTTAAATTTAAAACAGATTCCACGAATCACATGTTGTAATTTGCATCCTTCATGTCAGAGGAAACTAGCATAGAAATTGAAGATAATGTAAGAATTTCGAGGAATTCGCCGATCTGACAGGAGATGTCATTACTTGATGATGGATGGAATGTAGTTATGAATTATAACACTGTGGTTTATGATTTCACGTTCAACGTGTTCTTTACACTAATATCCAGGTACATAAATTACACTTTGAGTGTGTTTAATCACTACATCAATAGATATCACGTTGACAAGTACAACATGCGCGCTTGCATGTTTGTTTCAAGGCAGTGCGTGCATGCGAGTATGTTATTTATGATTGGTGCATCCCACAGTGTGTTTCTCATGAAATGAAATAACAGTCCGTCAAACTGTTAACAGTGGAATAATGATCTAGCTATCTTTCGTGGAATTATTTAAATCATTGATCAACTCATACAATGTAACTTCTCATTATCAGATGAGATTTATTTTTAATTTTTAGCTCACCTGAGCACAAAGTGCTCAAGGTGAGCATTTGTGATCGCCCTTCGTCCGGCGTCCGTCGTCGTGCGTCGTCCGTCGTCAACAATTTGCTTTAAACGACATCTCCTCTGAAACCGCTGGACAGAATTTGATGAAACTTGGCAGGAATGTTCCTTGGGTGAGGCTCTACAAAAGTTGCTAAAATAAAGTTGATCCATGAAGAACTCTGGTTGCCATGGCTACAAAAAGAAAAATAATTTGAAAACTTTAAAATCATCTCCTTCAAAACTACTGGCCAGATTTCAAAATAATTTGGTACAGATGTTCCTTGGGTCAACCTCTACCAAAGTTGCTAAGATTATTCCGATCCGTAAAAAAACATGGCCGCCAGGGGCGGGGCTTATTTGCCTTATATGTATATAGAGAAAACTTTAAACAACATCTTCTCTGAAACCACTGGACAGAATTTGATTAAACTTGGCAGGGATGATCCTTGGGTCAACCTTCACAAAAGTTGCTAAAATAAACTTGATCCATGTAGAACTCTGGTTGCCATGGCTACAAAAAGAAAAAAAAATGAAAACTTTAAAAATCATCTTCTTCAAAACTACTGGCCAGATTTTAAAATAAATTGGTAGGGATGTTCCTTGGGTCAACCTCTACCAAAGTTGCTAAAACTTTTCCGATCCGTAATCATGTTTATAGCTATAATCACTAGGACAAGTTCGATCATGGCTGATATCGGCCAATAAGGACTCAAGCATCTTCATTTTTTAAGCAATCATTTTCAAACTTTATGACATTATTTATAGCCATAACTTCTTGGCCAAAATTGATTATGGCTGATATCGGCCAATTCCGTGTACAGGCAATGAGGGCAGTTTTTCTCAGGGCCATCATACCGTAATTGTACCCTATATGTACATGTATATTGGCGCTGCACTATATCACGGTTCCTAGTTGAGCCAAACTCCGGCGCAGTAGATTGGCTCCGCATCAATCACTACCACACTGGTCACAACGTGACCCTGCTGTGTACTATGTAATACCTATTGACAGAAATGGCTGTCTACAAACATGGCCTTGAAACACCGACCCAACCCATAATCTCGAAAAATAAAAGTGGTGAAAATGATAAATAATTTAAATTTATGATTTCAAATAGAACAGTCTGATTTTATTGTAGCAAAAAATCTGTATGAGATCGCCTTTGTGAAGATTGGTTTTGGGCCACCAAATGCATTAGCTCTGGTAGCATAAGTCATGGTTGAACTACTATGATTTGTTTTATTTTTGCTTCAGCGCCACAAACAATGGGCTGTGTATATATTCCAATCAAGACCGGACCCGACCCTCAAACATCCCCAACCAACACGGTATGTATTGCATGAAATGGACCTTTCCATTGTTTACCGTTTTATTTAAGCAGATGACCAAGCCATAAATGATTAAACTCATACATCAAGGAGTATGAGTAATGGCGCCGTGATCCAGTGGTAACGTATCCGATTACGTATACGATGGTTGTGGAATGTACTGGTCCAACCCAGGAACCGTCGAGAGGGAATTAGTATAAGTTGTAAGAACTTGTTTCCCAATCGACGTAAAATAAATAAGTTTAAACTTATGTCTTGATTTAAATCATTCGTTCAAAAATTAAAAAGGATAAGTCTGAATACGCACCCATTACAAGGCGTTAAATATCATCAAATCTTTATGAAGAAAGTTTCAGAAAGCGTGGCGTAACTCATTCGTCATAAACTACTATATTTGTGCTTTACTACACCTGTACTTTTATTTCTATATGGATTTGGCAATTAAATATTTTAATACAGATTCGTTCACATTTATTGATCTGATCTGCGATATCATGTAATAAACTTGTATTATATTAGATTACCTGATCATATTTTGTTTTCATTGATTGCTCGACTAATTGGTGGATGGATGGATGGATAAATGGAGTGAGTGAGTGAGTGAGTGAGTGAGTGAGTGAGTGAGTGAGTGAGTGAGTGAGTGAGTGAGTGAGTGAGTGAGTGAGTGTGAGTGAGTGAGTGAGTGAGTGAGTGAGTGAGTGAGTGAGTGAGTGAGTGAGTGAGTGAGTGAGTGAGTGAGGGTGAGTGAGTGAGTGAGTGAGTGAGTGAGTGAGTGAGTGAGTGAGTGAGTGAGTGAGTGAGTGAGTGAGTGAGTGAGTGAGTGAGTGAGTGAGTGAGTGAGTGAGTGAGTGAGTGAGTGAGTGAGTGAGTGAGTGAGTGAGTGAGTGAGTGAGTGAGTGAGTGATGAGTGAGTGAGTGAGTGAGTGATAGTGATGTAGTGATGATGAGTGAGAAGTGAGTGACGAATGAGTATGATTGTGTAGTTTTGTGTGTACATGTATGCATGAGAGATGGCACCGAACATTTTTATTTTGCTCATATATTTGTACCGAAAAGTCTGGAGAGATTCTCTACTAGACATTTTACGTGATATATCATTGACACATTAGTAATTAAAGAGAAGACACAAACTTACGATAAACCAGAATTTTATCGCAAGGAAAGGTTGTCAAGTACACACAAAAAAACGACCTCTCAGGCATTTTAAATACCCACTTTGCAAAGATATGCGATGTACCTCTTCATTGCTTTTGCGAAGTCTGAAACAATTTCTTTTATTGCTACAAAAATATAGATAATAACCATGCGGTGACGGTGATAATTCCCCGCGGCTTTACCCTTGTATTGCAGAGTATATTGAAAATATAATTAGGTTTTAGACAGTCAGGTGTAGACGAGTGCAAAATGTCACTAAGATCTTGACAGTATCTCAAAACATTTACATTTACTAGAATGTGGATGAATTCGTAAGCATTTCATTTTTTGTAATTTGGAAGAAAATAAATATATTAGAGACTGTGTGGTCTATGTTTTTATGAAAGGAATGTGTGGTCCATATATCATTAAATGAGATGTTTTACCAAATGACTTCTCAGAACAGGTCTGAATATTGGCAAGTTGCGCAGCAAGTGACTAAAGACTGAACAATACGCTAATTACTGTCTTTGATGTTACATTGCATGCACGGATCCAGAGGGGTCCTGATATTTGGCAATTATGGCCTTAAGTATGCATACAAAAGGATGGAAAAGGGGGTATGGCCCCACTGGGGTAAGAGACATGACCCCCCCCCCCCCTTCCTGGTGGAAGTTAGCTATGCAGTTTAAAAAATCCAGTAATATAGTGTTTTGACATCAAATCACGCCCCCCCCCCCCCCTCGTACGGTGAATTTCATAGTTGGAACTGGACATGGTAATTATCCCTGTCGGACCCCCCACCGAGACAAATTGCTGGAATATTGCATGCATTGCCTCAAACCATTACCTTGTGGATATCCATATATACATTTATAACTTGATGAATCTTAATTTACTGAAACTTTAAATGGTTTATTAGACAATGCATGTTCTTTGTTCTTTTCCAGGCAGACTTTGTAGAATCTGAGCTACAGTATTGTATGAGTAAACAAAGATTTAAGACCCTGGTCAAGCAGCACCCTGGGGTCTAGTCTCCGTCTGTCAATATGCCAAAATGCGTCTGTATGAGGAAAGGGGCTATGAAAAGCACATAACAGAATATATTTTTTATGCTATGCTACAATTTCTTTGCGTTTTCGTATTATTTTCAAAAGCAAACATCTCTATTTGTTGATATCATGATATTGTCTTCATATGTCTAGCAAAAAATTTAAAACCATTTTCTTGTAATTATTTTGATATCATGATATGAACGTAAGGGGTTATATTCTAATGAAAAGCAGGTTGTAACATTAATTATAAAACATGTCGATGTGTCTTTGCATGTTTTTTTTTTGTTTTTTTCTCTCATAAAACCACGAACGACTTTTACCATAAAATGATAATAAAGAAATAAATAAGAAGATATATACTTAGATATAAATTAATTCTATATCCTGCATCAATGGTGTATTAGTAAGATAAAACGAACATCAAAGTAGTTTGTACGTGTTTAATGATACACTTACACGTTTTTACGTCATGTTTTCAATTTAACATCATTAACTGTTTCTTACAGTAAATGGAATAAACGAATTTGATTAGCATTTTTGTAGAAAATGAAAAAAAGAAGAAATGATGGAAATAAGCAAAAAAATGAAAATATAAATGAGACAAAAATCTCTATGGTGGATGTTATGTTTGATCATTTTTACAGTTAGACCGCATCATTCTCTATCAAAACGTATACATATCATTTAAAATAAGCCTAGATATCAGCAAATATAATTACAGTAAAACCAGATCTTCAAAATTTGACATGAAATACACGCATCTGCCAAATATTAGTATGTATGATACAGATAAATATTTGTAGACGCTGACAAA
This sequence comes from Solen grandis, assembly GCA_021229015.1. Classification (NCBI taxonomy): domain Eukaryota; kingdom Metazoa; phylum Mollusca; class Bivalvia; order Adapedonta; family Solenidae; genus Solen; species Solen grandis. The sequence continues at coordinate 41,535,355 of CM037783.1, read as the reverse complement.
GACATATTTTAATGAACAATTCTCTGATATATTTTATGATTTAAACGGAGTATGTTAAACTTTAAATCGGTTGTGATGTTTTATTGCATCGTTATGTTTATTGTGTTTAAATAAATGGCAACATTTTCTATATATTTATATACTAGTAGTAACATTTTCTTCGATTGAATTGAAAACTAGATACAAAATTTAAGGGGAAAGATGTACATGTACAGAAGTATTTCACTTTAATCTAATTTGCAATTTCAATTTGTATATATTGTTATATGGCGTAATCTGTAGTCAACTCTCCGTTAGCGGTCAACCTGTGAACAAAGTAAATTGGCTAGAATGCCTGCACTATAAACGTGGAAAATCTAACTTCTGAATAACAGCCACTGCTAGATAAAGGCCAATATTCAGATTGCTTTGAGTGACATTTTTCACAGTTTAACCTACATGTATATGTTTTCAAGGGATAGGATATATTGTTTTCTTTAAAAATCATTTTTCTCTATTCTTTTTATGTCGAGCATTATGTTCACTCGCAAATTGTTTTTTCATTTCTTTAATGACTGAAACTAAACTATTACTTTCATTAAACGAAACCAAATTAGTTAAAGATAAAGGTGAAACTGTTAATGAAGTGCACGAGAAAACAAAAAATGTGATTTCCTGCTCAGCATGCAAACTACAAACCACACAAGCAGTTTAACGTGTAAGATCCTACATTTCATTTCTTCTTTTCTTTAATCTCTCAGATGATTTTTTTGTCATTTATTTATTTGTATTTTTTGCAAAGAAAAATAAAAACGACTGTGTGAGGTCCATAAGTATGAATTTATCATTCTAGCCATTTATTTTCATTTCATTTTATTTCATTACTTTTAATATCTTTTCAATTTATAATTTTTTCTTTTAATCATTTATTTCATTTTTTCCATCTTTTGTGGAAAGTGTTACATTTACAATCTGATTTTATCCTGACATCACAATCCGTTTAAATTTATTTATATCGGTAAAATAATTGCTCATAAACAAAAGGGATGTTGCTAATTGGGGCCGCTGAGTTATACAATTATCCTCGCATCTGTTTGCGGTTAGGAACACATTTGAAAATATTAAGGCGTTCAACCACAGTATTAACTTTGGTTCTTTTTGTTGCATTTCAGTCGTGGTGTTCCAGGTTTGTATACAGAACAGGTACAAACTCAACAAGAAATATCGAAAATGGTTGAACTCGCTTCAAGCAGAGGGGACGGAGCCGACAAGTGTGAAAGGTCTCTCGTCACAATCTCAGGTACGTAAAAATAGACCATGTTGTTCAGAGAAGAGCTGCACTAAATGGATCGTGAAACCGAAGACAGTCAATCATGCTTGGGAGCAAGAGGCAGTGTGCACTCAGGGCAGGCGACCTCGAAGTAGAGGTTAAATCTATTATAACAATGCCATTTTCTGAACTGTAAAAATAATAGGTTCACCATTTATTACAGGTGGTCGCTCCTTCCATATGACCTCTTAGTACAAATGACTGTTAAGGTCAGGTTCCGCTTTGTAGAGATGATCGCTTAGTAAAGATAACCCCACGTAACACATATGGTCTCTTAATACAGATGGTCGTTTAGTTCATGTGATCTCCATGGTAAAAGCTGCTGCTTTGTATAGTGACCAATCAAAACAGGTGTCCGTTTACACAGGTTAAATATGATACCGATTGTCCGTTATCATGAATAAGTAATTATAATCCTGCGTAGGCATATTATGTGGAAGAATGCCACAGAACTAAATATCTTCAGATTATGAGCTGATATATTTTAAATAAAATAAAAAGTGCCTCTCATTTTTTCAATATATTTGATAAATAAGCAAAAGGGAAATTACGATAAATAATTGGTTCCCGATATTATTAAATATACCAATGACAGGTCACAAAAGTTCCACAACCAATATATCAATTCGAATATCAAAACACTTTCAACATGTATGTTGCTACATTTATTTAGTCAAACACAGTAGTATGATTAAATACTTCAGTGACATGTTTTATTTGTGTTGGTTTGCTTAGGCAGCAGCCCAGGCTGAAAATAACGACAATGAACTGGAGCAGAAAAGACAGCACGGGAAACGAGTCCGGTATGGAGAGATCGTGCAGGTAACTAATAATATATAAGAAAATTATAACAATGGTAGTGATAAACAAACCATAATATCTAATTGGTATCAAACAGTGGAATGTCAATTCATAGCCAAAATGCAAGACATTGTATAATGTTATAAGTATCTTGCTATAGAATAGGCGCATACTGTATCTGTAATATAGGTCCGTTTACGAAGAGGATTTTTGTGAAAAATATGTTAAAATTTTGCGAAAAGTTGGTTAAAATGGCGGTCTTTAAAAGTAATATATCAATAATAAAGGTCCGCTTTCAGAAGAAAAAAAATTAAAGTATGTTAAAATTTTGTGAAAAGTGTGTTAAAATGCGGTCTATAATAGTGTAAAGTGATATTAAAGATGTCTATACATTTTGAAAATAATTCGTTCTATAGAAAACATTGGACAGATTTATGACTTCTTGTATTAATTAGAGTTTCAAATGGTTAAAGTATAGACTAGTGAAAAAGAACTATGGCTTTAGAAACGTCTTTCACTATCATTTTCAGAAGCAAGTCCTGTTCCCTAACCCAGCTTAATGCTCCTTAATTTGTGTTCCATCTATCATTTTCCACGAACTTAAACTTCACTATCTTAAAATGTAACTAATGACGATCTGTCAAATCTTAGAGCTTTTCAAAAGCGTCAAAGAGATTGCTTTGCTTTTTAGTTTACGAAACATGCATTTTAGTATTTTGATATACTGGTGGAAAACTTCTTAGTTCATTTAAGTCAACAAATTTTTGCTCGTTATTTAGACGTACCAAACTACAATATTCGTTTAAAATAAAACAAAAACGTTAAGGACGATAAGTGCAGTAAGTTTCCCTCTAAAACTAGCGATAACACTGACGGTGTTTAGATTGTAGTGACATTTCATTACCCCGGGAAGTGTTATTATCTAACTTAACGTTTGTAGAATGATAAGATATATATTAATATGTTTATTCAATTTAATCGTTCGATTACCTTGTGAATTCTCTGCATGAAATAAATAAACACTTGAATAAATAAAAATCAGATTTTTATTTCAAACATTTTCTCAGATGCCAAACTTAAATTTAACGAAAATAAAAGTAAAAAACACATTAAGTCAAGTTCGAATCAATTCGAGCAATCGAATGAATGAAATTAGAAGTCGGAGATATCATATCAGCCGTGTTTGCTTGTGCTATGAAACGAGTAAAAATGTTATTGTTGATTAAAGTTCACCACTGCGTTTCTCGGTCTTTTGAAGGACTGTGATTTAATGTAAGTGTATCAGTTACATTTCCAATGCCT
>CM037783.1:41481843-41531843 GCA_021229015.1 Solen grandis | reverse complement strand
AGCCTGTTGGTGACAAAGGTACCCGGTACGTTGCTGTCCATTAAAAAAATCAATGACCTTATATATAAAAAGAAGGTGGGTAACTTCTTCCACTGAATTGTCGTAACGTTTCATCAGTATCTGTCCATACAATTTAATGCTGATATTGTAGCTTTAGTTTTTTTTTAGTTTTACACGGGAAAGATAGGCGAGATTCCGTCGGTCAGATCTCTTCCGACCAAACACGTTTTCGACTTCGTGAACTGTTGTAGCGCGATTCCTTTGGCAAGGGGGTGTTTTTTGTACCTGTTTGTCTTTATTCATCCCTTCTTCGCAAAATAATACCAATTGTATGAAAATCCAACAAATTTCATAGGAGGTACGGCAATTGAAACGACATAATGTACGTTTTCTGTGGAAGATGTTACCTACCTTCCTATTGTATATAAGGTCATTGAATTTTTTTTTTTTTAATGGGCAGTAACGTACCGGATACCTTTGGTTGGTGAAAGAAAAACACTATGCAGGTCAGAAGTCAAAAAATTTATGTCAACTGAAAGCCATTTGTGAGTGGAGTAGATATATCAACTATATAGCTTTAATACATATAGTAATGGTGTAATGCTCAAGAAAAAATTCATTAAAAAAATAAAGGGAGCTAATTTTAAAAAATAGACCCTGGCAAAGTTCTGTTTCATAATCATTACACTTCTGCTATACTTTAAGTTTCAAATCAATACCTCGAATAGTTCCGGAGTTATGTTCTTGACAAAAATCTATATAAAATAAAGGGAGATAATCAGAAAATCAGACCTGAAATAGTTATTATTCTTGGTTGCACTGCTACTACTTGCTATCCTATTATGTTTCAATTTTCACGTCCTTACGGTCTTTTGTTTATGAGTGTTGCTCCCAAGAAAAAAAAATAAATAAAAGGGACATAATCAAAAACAAGACTTGGTAGAGTTATGGTTCTCAGTCACTGCACTGGACAGAAATTCATTGTAAAATTAAATAAATGGAGATAATTCAAAAACTGGTCCATGTAGAGTAACGGTTTTGGTTACTGCACTTCCAAATCTTACCATCTATTTTTATTTGGAGTTTCAAGTCAATACCTTGTATTGTTTATGAGTTATGCTCCCGACAAAATTGAAAAATAAAATAAAAAGGGAAGATAATTCCAAACCTCGGCCAATTAGAGATACGGTTCTTAGTCGATGCACTTCTCCTAGTCACATTCTATTCATAAGAGTATATGAAGTTTTAAGTCAGTACCTTATATAGTTTTCAAGTAATGACCAATGTTAAAGTTGCTGACAAACCAACAAACAAACAGACAAGACAAAAACAATATGCCCCCGATCGCAAATCTAGGGGGCATAATAAAAAAGCACTGAGAGCACTGTCAGAAGCGAACGCTAAAATGTGTGAATTATAAAGTCAATCCCTTCATTTTTTTGTGGTATGCATGTAAATAAACCAGGGATGTTAAGTCTTATTAAAGCAGCAGGTAAGATAGATTATTTTATTTATTGGTCTCTGTCAAGTTAAACAAAAATGAATAGTGGTTCTTAGTATTAATCCTCTTAATACCTTTAATACTTCATGAATTTTCCCAGACAAAAATAATTTTAAAAGAAAAGCAAGAAAATGGGACAAGATTAAGTTATTGTTCTTTGTCACTTCACATCCTTCCCATGTGTAAAGAATGATATCCATGCCTTCAATAGTTTTTAAAATATGTTTTAGAATAACATAATTTCACCATACAAGTAAGTAAAAGAGATGAAGCAAGGTAGAGTTATTGTTTTGTTCTTGGTAAGTTAAGTTTGACCATTGTATAAAGTATAAATTCAATCCCAAAAGTACTTTCTGAGTTGTGACATACAGATGCGACCAGAGAAACTACAGTCAGTTGAGACTCTAACAAGAAAAGATTAAAAACAAAAATTTTTAATTGACGGCTTACATTAAACATACTGCCCCCTCTTTTTTCTACTGTTTTGACCTTGTAACCAAACCTGTCTATGCGCAGTACACTCATATTAGAAAAATCGACCTCTTATGAATAATTTATATATAGAGAGAGGTCGATTCTTTTTTACTGAATATCAGGGTCCTGTGATCTATGATTTAAATCAAAAGGTTGACAAACGCAAAATAATTAAAGCATGAAAACAAACAAACGATCTCAGCTGGTCTAGAACTCACGACCCCTTGCACGAACAAAATGCTGAACGACGCTCTTACCAATTGAGCTTATTCCGCAGCCGTATATTTGTAGTGTAAATAAGGTTATTTATAGGTAGTTTAATGAATAAAACTGCGGATGAACACTGAATTATAAACTTGCTTCTTTTACAGTTTGATTTGACAGAAATTGTGATTATACCCAATGCTTTCAAAATCCTGCAATATATCTTTTATCAAAACTGCAATATTGACTTCTACAACAAGTGGTACTATTTTTCAACGCGAATGTATGGATAAGTGGCGGTAATGTGATTGTAAGTAGAAAATCCACTGTCTGACTTAAGAAGCTTTCGCTTCTTATAAGAGAAAAAATTACCACACTAAAATTAAACCCCCCAGCATTGAAGAGCATGGCGTTTACCACTGTGCCACAGCGGACAGTGGTGTACTGCTCCTATTACAACTATTTATGCTCTACTTTTCGCTGATTTATTCCCGTAAATCGTGCGGAATAAATCGAGAAACAAGCGAAAATAAATATATTCTGTGCAGTGACAGTGAAATGTGACAGGTTAAAATCAAAGCGCTGAAGGCACTGAAGTTGTGCGTGTCTCAAGTGAAAGAGGGTTTTACGAGCAGCATATCTGCTCCGAAACTTGATTTTTTAATTTAGATATGCATATTGATATAAATCTGATAAACTGTTGGCAAGAGAAAAAAGGGAGAGTAAGAGAGGCGATGCGCTAATTGTTAGTAGTCCAATGAAACAAAAAGTGTGTTCATATTTTCTTGTAACGAGCTTGTTAATGCAATGTTAAAGCAGGTTTATAACATTGGTTTATTGACATCGCTTGAAAATTTGATTCCCGTTTATCAAATTTACTTTGATAAACAAAAGAAATGCGACAATCCTGTTCTCTCATTGCTATCAGCGCTTTGATGTGTAATCAGTATGTGACGGGCAGTCTCTATTTATAGACTGGGGCAGGTGACTCGTAGTTAGAATCGAATAGTAGATATACATGTTTTGGTCTTTCTATAGTCACTGGCGTAGCTTCCTATAGGCACAGTAGGCACGTGCCTACACATTCTATTTCAAAGATTAAAAATAAAAAAACAGCCCGGACAGGTGAAATAGTGGTAGAACAATTATAAAGAATCTGTGCTATGGTATCAAAGTATTTTCGAATTATTATAAACAATATTATGTTTACATGTAACGTAAAATTATATGTTTTTCAATGACGTGTGAGTTGGGGAAAAACGTGTTTCTGTTGAACATCTCAACAGTTAAATTATTGAAAATACTGAAAATTGGTCTTCCAGTTCAGTAAACTGGCAAAACCACAAACTATATTGCCTCAAGAATGAAGTGACATTTATTGCAGACGTTATTCACACGCACGTAATATTCAGGGATGAGAACCACGTGACCTATGCTTGGATAAAGTAGTGAAATAAAATGGCAACAAAGTGCGTTTTCTCCTCAAAATCGCATCATTTGCTTTATTAATGCACAGGTTTCTATTAATTCAAGAGCCTATGTTCTAGAGTCCCTTTTTCTGGGCAGGTAAGTACCATTATTACCAAAAAGATGCTAACATGCAACTTATGATTTAAAGACCTAAATGTGGAATTTAGGGGGCAAAACACAATATCTCACCTACTTAACCAAGAATTCAAATGAAAAATATCTGTAGATTCGCAACATTGCTGCATGGTGTTTAAGAAAACTACAAGAATTGGTGCAATGAAAATGGTACTTGCCTACCCGAAGAAAGGTACTCTAGAATATAGATTAAAACAAGTTAAGAATTTTGCTTGAAACTTGTTTATTGCCTTACAGACTTCAGTTTTCTTTCTCATGCAAATGCACTCATGCTCGAAACTATATGTTCTACTTGTGTAATTTATGCATCGATATGACGATGTTAAAGCGCATTAATTATGTGTTTTCTGTTATTAAATTTATATTATAGGGTGTTCGTCAACAGGATGTCCGTAGGGACATATGTTTCATTGTTTGATTAATACATAGAGGGAATGAGTTTGTTTTGGGTGAAAATGGAATACATCTCATCGAGAAGTGATTCAATTTAATATATTCACGAGCGCGTAGCACTTTGAAATGAGATGTATTCCATATTCACTAAAAACATTATTTTTTTTATTTTATGTTTACTACTGCTACACACCCATGTGCTAACCCTTTATATGTAAAAAAAGTAGTCCCGTCAGATCTATATCACCTGTACTATGAGATATAGATTTATTCTCCCGTTGTGTAAAACCCAGTATTGGGATCTACAACGTATTTGTTTCAGATTCAGATTCAGATAGAATATAGTATTTCACCAATAAGCATTAAATAAAAACTTAAATGTCAGTCCCATGTGTAATTTAAGTACACATGAAACAATAGTTCAAACAAAATCATGATATAAGGTGCTTACATACGACAGATCTAGATGAACGTTTGTTAATTAAGTTTAAGCATATTTTATTTCAAATATGAATTGAAACGGGGTCGGACCACAAGTTCTAGCAGCATTAGTCACGACCCTTTCCCTATCAACTAAAGGGTCATAACTGTTCTGCATCCTCTAATGCATTACAATGTATACAATTAGTATTCATAGGTAAATGGTTATTAAAGATCATTATTCAGATTGCTACATATATTTCGAAGTCGAGCATGTAGGACTGATATATGCCTCTTACCATAAAGGAAACACCTAGGTACTTTATTATTATTGGTACTATGTAAATTATTTTTAATTGAACTGAAAGATCCAGCCGACTTTACATTTAAGGATAATTTGTTCCACAATTCAGTTGAAGAGGGAACGCATGATTTTCTCAGAAGTTCTGTTCTACAGTACATTTGAGTAAACTCAAGTTGATTTCTTTAAAAAAAAAATTTGATTTCTTTAAAAAAATATTCTGTCCTTTCATTTACTACTGGTGGAAATAGATCAATAATATAAGAGGGAACCATATTATTATTCACTTAATACATAAACAAAAAGTTCTGTAATTCCCTCCTATATTTTAAACTTTCCCACCCACGTTCCTTATAAAGATTTTCAAAAGATACTGATCTTGTTAACCCTGTAGCTATCCTAGCTGCCTCATTTCGAAGTCTTTCTAATAAAATAGAAACTTGTTCTCTACAACCTGCCCAAACAAACGATGCATATTCCAGTAGAGATCATACATATGAAATATAAATTTGATTTAGTGCTTTTCTTCCAATTGAAAATTTCAATTTCCTCATTAATCCTTTAACTTTAGAAGCTGAAGATACTATACTATGAATATGAGTATCCCAATGACCATTACTACACCTAGATGCTTATGATTATCAATATAAAGTAATTCTGTATTATCAAAATATAATTTTGGTAATACTTCATTCTGTCTAGGATTAAAACATAGAACTTCAGTTTAACTTGGGTTAAAATTTACTAACCAGGACTTAGCCCATTTCGATATAACTGCTAAGTCATGCTTAATTATACCTTCAATGTCTTGAATAGAGGAAGCAGAATAATACAGGAGCTGTCATCTGCATACAATCTAGTTAAACTAAGTAAATTATCTGCAATCTCATTAACATAAATAAGAAAAAGAAGCGGCCCAAGTACAGGTCCTTGTGGAACGCCAGCATTTGTTGACTTAAGACTAGACAGAGAAATTTGGCGGACAACTCGTGAGACCTATTATCAAGATAACTATTAATCCATTTTAACAGGTTTCCACTAATACCATTAGCAGAAAGTTAATATAAAAGGCCTTTTTGTCAGACTCTATCAAATGCTTTAGAAATGTCACAGAAGACCATACAAGAGAATTGTTTATTGTCAAATGTCTCACATATGTGATGATATATATATCTACTAACTGAAATCTAGTGGAATGATTTGGTAAATTTCCAGACTGGTATTTATAATAAAAAAATATTACCCAACAGAAAAGTGTACATGTATTTAAAAACAAGCCTAATCAAAAAGTTTGCCACAGCAGCTAAGTAATGACACTGGTCGATAATTTGAAACATCAGATATATCACCCTCTTTAAAAAGTGGTGCTACATTAGCAATTTTCCAGTTATCAGCATAAATGCCTTCATTAAATGAACGATTAAAAGGTATAGATAAAAGTTTTGACACTGCCATTGTTGTATTCTTTAACATCTTATGACTGATAAGATCATGTCCACAAGCTTTATTACATTAAGTGTGCCGATGTCTCTTACTTCTGTTTATGTTATATAAAATTGCGAAAATCTGTTTTCTGTATATATATTGAGTCGTGGTAACTGAGCATGTTTATCATCTAACGTAGATAAAGATACAAAGAAATCATTCAAGAAATCTGCCTTCTCTTGGTTAGTAATTAAAAAATCTTAACTTGTCCATTAATATGTTTCTGGAGTGGTCGAATAGAAGTGACGGATATATTTCAAAAAAAACTTTTTTATCATCAATGTGTAGATCCTCTAATGTTAATTCTAAGTTAACTTTGAAATTTTCTGTTGCCCTCTTCATCCAATCATCAAACCATGGATTGTCATCGGGACTTATTAAAACTTTTTTTGTGGTATACACTGTTTTACATAAGTAATACAAATTTTGGTAAACAGAATACAAGCCTCATTCATATTTAGTTTCGTTCAAAAATTGCCAGCCTTGATTCTGTATCTTTTCATTTAATAGTTCATAATTAGCTTTATCATGAAGCCAGATGTTTCTTTCAAATGCTTGATTAATCTCATAAAAGAATGGAATTGTAATATAAGTGGCCAGATGATCACTAATATTTAACGGAATATGTTTAACACCAGGCTCAAGATAACAGAAATCAAAAGGTATCAATATAGGATCAAATAAAGCATTCTGACGTGTAGGTTCTTTATTACATTTTGCATTGAATTAAAGACCATTATATTTTTCAAATTATAATATAACTGGTTTAAAAGATCTTCATCTAGATCCCCGACAATAATTATTTTTACTAATATTATACAAGAACAATGTTATGATTCAGCGTTTCAAAGAAATTTTTGTCTGCAGTCCAACACCTACAAAATAAATATATTTTCTGATCTGTTTTTAATACTGACCCAGTAAAGTTTCAAGTGCATCTATTCGTTTATGCAATATATATATATATATATATATATATATATATATATATGCTAGAATTCTACCCCCACCCCCGATTAGTTCTATTCTTTCGATATGGTGTATCAAAGTTACCATTTAAAAGAAGACTATCCGTTATGACTGAGTTATCTAAATGTGTCTCAGTAAAACATAAAACATCTTTATCAATCAGTCATTTATAAAGTCTAACTTATTTCTTAACCTCCTAACATTGCAGGGCATCAAATATGAAGAAATCTGGAAGATTGCAGCAATAATAAAGTAATAACTACCCTATATTATTACTAAAAGAAATTCTGGAATGATCACCTAAAAACAATACTCGAGTAAGGAGATTAACAAGGCTCAAAATTAGATCAATAACACTGATTGATTTTTAACATTAAATCTCCTATGCACCAGTTCATGTCTACTGTAAAACAATCCTATGGAAGATCTCCAGGCATAGATACGTTTGTCCTCAGAACGTTATGAGTGAGAGTCATGAGTGTAAAGACTTCTTATGAGTATGTTCGGTCAGTAGTAGTTTAAGAATTAATTACTTGAAACTCCACATAAAATGGGTATATTCCCATTAAAAAGAAAGCCTCAAAACAATAAGATTGTTCTCACGGCCATGCAAAATATCAAAATTTCCCCCGACAGGTCCTCCGCGGTTGGAAAACGTGCCTACATATTTAGTGAAGCCAAGCTACGCCCTTGATGGTGTAACAAATAACCCCAGGAGGTATTAGAGGTCGATAGTTACGTGGATTTGTATCGGATTTCAAGCATTCTACGTGGGTTTTTGTAACACCATAAAAAGATTGAAACTAGCATGTGTACTATCCAAAATTATCAAAGTGCCACCTATGAATCAAAACAAACTCCATTCATCCGCATGGTCCAGCATCATAAAGAAATTATTTCTTTCGTGCTTTTATGCCACGGACAATTATTGTGTCCCTTAAATATTAATTTTGGACACAAAATTGATTTTTCATACTTTTGCTTAAATCTCAGCATACCGATGTTGTAGAGTTATATACAATGGTTCGATCATATTTACAATATTGAGAGGATATTCGGTTTTCAAAGTACAGAAACGGATGTTCAGAATGACGTCTCACACAACTACAAATCGGGCTATAGATATTGACAATGACGCTTGTGTATTCGGACTCTATAACAGAACACTGCATAGTTTGACTTTATGTAAAGAAAATATGGTAACTGCTGCTGTCCTCTCCTTACTGCTGATTCATTACAGACTGTCATTGATGATGATGATGATGATGATGATGATGTTACCTGGAAACCACTTACCGTCATCAGGTGGACTCCAACCGTTCTAGGATGTTTCGACCCATTCTCCACTACATCCTCTGTTTGACACGCATCAGTAAAAACTTCACAACCCGCTATTGTTAGGGGCCATATTCATAAAGCTCCTTAGTTTTTAAGGAAAATAATTCCTTTACTGGAATAGATATCCTAAGGTGTTTTATATATAAGACTAAAGGAAATCCTTAATAACTTCGGGAAATCTATGTGATTTTAAGGAAAATCTTAGAAACTAAAGGATTTTTCCTAAGGAGCTTTATGAATATGGCCCCAGGTCTCCAGGGTGGCTCTCCTCTCCTGCACCATAGCCATCAATATGTTCGTTCTTCAGTCTCAGCCAACCGGCTAATCGCTGCCTTTGTGTTTATTTGCAACATAAACTATCAAAACAAGGCAAGAAAACCAAGAAAATAAAAAGAAACGCGAAGGAATCGTTTACAAATCAATTACTGCATGTTCCATGATATATAAGATAACAAAGACAATAAAAACAGAAAGGGAACCAGCTTCGTAACCAGAAGTTATCATTTAATTAACCATTTCACTCCGGAATATTACGTAAACCTACGCAATGGGGCCATTTCGCTGAAAAATCTTCCCGGAAGACTGAGATGGAGATCTCAGAGCGTAGCTTGATCGACGCGAATGTTGGTCACACCTTTGTCTCCCGTGGTTGAGGATGGTCTTCCCGAAAAAAATATCGAAACTCGGTTTTTGACATGTCAAAAAACTAAGTCTCGACTTAAAGGTTGCACAGAGAGCACCGAAAGAGCGAGCATGGTCGAAGAAAGAACGCATAGGGTCATACGGAAAAAGGTCCGATACATGTAGCTAGCTTCATCTTCAAGCCTCAGTCCCTTCATGAGGGTGTATATTAACCATGATGTTCCCTCTGGTGTTCTTGCAGCCAGGGAGCAACGCAATCTTCTTGGTATAAGTAAGTAAGTAAGTATCTTATTATAGTTACATGTGCATACAATATATATTACAAATAGTTAAATACAAAAAAAAAAAAAATAAGCACCCGGCCCATAGGTCACCTAATCTATTAGTTATAAACTGTATGTGAGGTAAATTTTTTCTCCTTCACCATGTTTAGAATAACAAGGGAGTCTTTCTGTAGTTTCAGGGCATGGTGCTATTTTTTAGCATGATGCAGAGCAATTGTGTCCATGTTGTCCCTTCGGAGGCTGGTCAAAAACAGATGGTCTCCCACCGATCGCGGGTTATTTTTAAACGCTAGAAGTGGGTCGCGCGCAAATCCGGGCGACCAACACTAATTTTCGTGTAGCTTGGTCGAGAATCTACCGAGGAAAGATCGAGAATTGAGCGTGTAGAGCGAGACTAGAATGTTTTGATCGCATATAAATCGTATCGATTGAGGGTACCCTGCAACTCGTACGTAGCTAGATCGGCCGTGATAGAGTCTCCGTCGACCGAGATTGAGTCTAAGACGGGCGTGGTCGCGCTCTTGCGAGGATAGATCGCTTAGAGATTGGTGCTATGTCGCAGACTGGTCGAACAGAACGAGTTTTCGTCGAGTTAAGATCGAGTTGGTAGACGCAGGTAGATCGTATGTACATCGTCTGAAGAGCGTATAAGGACGCAGGTTGAGCGTTTACATCGACGGTCATACGTGAAAACACCGAACATTGAGCGTACACAGAAAAAAGTGGAAAAGGTCGCACGGATTTTGCCCTCAAAGTTGAGAAAACAGAGTTGCGACCATAGTCACGCGTGGTTGCGTGCGATTTTTCTACATTGTGCTTTGTAAATTGGCCACTTAAACCAACGAACACTTCCCGAACATCCAATCTTCATACTGGTGTATATTCCCCTAGTTTAAATTTAATCATTTTCGTCGATCGGGAATCCCTCTAGACGGTTCCTGGGTTGGACCAGTACTTTGCGCCTGGGTCGTGAAGGTCGTGAAGAATTATTGCCTCTGACGGGGTTCGAACCCACAACCTTCGGATTCGTTATCGGATACGTTACCACTAGACCACGGCGCCCTTCATTCTACTCATTGTTCAATGGGATATAAACATACACTTTTTTCCCCAGTCACTGATTGGTCAATTTAAATCAGCGAATAATACCGGAAATTGCCAATCCTCTGATGAAATGATCTATATATTCGTGCAATATATCACAGCTCCGATTTGATTTTCTCCTAAATATAAATAAACACTGCGCACGGAAGGAAAGAAAGTACTCAAGATGAAAAAATGTAGATATAAAGAAATGACAGAGTGAAATAAATATTTAGAGTGTTACTTAGCAAGAGGGGGGTGGATATAGGCTTTTAGGTAAAAGCCCTGTAATGATTCCGCTACATTTCGGACAGCATGGCCTTTCACTGAGATAACCAAGGTTTACTAATGTTTCATTAGGGTACCTTGGTTATCTTGGTCGATGTTAAATGGTCCAAGACATAGCGGAACCATTACAGGGACTTTACCTTGATTTAACCATTTCGTATTCTCAGTGAATTTATTACCATCCTAACGAGTTGAATATTGATAACGGTTTCTCATTTAATGCGATGGGACTAAATGCTTTCTATAAAATAGTCTGATCAGATCTTATCAGATCGTTATATTGCCTCGATGCCAGGTGCCTGGATAGCGTAGTGGTAAAGCGCTTCGCTTCTCACCAATGTGTCCCGATTTCGATTCCTGGTCACGTACGTAAGAGGGTACAGTGGTCACCTGTCCAGACACGTGGGTTTTTCTCCGGGCTCTCCGTCGACCAAGCTACGAGAGCGATTAATATAAGTTGTGAGAACTTGTTTCGTAATCGATGTAAAATAAATAAAGTTTTAACTGATCGTTATATTCTATCAAATCAGTTTAATCAAAATAGATTTTGCAAATATTATGTAAATGCACTCGAAATAAAGCGGCATGCGTTTTATTTTGGATATATATGTAAATTTGAGAGCTTTTATGCACCTATGAAAAATGGATATTTGTCATTTTATTTTTACATGCAGAAGATCAAAGCAAAATTGTTAAAATTACGACGAACTGGCTCGCTTGCTGTGGAAACTCTCTGGTTTTGTTACGTAGTCATGTTCGGTTCAGAATGGTATAATCTGGTTACATGTACAATGTGAGGACGGGTGGAACCTTCTAATACTGCTTCTCCTCCTTTGAAGAGAAAGAATTCCGACCAGGAACACGTATTGCAAAGTTGAACTTGTTTGCCTACTTCCTTCATTTCTTTTTCAGGTATTCTGAAATTAGTATACAGATCATATTTGCATCAAGTTTATAAACATTGTATATTTTGTTATATTTAATTCATTGGTTATATATAATACTTTTTCTGGTATTTAGAAAGTAAAGAGGCAAATATATACGTGCTCATTAAAAATTCATTTGGTATTCTTATCCGCCTCGGGAGCGGGAGGTCGTTGGTTCGATCCCCGGTCGCGACATACCAAAGTCGTAAAAAATGGCACTGTTATAACTCCCTTGCTTGGGGCTCAGCATAGTATCATGCCACATGTCTACGGCGTGTTACTGCAGTGTGGCAGCACTATATCTGTCTCAAGTAGACATCGTCTCCAAATGACTGAAATACTGTCGGTGGGGCGTTAAACTCAACACGACAATACTTTTGGTCTGAGATTAAATTCCATATACAGCATTTAAAGTGGATTCAGCATTGATCTCACGTCATCAGAATAAATCTTGATCATCAGTTGCAACTTTTTGTTGGTTGTTTGTTGCTGTTCTGCTGAAGATAACCGTTGCTGATCCGATGGCTGGTCACACCAGCGGAAGGCCCTGAGTCACAAAGGCACCGGAGTAGAAACACCAACTTATCGCAATCCAAGTAACTCTGACGTTTCATTTAGAGGTGTTAGAACTCAAACTGTTGGATAAATAAATGTCGGTATAGAATAAGTTACGTTTTGTGTCAGTGGGCAAGAGGGATCAATCATGTCGACGTCCTTTTTTCCCCAAAATCTGAGTAGTCTCCCTTGGGAATAAAACCTGCAGAAACAAATAATGTAGAACTTATATGATAATTTATTCCTTTAATAAACGAATTTTAACAATAATGATATCTCTATTTTTAGAGGATGATATATTTGGCAATGCCATTCTTCCATTTGGTCCTCTTAACAATAATACAATTTAAAGAATGCTTTTTTTATCACTTACAAATGATAAATGATGATGAAAATTATTCAGAATATCTTCAACATATGGATGTATTTTATCAAAATCGTTATCAAAATAAGAAATAAAATTGAATATTACTTACTAAAAATTGTGGTCTTATATAAATTCATAACAAATCACTTTTAAAAAAAAATACAACAGTCATCCTATCCCAAAATGGATAAGCGAACCGTTATAATCGTAAATCACTGAGGTACTCAGAGTCAAAAGAAATTTGAATTTGTTTCAATCCTTAAAATAACATAAATTCCTTGGAACATTACCACTTGTCCTACCTGTCCTTTTCAAATACGGTTGAATTTGTAATTTCATATACAGAAAATGAAAAAAAATATTGTAAACTTTCCAGCCATTTCACTAAATATCAAAGATATAATTTCTCATAGAAGTATTACATGAAAAATACTAAGCGATGAAAATTATAATTACACTGAGAATAACTTCCCAACACTTGCTACTGTTTTTTACCTAGCGTTTATAATGTTTGTTTATTGGGTTTAACGTCCAACCGACAGTATATCAGTCATTTGGAGACGATATCTACTTGAGACAGACATAGTGCTACCACACTGCAATATCACGCCATAGACATGTAGCATGATAACACTCCCAGTCTTATAATACCAGTCCTGGAACTACCCTTATATGCTGAGCGTATAAATAGTTCTCATTAGTGCTAAATCTTCGATAAGTAATTCATTACTAAAATACAAATGCCACAGCATTACAGCCGACCTTATATAACATCACACGTACCTGTTAAAGAAAGTAAGAGCAACTTTATAAACATCTTGTTTGATATGATCAATTGTTTTTCATTTGAATGTACTTCTATATACTAATATATTTCAGTCGTTCTCTCTTTTATAGTATGATTATATAAACAAATATATGTATAAACAGGAAGAAATGGTTTAACAAAAAGAGAAGGACAGAAGACTCGAATTCAACCAACAATACCTAGCGCCAAGTAATACTTAAATATTTTAAATCCTGTAGAAACACATTCGGCTATCCTTATTTCATGTACTGATCATGTACAGGACTAAACTAACTTAGTTAATAACGTTAACAACTAAGAATATTTGTAAAGAAATTAAGTATTTGGGTATTTTATTATAGAAAAAAGACAAGTGAAATCGCCCGTAAGTATTTAAGTACTATTGAGCGCTAAGATTTCGATGGAATTCGAGTCTGATGACAAATAAACAAGTAAAACCAATGGTTTTCCATACTTTTACGTATGCAAATTACTTTTTTTATCACAAATAGGGTGGGGGGGCATCGGTGAGATAAATATACAATGACTGAGACATCCATTCATGTATATTAATATAACATCCCTCGCATTACTCAAACGCGTTGTAGACATCATCCTAATGGTTGCAACGTTATGACGTCAGGAAAAGGAAGCATGACGTCGGACGGCGTCGTTACCACTAACTACCCAAACGCATTATTGTTTTAGCATCAAGCGACACACAATGGACAAGCTAGTATTAAACCGTAAAAAAAGCGAAACCAAGGAATTGATGGACGAAGTCTATATAGCTGTAAAGTCTGGGAAAGACAGAAGGAATAGGAGGAAGAAATCAAGGGACAAAAACAGCCTGATGGCAGATATAAGATCCGAAGTCCTGGATTATCTTATGTTCGGCGACTGGGTGAGTTGAAATTTTATAAGAATAGCGACTATTAATAAATAAAATGAAAAGGCGAGGACAAAAATAAAAAAAAAATCGATTCACTTGATACTTACTAGACACAATTTATAATCGATACAAAATTTAGAAAAGACAAGTTCTACATGAATAAATAATCTGAAAAAGAAAGCATGTATTGGCAAATACATTTTTAAATATATAAATATATCAGTATTGAATTTGTCATTAACTTATTAAGGTATAGTAATTTATTATATTAAATGATATATAAGCAAGTAAATTTTGTGCCAGTAAAACAAAAGTTTAATGTGAAATATGAAATAAAAATAAACTGTCAATAATTATGCTCCAATGTTATTTATGTATGTTTCCAGGCCGCATTTTCGTCTGAGGACGACGACTGGAAATTTCCCCTGGACAAGAATGACTACATGTACACCTCGGGGTCAGGAGAGGTTGTGGAGAATGATGGAATAAACAAAGGCGAAGACAAAGAAAATGGAGAGAAACGTGAGGAGAATTTTGGGGACATTGAGGAAAAGTTTGAGGAGGTAGAGGAGGAGGAGGAAAAACCCCTTGATCTGCATGTGCTGCACATACTGACATTTTCTACATCAACATCACCATCTCTGTCATTATTGTCGTTATCAGCATTATTGTTGTCATGGTTTACATTATTGTTTTTATCATCATTGATTTTGCGGTTGATTTTCGTTTCTAAAAAATTACAATAACATAACTAAAAACCATATTTAAAATCTATATGGTTGTTTGTTTTCTTTTATTGTCTGATGATAATGCTAAAGTAGGTTGTTTCGCAACACATAAATTTCGCAATAGATATGTTTATCTATAAAAAGAGAGGGCGAGAGAGAGAGAGAGGGAGGGGGGACTCATGGTCCGGTGGCCGAGCGGTTAGAGCATCCACCCGGAATCGGAAAGTCGTGGGTTTGATCCCCGACCGTGACATATCAAAGTCAAAAAAGATGGTACTGGTATGTCTCACTTGCTTGGTGGTAGTTCCAGGACAGATTGTCCAGGTGTCAGTCTTATGTGATTGGGTGTAGTATCAATCCACATACAGCAGTGTGGCAGCACACTATCTGTCTCAAACAGATAATTTTTTTATAGTCTCCATGTCGGTGGGACGTTATACAAACAAAAACAAACAGAAACTTATGTATCAATATCGTGTATTTTACCAAAGACCAGGTCTTAGATACACTGCTTTAACTGGAACTAGGACTGCATAACTCGGCCGTATGAAGCCGACGTCCATTGGAATATCACTACTAAATATATATTAACTTTAAGGAAGTGAGTCGTTTTTGCGCCCACCACATGTCTGTGATATTCCGACAAGTGTAACTTTTAAAAATTCGACCCTACGCGGTCAAGTTAAGTGGTTGATTTTTTTCTAATCCTATTTAGATTAATCATAAGGTGACAGCAAATTAATTATAAAAAAAAACATCAAAAAATTGTCACATATTCAGCTAGTATCAGGCAAGTAGAAAATTTTCCTGTTATCTTCTTAGGTATCTTAACAGGACAAACTGCCTGTTAGTGTCCACTTCTGCCAGCCATATATTCACTTAAGATAACTGGATATCTCGCCTTTTTTAAAAGTTAGTCAGTTAAATTATGTTAATAGAAAACATTTTTTTCACATATTTTCCTGGAAAAAAAGGCATGATATCCAGTTAACATAAGTAAATAGGTGATTGGCAGTAGTGGGCACAAACAGGCAGTTTAGTTCTGCTAGTGGATAACTCGATTTTTTTTCTATATTTCTTACCAGATAATAACTTAATATGTGACTTTTTTTTAGAAAAGTTTCGACATAGCTACGTGGATTAGTGGCTGGCAGAAATTTGCCACCATAGGAAATTAGCAATTAACAAGCAGCCTCGATAACCCCAGACCTAATTTAGTGAACTAAAAGGCCATGACCGCCGATACTTTGGGTTTTGCATCAGCTAATGAAAATACTGCTCGTTGGATTTGAGGGCGGGCGTCGTGGTATGTTGGAAACGTTCCTGACTGCGGATCCGATGGTTGTGTGTTCGAACCCCGTTGGGAGCAAGGACTTTTCGTGACCTTCCAGGGCGCAAAGTACTGGTTCAACCCCAGGAACCGTCGAGAGGGATTAGCATAAGTTTTAAAAAACTTGTTTCCAAGCCAATCATTTAAATAAATTTCTGGATTGATTTATCAGTTATCTGCACAAAAAGAAGCAGCGGCCAGCCAGATGGGTAGCTTCATGACGCACTATGGGGACGCATTTTCGGGTCCAAAGCACTACGGGGTCTGACCCAAAAGGTGCGGTCGGTCTAACTCACGTTGGGTTAAGCTCCGAAAATGGACCCTAAAATGCGTTGATATATCCCATGCTAACGCACTTTGGTGTCTAACATCGCCTGCATCATTGACATTGATCCTAACGAACATCATCATCATCATCATCATCATCATTATCATCACCGCCACCATCTCCTGCTCCTACAGATCCTCATCATCATCACCACCACCTTCTTCTGCCACTGATCATCATCCCCGTCGTCGTCGTTATAATCGTGTTTGCCATGGTTAACATCTTCAATATCAGCTATGTGTATGACAGTTTTATCATTTGCAACCATAATACGACAAGATCACACTCATTACACCATTGTTATCCATTTTAGGCTTTGAGGCGCATGCGCGAAGCAAGCTTATACAAGAACTACAAGTGAAGATGATGAGTATTCCCTCAGATAGTGCTTTATCAAACAGTTACTGTAACTATGTACGAGACAGTCTTGACAACGTTGACGAATGATAATAAAATCGAGCTGATCATAACGTGAACAACTAGCCGAGAAATTGTGCAAACAAATTTCTACTACGGACGGATGGACCGACCGACCGAGGTGACTCCTAAAATAACCAGCAATTAAAAAAATGGTTGTTTTACATTGACGTATTGTTACGCAGGAATAGTTGATAGGTCAAATATAGTCCATATGAAAAATCTGTTAAGAGAGAAAACTGATTTTATCAGCAAAAAGCAATATCTATACATGTATTTGTTATACTCCACCACAGTGTTTTGCGAGAACAAATCTATCACGTTATGTCTGCCCTTTCATTAGTTGTAGTCACCTATTAATCTGATGATGATTATGATGATGATGTTAATTATGATTATAATAACGATAAGACGTTTTAGAATGTGGTATATAACGGATTTTCTTGTGTATAAATAAAATTCAGCGACATCTTAATATTTCTATATATCTATGGAGTTTTGTCTAAGAAAATAACATCAAGATGCTGAACTAGAAACAAATGTTTGTTTATTCATGTCAAATTGTATTTAACGTGTCTGTTTTATTCATGTCAAATTTTAAAATTTGTCCACAAAGTTCGTATAACGTTCCTTTCTCGTATATAAGCAAATTAACAGCTAAAACTGTTAAAAGAAAATTCGTGGATACCACTTCCGTTCAGTCATATGTATGCTATTTAATGAACACATGTTCAAAATTCTGACCCAAAAGTGTTATAGATTTCATTATATCGGATGAAGTAAAGCAACAATGCATCGCACTTTGGGGTCTAATTCTGTCCCCGAAGTGCGTAACTCACTATGGGGTCAGACCCCTATATTGCTTTGGACCCAAAGTGCGATCACACAACGCACCTTTACGAACTGTTTCCGGCGTTATTGCCAATGGTATTCGATGTTGCTGAAAGTTAAGAGTTAAAATGTATAGCTATTATCTTACGGTGACGCCCGTCTTCCTTCATCTGAGGTATTGGTTATACCGACCTTCGGACTAGTGATTCGGTCATCATGCAGATACTTTGGGCACGATCAAACGAGTGCAAAAAAGAGCGGTCACTGGCACTAGAACTGCATAATTTGGCCTTATATGGTCGAATTTTCAATTTAACATGCCAAAGTCACATTAAGTCATTAAACATATTAAGGAGATATGGTGTTTTATTTGTTTGCGTCCCAGATCTGTTTTTCTATTTAATGAAACATGGAAAGGACATTTGACATCGCTTGATTATGGTGATACAAAATATATTGTCATTCGATCTCTTTTATGCAGGAAGAAAGCGAATGCATCTCGAGACGTTTTTACACCTGTCTGTTTTCGCGTTATATCTACGTAAAAGGCGTATATTTATATAGCAATTAAACCACGCAAATAGTGAATAGAAGTCAATGGTAACATATTTTTGTACTAAGTTTTCGACTTCCGTGACCTTCCTTACCATGTTTAAATGTTCAGGTGAAAAGAAGCGGGCGTAAAAATAAAACGACAATGTTTATTTAACAAATGAAATACGGTTTTACGCGGCAAAATTATTCGGTTCTAGTACAGTAACTGGTGATTGAAAATGAAACCTTCAAAATCACGTTTAATCAAAAATATACATGCGCTATCACACATCAATACTAGGAGAAGATCAACACTTTCGAAATAAGTGTACGACTTAACCTGACTTTAAAGCATGTTTACAGAGATGCTGCATTCGACGCTTTTAATAATAGATATCCACTAGAGTTTGGTAAATACCTAAATGTAAGACAATTCCCGATCCTGCTTTTTATATAAAGGGAACGGCGTGGAAACGGGGGAACAATTGAAAGGTATGAGAATGTGATATATATTAGAAACATACATACTATTCATTCAAACTTATTTCCTTTACATCGGAGTTTTTATTCATATAAAAAAAAATTAATCTGATGATTCCTTAGCCAGTCCAGCACACTAGCTGCGCCTGGGAAGTTCTTCAATAATATTAAGGATGAATTATATACATCCCATCAAGGCCTCTTTATGTATTGAAGTAAAGAGACTCTGATCATATCAAATAAAAAAGGGGCAAAGGTTAACCATGATTATACTACATTATAAAAATAAGATGTTTCAATGACATTTTCAAGAAAACAAAGAAAAAAATCAAAGAGAGAGAGAGATTTGAGACATAGCTATATGCAAAGAGAGAAAGAAAAGAGAGCAGAGTATCATTATAATATACCTCTTTAAAATTATCATACCGACTTGCAACGTTATGACATCATGAAAAGGAAACACATGACGTCAGACGGCGTCGTTACCACTAACTACACAAATGCATTATTATTTTGACATCGAGCGACACACAATGGACAAGCTAGCATTAAACCGTAAAAAGAGCGAAACCAACGGATTTGTGGACGGAATCTATATACATGTAGCTGTAATGTCTGGGAAAAACAGAAGGAATAGGAGGAAGAAATCAAAGGACAAATTCAGCCTGATGGCGGACATCAGATCCGAAGTCCTGGATTATCACATGTTCGGCGACTGGGTGAGTGGAAATTTTACTAAAACAGCGACTATTAATATACATAATAAATTATTTATGAAGAGGTCTCTGTTGGAAAAAAAATCACGAACGAATATATTTTTAAAAACATTTTATTAATCTTTGACAAAAATCGATACAAAATTAGCTGAGCATATATAGACTTAAGTTTAAATTGAAACTTACAAGATAACCAAATAAATGATTAAAAGTACAAAAAGCATATGCATTTATATAAAATATTTACATAAATGCAAACAAAAATTAATTTAATATTTTTAATTAAAATTAAAAATAAAAATAACGCTTACTAAAGTATTATCAAACAATTTATAAAAAATTATAAATGTTAAATATATTAATATATTAGTCATTCTACTTGATACTTTATACTTTCCATTGACATTAAGTCATTCTTCAATCACACGGCTTTTAATCATATTTCCATCACACGGCTTTTAATCATTATTTCCATCACACGGCTTTTAATCATTATTTCCATCACACGGCTTTTAATCATTTTTCCATCACACGGCTTTTAATCATATTTCCATCACACGGCTTTTAATCATATTTCCATCACACGGCTTTTAATCATTTTCCATCACACGGCTTTTAATCATATTTCCATCACACGGCTTTTAATCATATTTCCATCACACGACTTTCAAACATTATTCTATAACACGAGTTTTCAATCATTATTCTATCACACGATTTTCAATCATTATTCCATCACACGATTTTCAAGCATTCTATCACACGATTTTCAAGCATTATTCTATCACACGATTTTCATTCATTATTCCATCACACGATTTTTAATCATTATTCTATCACACGATTTTAATCATTTTTCCATCACACGATTTTCAATCATTATTCCATCAAACGATTTTCAATCATTATTCTATCACACGATTTTCAATCATTATTCCATCACACGATTTTTAATCATTATTCTATCACACGATTTTCAATCATTATTCCATCAAACTATTTTCAATCATTATTCTATCACACGATTTTCAATCATTATTCCATCACACGATTTTCAATCATTTTTCAATCATTATTCCATCACACGATTTTCAATCATTTTTCCATCACACGATTTTCAATCATTATTCTATCACACGAATTTCAATCATTATTCCATCACACGATTTTCAATCATTATTCCATCACACGAGTTTCAATTGTTATTCTATCACACGGCATTTAGTCATAAAATGTTGATTCATTGTCTTTATTCAGATAGAATGTGTGTATACGTTTCCAGGCCGCCTTTCCGTCTGAGGACGAGGACTGGGGATTCCTTCTGGACCAAACTGACTACACCTCGTGGTCGGGGGAGGATAGAAAGATTGATAAATTAAATGAAAGGAAGAAGAGAGTGGATGGAAAGAAACTTGATGAGAAGTTTGAAGAGATTGAGGAAGAGGAGGAGGAGGAGGATAACCCCTTCATCTGCATGTGCTGCACATATTGACATTTTCTACTTCATCATCACCATCTTTGTCATTCTTGTCGTTATCAGCATTATTGTTAGCATTGTTTGTATCATTGTTTTTATCATCATTGATTTTGAGGATGATTTTTTTCTCAAAAGATTTTAGCAACAAAAAATCTTTTTTTAGAATCTATATGGCTGTTTGTTTTCTTTTATTTTCATATGTTACCGGGGTTAGAAATAACAAGTCCGGTTGCAGGTTCTAGTACTTTATATTTTCGTTTCAATATTCCATTTAACCGGGCAGTGGACTTATATGAAAGAAAATAATTATATTTTCTGATGTAAAGTTATGAAATGTACATCTGCTCTCATAGAAAGTGAAAACCAGTATATGAAATAAAGACTAGAAAGGAAAGGAAGAAAATAACGTTACACCTGACTGATTTACCCATCATACACCCGATCAGCACTCACAAAATGACACTTCATGCTGCACACTGATCCTAAACAAACACACTCACTACTGACATGCACTAAATATACACAACAAGACAAGTGACAGGTACAACATAAACAATGACTCACAAATATGACATGAAACATGAATTACTACAAAATGTCATCTAATAATGCCTGGGTAACATACTCCCTCCCAAGGGAAAAATGACTCCTGGCATTTTATAAACCTACAAAAAAAATATAATAAACATTATTAATAACTTCAATGCAGGTATGTAAATGGCGTCAGCTGAAACAAGACCACAAATAAAATCTCCGACATTTATCTGCTGAAAACATCACACTATTGGGTTCAGCCACCAATCCAATGTCACTAAAATAAGGCTTTCATGCAAAACACTAAACAAACATTGACGGTCTGTGTATTCACAAGCAGTCTAATCAATTGACCAAATGGGTCACAATATCAATGGTCCTGTTCACCAAGCCAACATCTAGTAAGTAGTTCCCAAGTTTCCAGGTAATAAATTATTCTGGACAAGTTTTAACATAAAATACACATGAAATTACATTATTATAAATATTAAAATATCAGAGACAAGAAAAAATTCCCCTTTTTAGACAGAACTATTTATATTTCTAACACTAAGAAATACAAGCTAAAGCTGAAAAATAAAATATTTTAAATTCAACTTCAACACCAAAATAAAAAAAATAAATAAAATCAAACAAAATACTCAGTTATGGTATTTTCTTGAGCAGGCTTTGGAGTGGCTGTGAGTTTGAAAACCCATTGGCCTAACCTATCAGGGGGCTTTCTGACCCTAGTTGAGCGGCGCGCCCGCACCCCTTCAGGTTCTGGAGTGTCAGGGTCAGGAGTAGGAATTTGGCACTCTGGGATAGGAGTGCCAGGAGCAGCTGAGGGCTCTTGAGCAGTTGGAGTCCCATGTTCAGAAGACAGCGGTACCTCTTCTACTACAGACAAGTCTGACTGTCTGCTGTGGACAGAATTACTCAAATTCTGTGTAGAACTAGGGCCACAGTCTTGGTTGAGGTAACGTGACCTCCTCTGGGGAATTACATAAACCCCAGGACTGGAGCTGCTGCTGGAATCAGTATCTGTGTCTGACTCCACCCCTGTCTGTTCCAATAGCTGGGTTCTGTGTTTGGCTGGTTTGAGAGGTTTGGGAGTTGCAACAGGTGCTGGCCTTGGGGGTAAGGTATTGAACTGTAACAGCATGTTACGGTGAAGGGTTCGAACTTTACCCTGTCCATCCTCCCGTTTAACGTCATACACCGGTATATCCGGGTTTGGTATGGATAGAATGACGTAAGGGTGCTCTTCCCATCTGTCTGCCAGCTTGTGCTTCCCTTTGTGTCCAACCGAAAGCACTAAGACACGGTCACCCACTTCTAACTTGGATGCCTTGGCATGTCTATCATAATAGCGCTTCCCCTTGGTTAACTGCTTTGCAGACTCAGCAGCGGACAACTTGTAGGCATACTGTAACCTGCTCTTAAGCTTTTGAGCATAAGATTGGTGGTCTTGGCGATGAAGCCTACAACCGGTGCCCAAGTATGCGTCTACTGCGAGTCTAGGGTGCCAGCCAAACATTAAGTAATGGGGAGAAAACCCTGTAGCATCACTCCTTGTGGCGTTATAAGCCTGGACAAGGGGTGCAATATAGGATTTCCAATCCTGCTTCTTTTCGGCCTCCAAAGTGCCAAGCATCTTTAAAAGTGTCTGGTTAAAGCGCTCAGAGGGGTTTGACTGGGCATGATAGGGTGTAGTTCGAGTCTTTGCAGTGCCGGCTATTTTGCAAAGCTCTGAAATAACCCTACTCTCAAAGTTTCTGCCCTGGTCACTGTGCAGCTTTTCTGGGAAAGAGTAATACCGAAAGAAATGGTCATAAAGTGCCCTAGCAGTGGTTTGTGCAGTCTGGTTCCTGCATGGAACAGCTTGAGCGTACCTGGTGAAGCTGTCTGTAATCACCAGGATGTTCTCATAGCCGCCCTTAGACATTTCTAAAGTTAGAAAGTCGACACAAACCAACTCCATAGGTCGAGATGTCTTGATGTTGACCAATTCTGCGGTTTGAGAGGGAGCTTTCCTGTGAATGCAGCGCTCGCAAGATTCAACTTTGGCATTGACCTCTTTCTCTAGTCCGGGCCAGTAGAACCGTTGCCTTGCAAGCCATAGGGTCTTTTCCTTGCCAGGATGCCCCACATCCTCATGTACACCCTTCAAGGCTAGTTTCTTGTAAGAAAGGGGTAAAACTAACTGTCTACAGGGCTGGCCATCTTGCGTAGTGGTCCGGTACAGCACCCCGTCCTCAATGGTAAGACGGTTCCATTCCCGAAGGAATCGCTGTACACTCCCAGGCTCACACCTGAGCTCCTCCTCCCTGGGGCGGAGACCACCACGAAGAAGGCTCAAGACCCTGGACAATACCTCGTCCTGTGCCTACTCAAATTTCCAGTCCACCTTCTGGAAGCTGTCAAACTGGTTCCCAACCTCCTCGGCCGAAGGAGGCAAACAACCAGCAGACACACACATAGCTAAAGGTGTGCTAGCAGTGACGGCTGTGCAGACCGCTTGTACTGCTTCTGGAAAAATTACTGGAATGCGTGAGAGCCCATCAGCATCTGCATTCAACCTTCCAGCCCGATACCGGATTGAGAAATCGAAGTTAGCCAGAGCTGCTACCCAGCGATGACCTGTGGCATCCAACTTGGCGCTGGTCAGCACATAAGTCAGTGGGTTATTGTCAGTGACTACCTCAAAAGTGTTACCCCAGAGGAAGTCATTGAATTTTTCTGTAATGGCCCACTTGAGAGCAAGAAATTCCAGTTTGTGAGCAGGATAACGCTTCTCACTGGGTCTCAAACTCCGACTTGCATAAGCTACTACCCTTTCAGTACCAGCTTCATCCTTCTGGTATAAGACTGCACCAAGACCTGTGCTTGAGCTGTCGGTGTGAAGGACGAAGGGTTTGGTGTAGTCAGCAAATGCCAAGACCGGAGCAGTTGAAAGCTTCTCAATGAGGGTTTGAAAAGCAGCTTGCTGCTCTTCACCCCAAGACCACTTGACAGGGCTGTTCTTTCTCTTTTTCTTAGAGCCTTTCTGACCATTAAGACAGTGTCCCTGGAGCAGTGCATTGAGAGGATTGACTATAGCCGCATAATTTTCAACAAAGCGTCGATAATAGCCAGCAAAGCCCAGGAATTGCCGCAGTTCCTTAACATTCTTAGGAACAGGCCACTTCTTAATGGCAGAGGTCTTTTCAGGATCTGTATGTATACCAGATGCTGAAATAGTATGTCCTAAATAGGAGACAGAGGTCATAAACAGCTCGCATTTGGAAGGTTTCAACTTGAGACCATGTTCAGCTAGTTTGGAAAAAACAGATTCCAAACGTCTGACATGTTCATCAAAGGTTTTGGAAAATATCAAGATGTCATCAATAAAGACAAGGCATTCTCGTAAGTGGAGCTCTCCCATGGTACGTTCAGCTAGTCGCTGGAACGTAGCGCAGGCATTTGTCAAGCCAAAGCCCATACGCGTCCACTCGTAGAAACCTAGGTTTCCTACTGAGAATGCAGTAAAGGGAATGCTGCCCTCCTCCATCTTGACATTCCAATAACCTGATCTGAGGTCTAGTTTAGAAAACATTGTGGAGCCAACCAGAGAGTCAACAATGTCATCGAACCTGGGAAGCATATAAGCATCCTTCCTGGTTCGAGAATTCAACAGTCTCCAGTCAATGCAGAAACGAAGACTTCCGTCTTTCTTTCTGACAAGAACTACATTGCTGGAATACGGACTGTCTGACTCCCTAATCACCCCAGCGTCAAGCATCTGCTTGATATGCTGCCGGACCTCCTCATACATAGCCGGTGGTATTTTTCTGTATGGTTGCTTGAATGGCCTGTCATCCTCCAACACAATCTTGTGTTCAAGGAGATCAGTGCAACCAATGTCTGTAAAGCCAGTAGAAAACACATGTTTCCAGTTGCCCAAAATCTGATGAACTCGAAGGACCTGCTCAGGAGTGAGGTTGTCCTTATTGATGTTTATACCTAGGTCATCAGCCACAGAAGCAACAGGCTTGCATGAAGGCAACTCAGAAGCCAAACTGTCCAGAACATCAACCTGTGTGAGCTGACAAACAGTTGACTTTGGTCTTATGGTTATTGGCTTTGCGGTCATATTGCAGACTCTGACAGCAATTCTGGCAAATGAACCAGACTGCTTCAGTTTAACAAGCCGTGGGCAAACCAAATATCCAGGATTACCACTATCAGGATTTTCTGTAACCACCTGTCCAATACTATGATCAACATTCCTGACAACACATGTCAGAGTTGATGTCTGATTGGGTGCAAGTTTAAAAGACTTTTTACCATATAGCCTAGCCGAAAAAGACTGACATGTCAAACTATTGACAGCAGTTTCCCACTCAGCTGGCAAATGAGAGGGTTCAGAGTAATCCCTAAAAAGCCTAATAATGTTTGTTCCTACAATTATAGGACATGACTTGGAGAACTCATTATCAGGGGTCACCAAAACTGGAACATCAATCTTAAAATCTGAAAATGGGACAGACATAGAACATTCAATGTATCCAAGATATTGAAGTTTAGCACCATCTGCTAATGAAATATCTAGGCCTAAGTTTTCTAAAGGCAAAATGCTGGGTACCTCTGGCAAAGACTTCACAGAGCTTTCATTTATAACTGTAATCATCGACCCAGTATCTATCAGACAGACAAACTCTTTACCATTTATCCATATGGTTGCTTGGTTTGATTCCCCAACTAGTCTAGACAATAAATCTGTAGGTGGACCTTCAATTTCACCAGCCTCAGTCTGGCCCCCTACTGAGGCGGTTACTCTTTTGGCTGAGTGTAGGTTTGCCTAAAAGAGGTAGAACCACAACCTCGACCAGACTGCATACCTCTGGCAGAACCCTGCCAACCACCCCTAGTACCACCATAGTGGGACAGTTTTGGTCTAGCAACACCTTGAGGACGGGCTAAGTCATACTGGCTCGGATGAGTTACAGGCGTATCTAACCGTCTCAATATCTCATCCAACTTACTCTCATATTTAGCCTCTAAACGAGATTCAACATGAGAAATCTCATCCTTGAGGGACTTTTCCATTTTATCAAGTCTCTCTTCAAGACTCATGTGAGCACCCAGAGGTGTAGCATGAACTTTCCTAGAGGAAGAACTACCCTCTGCATTTAAGGAAATTTCCTTTTCAACAACCCTTATCTCACGCAAAAGAGCATTAAAATCAGAGATGGTATCATATTTATAACGAGTCTGGGATTTCAGTTTATCATTGGATAGGGATGTCCAAAATTTGTGTCTCAAGAGATCATTCTTAGATTCAGGAGTAATGTGTTCGTTATCAATGGCGGTTTGCAACAAAGTTTCAAGCCTGCAAGCAAAATTGGTTACCGACTCACCATTTGACTGCTTGGCATTAAAGAACTCCTGCATAACCATCCCATGGGTTGACACATCACCAAACATGGCATCAAGCTTCGTGAGGACATCATTCGTGTCAGCTGTCTCACCTAAAGGAATAATCAGCCTCCTGGCAGTACCACGAATAGACCTGCGAATAGCTTGCAAAACACTGTGTTCAGCCTGATCAGGGTCACTTAAACAACATTTAACTTCGTATCTCCATTCAACATACGAGCATTCACCTTTGGGTACAGGTTCATCCCCTGAAAAAGCTGGAAATTTAGGAATGCAAGGTGTTACATTAAATACCCTGGACACATCTTTCTGCTGATCATTTGATAAAAAACGAGTAAAACCACGTCCCTTTGGCGTCAGCTTACTAAAGCTTTTATCAGGAAGCTTCGACACTGGTGTCGAATGAATCGGATTTGATTTAGCCATCATGAAACAAATGTCGTAATATCAACCCAGAAAACACAAAACAGATTAATACATACAATCAAAAAACAAATTCACTGATTAAAAAGTAAATACATTTAAACGCAAACAAATGGTCAATACAATCTGAAAATAAAAGATAATAACACTATACTGCTTCTAAAAAAAAAAAAAATATAAAAAGTCACAGGCACAGAATACTCAAGATCACATGCAGGTAACAAAATACACAAAATCACAATTCACACATATATACTCACCACTATATTCTTTCTCACTTTGTACAACACTATTCAATCACATACACACATCAGTCATTAGTAAAGAAAACAGGGAAATATAAAGAATATAGAAAAGACCCCAAATTAATCAACTAAAAAAAAAAAAATAATAACCCTAATTTCAAAAATGAGTAAATCAAAAAATTTACTGTAATAGTATTTAAACCTCAAAAAGTTACTGCCTGGTTTACATCATCAATGAATTACATACATATGCAAATATATAATACAAATTCTCATGAAATCAAAACAAAAAAATATATACTGACTTACAAAGAAAAATATTCAGGGAGACCAATATGAGAATGATAGAAAAATGAACAAGTGCAAGAGTAAAATGCAGTTATCTCCCCTTACGGCATAGGCGTCGCCACTATAAAACACCTTCTAACCTAAAAATAACCATGGGATTTCCAAAAATCCTCAAAATAATATTTGACAAAATGTAAATCAATCAAGTATATAATTATGCCTCTTGTATTTAAATAGAATAAATATTACAAACAAAATATAACAAAAAATAAGATAAAGTTGAATAGAAGGAAATAAATTTACAGTACAGCTTTTGGTCCAAATGTCAATCCTTCCATCCACGTGAAGCTCCTTCCCATCGCGAACTCCTAGTCCTCCAAAGTTTATCCATCCGCGCGTAGATCAAGCACAGACACAAAACAACCACTGTGATTCCAAAACAGAAAAAAAAAACATACAGCGCTGTATTCACAATTTTGCTAGCAACACAGAAGAAAAAAACACTACCACTGGCCGGCACACGAAAAACACGAAGGGTGG
Source organism: Solen grandis (assembly GCA_021229015.1). Classification (NCBI taxonomy): domain Eukaryota; kingdom Metazoa; phylum Mollusca; class Bivalvia; order Adapedonta; family Solenidae; genus Solen; species Solen grandis. The sequence goes on along the minus strand of CM037783.1, from coordinate 41,503,058 downwards.
TGCACACTTCACAGCAATCCAAAGTTGACACTGGCCATCATCTATCAGGTCAGGTTAGCCCTTCCTGCAGCCATCTCACCTCTCTTCTCTCCATCTTGACCGACTGCCCGGTTAAGAAAATGCCGGGATCGCCACTGTTACCGGGGTTAGAAATAACAAGTCCGGTTGCAGGTTCTAGTACTTTATATTTTCGTTTCAATATTCCATTTAACCGGGCAGTGGACTTATATGAAAGAAAATAATTATATTTTCTGATGTAAAGTTATGAAATGTACATCTGCTCTCATAGAAAGTGAAAACCAGTATATGAAATAAAGACTAGAAAGGAAAGGAAGAAAATAACGTTACACCTGACTAATTTACCCATCATACACCCGATCAGCACTCACAAAATGACACTTCATGCTGCACACTGATCCTAAACAAACACACTCACTACTGACATGCACTAAATATACACAACAAGACAAGTGACAGGTACAACATAAACAATGACTCACAAATATGACATGAAACATGAATTACTACAAAATGTCATCTAATAATGCCTGGGTAACACATATGAAAATGGTATAGTATCTTGTTTTGTAACAAACACATTTCGATTTCAATATTTTTACAGAGAGGGGGGGTGAGACACTTATGCATCAAAATTATATATACCTAACCGTCCACGAGTGGTTAGATTGTCCGCTTCGGGAGCGGGATGTCGTGGCGGCTTAATCCCCGATCGCGACCTACCAAAGTCGTTAAAAATGGTACTAGTAGCTCCCTGCTTGGCGCACATCTTTACAGGGTAGCTCCAGGACTGGTTGGCCCGGTGTCAGGATAATGTTACTGGATGTAGTATCATGCTACATGTCTAGTACACGTCTAGTAGACAGTCTCCAAATAACTGAAATTTTGTGGGTGAGGGGTTAAACCCACCAAACAAACATAATATATACAGCTCTATATGTACATGTTTGGTAGTGCCGAAAACACTGAATGATCACGCCACTTACCTGATCTCACTCCTTTCGGGATTTATGTACAAGTCATTATATAAGTACAAGGAAAGACGGGCGTTATTTGGAACACACAGAATATAAATGATATAATTGTTTGTTTATCTGTGTGTTTAACGTCCAACCGACACTATATAAGTCATGTGAAGTTAGTTACATGAGACTGGTGCTGACTCACTGTGATGTCACACATGACAACACATTTTACGGGACTACCCTTATATACTGAGAGCCAAACAACAGAAAACACCAGTATACCATAATTTCATTTGTTGCAACCGGGAATCGAACCAAACACCTATCTTGTACAAGGCGGACGTTATAACCTCTCGTAAGCGATATTCAACCGCCTTTCAGGTGTAGACGCTACTTCTATCAGAACAGAATTAAATATTTTAAGACACCCTAGCTTTCAAATGCGCGATAATCAAAAGCTTTACAAACTCCATGATTGCCTAGTCGCGAATACTTGTATTTGTATATATACATGCAACTGAAATCTCTAGTACTTTGGTCAAGTTACCTTTTTACTTGGTGCATTTTTCTTATCTCTTTTTACTTGTCAAAAATGTGTTTACTTTATATCTTTGATTGATTACCAGCTCTTACGAATAGCTCGTCTTTTACGGAGGCATTAGCATGTCGTTTATAGTATGTTTTAATCGATGACATGATTAAAAAAATTAGTAATAGAAACGCATTATCATTTTTAATCTGTCAGCCATCAACAATGGTTTTAAATAAACAAGAAGTTTTGTATGGGATGATCTGTTCTCATCTACCAAGGAATACCTAACACATGTGTCTTTTTCAAATGAATAAGTATCAATCAGTCTATTGAACGTCCCACCGACAGTATTTTAGTCAAGTGGAGACTACTTCTAGTTGAGACATATAAAGTGCTGCCACACTGCAGTGTCACGCCGTAGCTATTTGGCATGCACATTATCCTGACACCGAGCAAACCCCTGGAATTATCCTGAATATATGCTCAGAGTTAGGAGGGGTTTGTACACTTGAACAGTACCATTCCTAACGACTTTTGGTATTTTGCGGTCGGTGATCAAACCCATGGCCTCCCGAGGCGGACGCTCTTACGACTTGGCCACCGTTGTCGGAAGAATCAATCTCGTATGAGTATGGCAGAATGAGCAGCGGGGTATATATAGATTGTGTTTAAGTTAAAACCATTGCAATTATACTGGTACCTGTGCATGTATTGTGAACGGAAAAAACGAATCGTATTAATTATACTTAAAAAAGTGATTATGTCAGTGACATAGCATTAGCATGGATTATAATTATGGTAAAAACCGCTAAAATTATTTTGGAAATGTGGACAGAGAGACGAATTGAACCACAGGGGTAGAAATATCCAAAGAAGTAATAATGTAGTCATTATGTCTATTTACAAATGTTCTCTGTACATTGTCAATACTCGATACAATCGATAATGATGGTCTCGTCAAATCGGTAAATATGTACACCTTGTATCTGTGTAAACAAAGGGTTGAAAAAGCCCTCCAACATACGGGGTATAGTGAAAGGAGTTACTTTTTCGCTGAGAGATCCTATCGAAACGATAAGTAAATCAAACAATGCAGAACACGTGAAGAACGGGGCTAGTTTCGTACAACTCAACGGGAGAAATAAAGTTTGAATATTTTAGATATCGTATTTCCAAATACATGTATTGAAGACAAACTGAGTCGATACCTTTAAAATTAAAAAAAAAATAAAGAAAAATAAAGAAAGATAAATAGAATAAAGAATAAAATAGGTGTTTTAATTAAAGCCAGGAGATTCAGTACTGCAATCGATCTTTTTATTTTATTATTTTCGCAGAAAAAAAAAAATAACTTCTTTACAACAGAAACTATACAAAATATAACACGTATACACGTAACACTCCGATCGAAGTCTTAACAAAATTTATTTTGATCTTCCATATAAATGCATTGATATTATATCGCTTACTTTTATTTTCTTATGTAATTATATTCCCTCCACCACCACCAAGAAATATGGTATTTTTTACAATGACTCAATATATACTTAGATAATTAATATAACTTTAGACTCGTTTCATTTATGTCGTGTGGGAAAGTATTTTTCATTACTTGTACTTACCCAGTCGACGGCTTCTTGGTTGGGCCCAGTATTTTGAATTTTGGTAGAATATTGTTTTGTTGTTGTTGTTTTTTCCCATAAAAAGTGTGTTGTAAAGAATAAGGTGAGTTGTTGTTTTTTTGCTACGTATAAACTAGAGGAAACTTGTAAGTACTACGACTAAAGTTACGTGTATATCTCGTGTCTGAATTAAATAATTAATTTTCAGTTTCATTAGATGTCCGCGAAATTTGATTTCGCATGGTTGATTCATTGAAATCAATTAAGCAGGCGACAAATTGAGCCAATAATTATTTTCTGAATTGATTGGACATATATTTTTGAAATAAAAAGACTTCCTGCAAATTTGACATCGGACTTTCCTACAAGTGTGACATCGGGGTACGTACAAAGTTAAGAAGGAGGCTTTATCTAAATGAGACGTGCCTGGTGTTACCTCAGTGTGATACCCACCGTACATTCCTCATAAATCATTTTATCGGGCCATCCAGTTCCCGATCCATATTGTATGCTAAGATCTAAGAAAGGAAAATCAATAATTACAATTTTAACGACTTTGGTTCGTTATACCACCGCAAACGTTACCGGGGATCAAACACACGTCATACAATATAACATACCGGAACAATGCGATTGCGTTACCACTGCGCTATCTATTCAGAACCTAACTCTTTAATCTCTGTAACTCGAAGTACAATGTATGTATATTTTAGCTCAAATGACTATTTAATGTATTACGCATCTGCACGCTTAAAAGTTTAACAGAACCTACGATCATGAACATAATGGATTGATAGATTCCGCGGGTCTTGTTACAGGAAACGGAGTCACCCTGGTAGAATGTATTTGTCATAAGTATTGTATCTGTTTGTTTTGTCACATGTATTTGAACTCAATAATATCTGTATGTATTCTCCCTCCTTTAATCGTGGACTGTGTTTAACAGGCTCGTATGTTCCTCTATAAGCTGGAGCCCAAACAATTTGTAATAGACTGACACAAACTATTATAAACATGATCAATTAAGAGAATTTTTAGGCTTCGATTTTTGTTCTGAAGTACATTAGGAAAGAGGTTTCAAATAATCAATAGTATGTACTTATAATGAAAAAAAGGTTTATTTACGCTTCGAATTTCGCCGAAGAAAGGTAAGTGTTATTTCTTTATTAATTTGCTACATATTTTTTAATCAATTCTCTCTTGCAAAAGTAAATGATAATTAAATTGGTCCTTTAGTCTTATTCAGTGTCCATTGAAAGATGCATTCTTTTTAAATATGCTGATGAACCCTTCTGGCTTTAAATGGGCACTATTTCTATCATTAATCAGTTTATAATACGTTCGTTTATTCTTTATAATACCATGTCACATAAACAAATCAAGACGATAATATAACCATCAGTTTTATGACATAGATGTATTAGGACCCGTGGTATATTTGCTTTTTCGCTTCACCATAAACATAGTGATTCTTATTTTACAAGGACATAGATATCATGAACATGTCCAATAGCTTTCTCACCAAAAACATCAAACACCAGACAACAGTTGCGTCAACAAAATATTCTACATGTAGAAAGCTAATGTTAAACATGAAAACAAAATTAGCTAAGGAGTTTTTTATTCCATGTAAAACACTAACGGGACGATACTTAGTTATATCTGTGTTAACATTATATTAAATTGAAAAGTGGGTACTTTCTTCTTTTTTTTTTCTTTTTTTGCTAAATGTATGTGCAATAAAAATGTCCATATGAGATTTGTTTTAAAAAATCAGCAGCATGAGTTCTATGTAGATCTGTTATAGGTAATTCAGATAAAATAAGTCATCCAAAAACATCTATGTAAATAAAAAAACAATACAAACCTTATGTATCTAAAATTGTAGTTATAGATGCCGCTGTTGGACCTACACTGGAATATTAGACATATACAGGATATAACGTTTCATACCGCTTTGTATAAATTGTCTTAATGTCAAGTAACATAAAACATGTCCTGGTTATTTGTAGTGCGTGTGCATACAGTGGAGTTTGTTCCCTGTCTTATTGTCCTCGACAACGGGTACATTAAACCGCGGGCATTCCCGTCTGCCATTAAAATAGCACATCAATATCTTGTTAGGATATAGACTACAACCTAGAAAAAAACGTCAATTAACTTTACTATATAATGATCTGTGGTCCAGTGGTTTCGAACCCCGTTTTGGGCAAGGTTTTTTTTTTCATGTCTTTCACAGACGCAGAGTACAGGTCCTACCCAGGGCGCGTCGTAAAATATTGACGTAAAAAAATGAGTTTAAACTAGCTTTACTCCATTTTTGGATATACATGATAGAGACGAGAAAGTCGCATGCACGGGGCAATACAAATTCAAAAAGAAAAAAAAAACTTAATTATAAAAAATAGGCTGTCGTGCTTTTTTATAAAAGTGTATACTATAAAATGTAGAAAAATGTATACCTGATGTTGTGTATGTTACTTGAAACTTTGTTTCATTAAAATTCATTAAAAAGAGGCCTGAAATAGGGAACATATTTTATTAAATGTAATTTCAACTCAATAAATTGAAAGAAATAAATTATTGCGAAGTAAACAGTGATATGATATTTAAGGTTTTAGAAGAAATGTAATTCAAAAAAAAAAAAGAGTGATGGTCTAAAATCTTTCTTTTGACAGTCATTGGAATGTCAATATTCTTTCTAAGGCCTTTGATTTTATATCAACAATTCACTACCAAGAATTACATGTTTGTAAAATATAACTTACTATATGGTAATATATTTTTTCTACTTATTTAATAAGATCCTTTCTACATGATAATCATTGTGAACATCTTCTATTTTTGTACAGCATTTCACGTATATTTTACGGTATATCCAGACAAAATAACATTGTAAGTATTAAAAGTGTTCTGTCTTCGTTTCAGGAAATAGCACCATTTGCTGTTTGACATTCAGTTGAAATAGGATGGCTATGCAAAACATACCGAACGGGATTAATAATGAATTCAGTGATGCAGAAGATGAGGAATTTATTACAGAAGGACATGAGCACATTGCTAATGGACAAAATGGCGTTTGTCAGGATTTGAAACCAGAATCTGAAGATGAAGCGGAACAACAAGAATGCGAAACTTCAGAAGACATTGAGGAAGTAGAGTTATACTCACTGGAGTATAATATCCAAACAAAAAAGGATAAGAAACCTTTTGAACTGACGAGCATTGTTACAGTAAACGGCAGTGACAACCTAGCAGTGTGCGACCAAAGTAACAGTAATGTTAAAATTATTGATGCAAAGTTCCATGTGAAAAGCAATCTTGAAGCTGTCTTCCAGCCGTGGGATATAACGTCGATTGATTCATTTTTAGTCGTTTCATATCCTTTTGTTCGCATGCTTCAATATCTGAAAGTCAGACCAGGGGGCGCTTTATATTACTGGTACCCGTTGCATGCCGGAAATGAATACTACGGCCTTACGTCGCATGAAGACTGTATTGTAGCCACGTGTAAGTTTGACGACTCTCCTAACGTTCCCAGTATACATTATATCAATAAAGACGGTCTAATAACGAATATCATTCATAAATGTTCTAAAGGTAAAACAATATTTGTTGAACCGAATTATGTAGATGTCAATTCTAATTCTCATGTTTTATATGTTTCGGATAGCGGCAGACGAACTGTAATAAGTCTAACCGGAAGTGGGGAGCTTCTCTCGGAGTACTTTGCAGAAGACTTTGCACCTTTGAAGGTCTGTGTAAATAATTTAGATGGCATGGTTTTTGTCGTTGACCAGTCTTGTGACTCGATTTTACTACTAAGTGACATGTTAGTTCCTCAGAGAAGAATCTTAGGAAAATGCGAAAGTATAAAGCGACCTCTAGCTGCTGTTTATTGCAAAAAGACCGGTAGACTGTTTATTACAGTAGATAAATCATCACACATCAGAGTTGTTGAGTTATGAGACAAAAAAACAACATTCTAAATGGCTTTTTTCTGTCACCCCAACATGACATTAACATTAAATTGATAAACGGCAAATAATGACAGTTATGATTCTTCCATATAAAAAAGAAAATATTTATGAGATAGAAATCTATCAAAATTACTTTTATATTGATATTTACCTTTATATTTGAAAAATAAATAAAGGAAAAAAAGAAAATTTGTACAGACGCGAATTTTGTAATTTATGTACATATGCACAACTGCTTAGCTCGAGGCGGCTGTTCTAATCACTCGGTGATTAATTGCTAATTAAAATGTACTGTTTGTGAAACTTTTGCTTCAGTCCCAAGAAAATGTCGAAAAAACTCGTCTGAACGAGAAACTGAAAGCAGACGAAAGGAAATATTTTCGGTACTTTATATATGTAAATGAATTCGATTGAGTGAAATTTGTACGTGGCATTTTTGCCGCGACAGCTCAAGTATACATAAATAAGGCGAGTGTATTTGATAGATTTGCTTATAACGATTACCATGCTGTGTTGTTTTTGTTTTAATACACCATCCAAACAAGTTTTGAGTTGCCAAGCGCGATATATGGCTGCATCCCGTCTTACTTTGAAAAATGAGCCTAAATTTAACACCTCTAACATTCATACCAGCCGCGGCGGATACAGGATTTTATTGTTGTTGTTGTTGGGGGGGGGGGGGCGTTAATTTGTAAATTTCCCAAATTTACACCCGTATGTGACGGGTCGGGGGTGGCGGCACCAAAATACTGAATATTTTTTAATATTTGTTGTAAAATATATAATGTTACTATTTGGATTCATGGATTACCGTATTAACAAAAAAAGTCCATTTTAGGGTGCGTAAGCCGCTTACGACCCCACCCCCGTCCACCAATGCATACAATATAATTATAGTCAATGCATTGACTCTCACATACAGAACTGTGACATTGACCTTCGTGTGGCATTAACCTTCAAATCATCATCCTCGGTACCCAGGCTGTTCATAATACATAGCATACTTTACATGTACATATAATGAATAGTCTGGGTACCGATATCATAATTATGTATAATGAACAACCTTGATTCCGATATCATATGTATAATGATAGCCTGGGTACCGATATCATATGTATAATGGAAAGCCTGGGTAACGATATCATATGTATAATGAAAGCCTGGGTACCGATATCATATATGTATAATGAAAAGCCTGGGTACCGATATTATATGTATAATGGAAAGCTTGGGTAACGATATCATATGTATAATGGAAAGCCTGGGTAACGATATCATATGTTGAATGAATAGCCTGGGTACCGATATCATATGTATAATGGAAAGCCTGGGTAACGATATTATATGTATAATGGATATCATATGTATAATGGAAAGCCTGGGTACTGATATCATATGTATAATGGAAACCCTGGGTACTGATATCATATGTATAATGCAAAGCCTGGGTACCGATATTATATGTATAATGAATAGCCTGGGTACAGATATCATATGTATTGTGAAAAGCCTGGGTACCGATATCATATGTATAATGCAAAGCCTGCGTACCGATATTATATGTAAAAATGAAAAGCCTGCGTACCGATAACATGTGTAAAAATGAAATGCCTGGGTACCAATATCATATGTATAATGAAAAGCCTGGGTACCGATATCGTATGTATAATGCAAAGCCTGCGTACCAATATTATATGTACAATGAAAAGCCTGGGTACCGATACCATATGTATAATGCAAAGCCTGCGTACCGATATTATATGTAAAAATGAAAAGCCTGGGTACCGATATCATATGTATAATGAAAAGCCTGGGTACCGATATCATATGTATAATGAAAAGCCTGGGTACCGATATCATATGTATAATGAAAAGCCTGCGTACCGATATGATATGTACAATGCAAAGCCTGGGTACCGATACCATATGTATAATGAATAGTCTGGGTACCGAGAATGATAAATAAGCGTCAGTGATGGTTTCGTTGATGTTTTTGTTTGTTTATTGTTTTTGTTTGTTTGTTTTTGCTTGGTTGTTGTTGTTAGGGGGGTTGTATTACACAAGAAATTTGGAAAGTAATTATTCAGTTAGATCCATACCGCTTTTTTTTTCTTTTAAGTGTTATGTTTATTTGAAATCCCTTTTCTCTAGATGTTTAAAATGACTTATCCGCTAATTGTTTTGATAATAACACTGTACCTTTTTATATCCGATTGAAATCAATTTTTAAAGTAAAAACTATGAGTTACTGATGTCTTCATCACAACCTGTAATCATGATTAATCTGTTTTGGTTTGTAAAACATTGTTAAGACACTTGTGTTAACACTGGATAAATGGAATGTGTTACCTGATACCAGTGTCCATAATTTAAAACCTTACCTGAATGGGCAGAATCGTTGTCACACGGTGTTGTAAAAGCTTCACGGTAATTTCCATGTCAGTAATTGTCTTCAAAAATGATATATGTCACCTATAAAACAGTTAAATTTTGCAACTTGGAACTTCAAAAAAAAATAATGACAATTTTTATTGACTTAAATTGTTCTGAAAATGTATAGGGAACTTTTGTAAGTACATATATTCGTTAATTCCATGTTCTAGAGAACAAGATCGACTGAAGGCGTGGATTTCGTAATGAAAATGTATTTGTGGATATTTCTTAATCACCCAAGAGAATGAATGATTTTACATTATATTGTTACGAAAAAACAAAACAAAAAGACAAAAAAGGTCATATGAGAAATCCAACATATATTAAAATGAAATAATTCCAAAAGGATGTTTATAAAAATGGACAAAAAAACAAACACGGAGGGAGAACAGTACATAAAACAGTTGGTGCTTAAACTAGGTTTCAAGGGACCCCAACCTCGCATTTCCTGAAGGTATTTCTCTGATGAGAACAGTGTAAAAAAAATCAATCTGTATGTTTATCTATTTTAAAGGCATTGATTTTGTCAACGGGGAGCAACTCCAATATTACTTAGTCAAACAAGTATTTGGTTATCGAACTTGACCTAAACCTTTTTTTTTAAAGTTTGTTGTCTACTAAGATGAAGCTGACAATGTCAATGCCGAAGCCGCCACAATTTGTCTCTATAAGGCCACATTTTCAAAGAAAACATGGTCGCTAAAGTGGTTGCTTGCTTAAATGAAACAAACAAAAGTTGCCGCATAAGGGAAAATACAGTGACCGCTTAAGAGAACATGAACGCTTAGGGAAAAAAATTAACTGAATAGGGAATGTGTAATATTGGTCACTTTATGAAAAACAGTAGTGGCCGCGTAAGGGAATTCATTAAAATGGCCGCTATGGTGAACAAACTATTGTGACTGCATTGTGACAAGCGAGAATAGCCGCTCAATGGGACGATCAAAAAAGGTCGTTTAGAGCGGGTTGTTGTTAAATAGACGTAAAATGTAATTTGTAAAATTTCTTTTCAGGAATCTTTAGCTACTTATTAAAAAAATGACTGCTTAGTACAGAGGGCGACATAGATAAAGCCTGTCCACTGTGAGTGAAAGTTAACACGGGTTAAAATGAAGTTACTTATACACGAAGCCCCGTGTGTCGTAACTTTACTCTGGATCATGTTACAGTTTTTTTCCTAAGGTCATAAACTGAAATAAGTATACTCGGTTGATACACCCTTGACCACGTAATTGTACACTAGTTCCGCCACTTGAGATGAACGTGCACAATGTTAGTTCACATCTGTCTCTAATTAGATACGAAGACGAAATTAGTCACGAAAGAAATATCATATTCTGTCCATTATTAAAAGATCACATGTTATCATGTTATATACAGATGTCTGATTTAATGTTTGCTGTATTTTTTTCTTAACAACAGGCGCTGCGTTGATTAAAATGGGAATTGGATGACTTTGGAAGAACGAACTTCTCCGAACGGTATGACTGTTAGTGCATTAATAAAGTAAAATCACAATAATTCGAGAATCGGGGGTGTATAAAATCATTGGGAATGGCGAGACTTAAAAAAAAATATATCATTATGATAATCACCAACACCATTGCCATCTTCATCACCATCATCATCATCACCTTCATCATCATTAACACCACTACTATCATCATTATCAACACAACCATCATCATCATCATCATCATCATCATCATACCATCATCATCACTACCATCATCATCATCACCACCCTCATCACCATCACAATCACCATCATTACCTTATTATTCTTTCTTTCTTATTCTTCTTCTTCTTCTTGTCAAGACAAGATACCCTCTGCGCCATGACATATACTAGTACGCCTGCTACATTCACAGGTAGTGCATAAAGGTCAATATACTCTACTAGGATTCATATAATTGAAATGTATAGTCACGTGTGGATACGATTACACTTCCAAGCCTTGTATCTAGTGGTGGACTAATTAATCAGTTCGTCGAGGACCGCACTGATTATTTCTTATTCGTCAACGAATGTTTAGACAGAGTAGCTGTTTTCCATTGGTAACAACGTAACTAAAACTGATTACTAAGAACTATATAGTTCGGTTCCGTCTGTCACACCGTGTACTGTTCTACATTACGACAGGAATACTGTGAAAATGATCAAATGGTACAAATAATGACAAAGTCATCCACATTTTATTGTTATGTTCTGATACTTATCATACATTACACAAGCTTTTAATTCTTAGTATAGTCTGTATATGAAATAACAGTTTTCAATTATTAGTATCAAAGTCACGGATTAATCATTAATCAGTCAGAAAAAAACGAGCTCGTTAATCGACGAGTTTTTTTGTTTTTTTTGTTGTTGTTTTTTCGAACTGATTCCCAACGCTACTTATATCACTAGCTTGTGTTCTTGTCATGGACTCTAGAGACTGCGAGATCATTTCGGAACACCTCTCGCGTTATTTTAGAAATATCTACCGGATTGGGCCGTACATTGACGAGAACCGGGTAAATACTCAAGTGATTACAGATGAAATTCTTTATCAGCCATCTGGGTTTATGTAAATCACAAAACTAGAATTTGCGCTAAAAAAAAAGTTAATTCTTAGGTGTAAAGTTTACGCGAGAATTCCAAGAAAGTAAAATGTTTAATAGTACGAAATCATTGTTACTTTCTTGTCGAGATATCCAATAAGACGCAGATCTTCATAACTGCTTTTTTTTTTCTTCTTCTTTTTTTTACTGACTTTGATATAAACTTTCATACATAACTTTCTCTCACACACGTACGCACACACACACATTCGCTCGCACGCACACATCAATGATCATGAATACATTATAAGTATAATGATTTATTGGCTCAGTTTTTACATTTCCCATTGATAACATTTATTTTGAGACATTTTCTAACAAAAGAACAATACTCATTTACAGAATAACTACAAAGCGATATCGATTAAGGACAAAATCATTGATACCCCAACCAGTGCCGGACCAGCCATTTTAACAACTTTCGAACAAACTCTCGGAGTTAGTGAACTAGAGTTTGTATCAAATATGAAGCAATGCAGATAACGAAGGGAACTACATACATTATTCCAAATGTTCTTTGAAAAGGAAATCATAACTGTAATTATGCCTGAAAATATGAGTATAAGATGTTATAGGATAGACCGAATAATTTTATGTTTAATTAGTGCGTGATTCGGATTGCATACAAACATGCATGAAAGCCAGAAAAAAAGAAATTTAATCCTTGTTATTCCAACCCCGTAAACCACGATATTTTTCCGAGATATTATAATAATATTTATAAAATAGGACACATAAGACCCCCCCCCCCCCGTCTTTAGGTAATGATACTCATGAAATATGTTGTATTAATTATATATGAATTATAGGAATATCAAGGCGTTTAATTAATTCTGTAAAATCCGATAATACAAACCATCTATAAGCCCGAATCTGAATGTGATGTGAGTGCTAGGGGGTTTCCGAGGAAAAAATCTCTTACGGCAGAGATATATAATGAAGGGCATCTGGGGATAAAAGTAAAGGCATTTTTTAAATAAGGTATACTATTTTTAAACTGAAAGGCCATGGATCTAAGCCCTGATTGATATAATACATGTATTATCATTTATCTGCTCAAAGCCATGTTCAGACCCATTTTTTTTTCACACGAGTGGGAGGAGGAATCAAGGACACAATGCTATTACTGAACGGGCATTATCCCCTCCGACTTTGTAGGCATAATATATTCAAGAAGTGTTTAATAAGTGTATATTAGGGTATTCTGAAACCCTACCCCCGCCCAAAGACACACACACACACACACCAGAGAAAGGTGAGCTTGACTTGTGTAAACTATCAATTAATGAATGAATTGAATAATCCCCAGTTTTGAATTAGCAATATAAAAGAGTAAAAGGCAGTTTTGTGTAAGGCTGATATATTTGGGGTACAGACAAAAGACAAAATGACTACCCCATTTTTCTTATCAATTCAAAACATATTGGGCCTATTGCTTGAACCTGAGAGTTATTCTTACCGCAGGACTATTTTTCAGATGACAGGGAATGGAACTCAAAACCATAGTTTGCTGGAAAATACTGTCATTTTCTTTATATATTAGGAAAAGAGTAAATAGCAAATTTGGAAAAAAATGCGTGAAAAAAAATCGGAGGGAGGACGTCTATGAACGGCCCCAAATAAAGGAAGGGAATAAGCCCTATACTGAGTCTACACTTACTAATTTAAATTGATATGTTTGACTAGCTTTAAGTACATATAATATTTAATTAAATACATAATTATGTTTGGCTGCGGTATTTTGTCCAAGTGGTCTTTTTTCCTGGTTGGCTTTTGTTCCAAAGGTTTTGTTTTTTGGGGTTTTTTTTGTCCTATGGTTTATATCCTGGAGCGCTTTTATCCTAGTGGGCTTTTCTCCGATGGGCTCTTGGCCTACACTCTATATATTTAAAATCTTTAATATTATAATTATTTTGCACTGAAATAGTGTTTTCTGTGTATTAGTCATTATCGTATCACTGACTGACTACCATGATTTGTTTAAAAATTTCGCTGTTAGTGATCGTAGCCTGAATATTCATTATTCCAATACATGACACATTATTTCTTTTAATTCTTTCACTTCCTATTCATTTTCTATGAATTTAAAGTACACATATATTATAATTAGAGAAATGAGTTTGGAAGAATTTAATAGTTTCATAAAAATAATTCTTAAAAAGGTTATTACAAATAATAAAACATTTATATTTTTGTGATACATGTATTTACATAAACAACCCATTTCTGATTAAATCAAATTTACATGGCTAAAGATAGGTGTGCATTTACGCTGGAGAATACTCAAAACAAGATATTTTTAGCTTTTAACCAACAACAACGACAACAACAAAAGCTTTCCGTGCCACCGCGTTCGAAAGGCGCCATCGCGACGACACGCTATCGCGACAAGTTCGGGGCGGATGCAACAAAAGTGTATATTTCGTGCTGTTTATAGCACGCCATCGCGAAGATGCGATATGACAGAAAATAGCTTCCATAGTGATTCCTGACAGAGATTTCTATGCAATGTGAAAACGTGAAACAACGGAAACGATTTCTTTGGTGTATGAATGTTTGGTGTGTGTGTGTGTGTGTGTGTGTGTGTGGTATTTTTTCTACGATGTGGTCATAATTCAGCCAAATCGTATGAAAATCGTGAAGTTGAAATGAAAACGAATTTGAATTTAACGTCTGTTCAAAGAAACTATATTTAATACCATAATTTGATATACTTTTTATTTATTTACAAATACATGTATATTGTACTATCAAAGAAATATGTAAGATATAGCAAGTACCGGTATGTTGTTAGCACACTTTGCAATTTCGTATGTTTGTATAAACACATCAATAGATTTTAAAATCACATAAATCAGTATGTATAATTTTCATATTTTGAAACGCGATACGCATTTACATTAGATAGATAAATATAAGAATTGTAACGAATCGCACTTGCCATATGCCAATTAATATAGTAAGTCACACATGTCATGCATTTTGTCAAACAATACTTGAATTCAGTGAATAAAAAAAAATGAATTACCTATTGATTAACTGGTCATTGTAACAACTAAATTTGGAAAGTAGTTTAAACTATAAGTATACATTTCCTGGCGAAACTTGCGATCCATGCAGCTGTATATAACAGGATTTGCAACCGCGTTGATCAGGAAAGACCTGAGTGCCAGGTTGAACCACACAGATTGCGCAAAAGTCAGAGACGAGAGGAATGATTGGTCTACAAACAAGGTAACCATCAAGGCCAAATGGGGCAAAAAGCTGATCGCATACACACTGGTTATAAGTAATAACATCTTGGTTATTCGGACTAACTTTTTGTGACGCAGTTCACATCTCTTCCCAGATCTAGATTGGCTTCTCCTGACGAAAAGACATGGTGTGCTGAAACTCTCCTCACTTCGGACTGGGAGGAAGGAATCTTCTTTTGAATTTTGTGTTCTCGGTCTTTTGTCAAAAATATCAGATGTTTCCTTGATTTCTCCAGATATATCTTTAACATGTTTTGTGCAGTTCGTACTTCTTTCAGATGTTTCAGAAGTTTAGTGTCTTACACTTGCTGTGTTTTTGGAGCACATTATCAGTACCTCTTATTGTAGTATTTGTATCACTTATATTTTCACTATTCGCATCATTAACGACATTGCTTATTGTTGTATGTACATTAACTGTTTCTAAATTTTGATTTCTCTCTGTTGCTTTGGAAACATTTTTGTCACAGTTGGCAGACGGTGTTTTGCATTGGTTGGCTTCTCTTTCCGTGTTAACTGTCAAGTTATTTCTGACCATAAGCTCATGCTTAGCGAGTTCTTTTCTCCGACTTCGGAACAAAGAATACCATTTACGACATATCTGAACGTAGCAAAAACCAATGGCCAATCCCAAATAACGAAATCACGACCAGAAGTGCGATGTGGTACATTGCCGGAAAGTTTGTGGCTTTGATGGAGTCGTCCATGAAACATTCCACCCCATATATGTCGTTAATTCCTGTCCTGACCGTAGTTTTTCCATACAGGAAGATGGTAGGTAGAGACAGTGCAATACTTACTGAACACGACAGGTAGATGGACAGACGTTTCGCGAGGCGCAAGGATATCTGGGTCTTCAACGGCTTGCACACCTTCCGGTGTCGCTCGATGGCTATCAGAAGCAGGGTACAGATTGAAACCCAGGTGGTGAGATAGCAGATAAACTTGAAGGTCTTGCAGATGAAGGTAGCAGTAAACATATATGGGTACAGCTCTTCTACGAGCATGAACGGCATTCCAAATGAGCACATGACAAAGTCGCACGTGCTAAGAATCCTGATGAAAAGGGTATGGTTGCTAGGGTTGAATTTTCTGCTATACACGTACAAAATTATTCCATTCCCTATGAGTCCTGTCACCATCAGCAACGCCGTGCATACCATGGAAGGAATCAGCGCTTTCACTTGTTCATTGTTTAATTCTTCCAGTGTCCAGTTTTTGTTAATCGGCAAATAGTTCATCTGTGGATACATTATCTTATTTTGATCTACCGTTCGCGAAAAAAGAAAAGAAAAAAAAGAACAAATAATATGGTCTGAAATTGAGTACACCTCTTTTGAATAATGAAGTTACAAAACAAACCTCATTGTGTGAATAAGGCGCACTGAAGTATTGGTCAACCCTCACACTTTATATATATGCTGAACATACGAAGATGTGTAATAATGTTTCTATATCTGTCATTTTTTGAAAGTGAATGAAAAATTAATCTGAAACGAAACCCTCAAAGGTTGGGTAATAACCACACCTGTTAATTGAAATATTAACATGACGTCGGGAAATATATGTTTCCATTCATAATAATTTCGCTCAAATATCGGGTTCCAACAAATAGGTAATGTGTCTAGTTAACAGGAAAATATATACCGGGGTGACGTAAACAGCGCTGATGTTCCCAGGGCAACATTGCGGACACAATGTCGCCATTCTTGCAACAGATGCGATTTTTTCTATGTTGCTGTCGGTGAAAATTTAGAGAAATTTTCAATTAAACTGATAAATGAAGACACAATGTGTACTCACATTCTGTAGGGTTTAATTTTCGTCGTTTTCGCGAAGGGTATGATCAATTAATTTTAACTCATTTAGTAAGTATCTTACTAAGTCCAGGAATATTTGTACCCACGAAATAGCCTCTAATACCAACTAAACGAAATTCATTGACAACGAAAAGTCAATGACGAACAGAATATAAGCCATCATTAAAAAAATAACGTGTGTTTGCCGTGCTCCGACAGTCTCAGCAAAATCGGTACAGACCTTTTTTTTCTTTTCTCCAATTTAGCTCTTTTCGTCATTTTCATTCACTCCATTCCTTCTGCTGTTTTCGTGCCACTGTCAAACTGATATGCTCTGCAGTTTCATTCAAACATGTCAATTTTTGGAGACGCAATTGAATAAGTTTATCTTGAAGGCCATTCAGCTTTGTCATTGTCAGAGATAAAAAAAATAGCAAAAGAAATCCCTACCTACCCACCTAAATGTTTTGCGTCGGAGCACAGCAGACAAATATACTTTTAATGGTGGTCTAGGGTTGGGTCCATGACTGGTTGACCCGGAGTCAGTGTAACTTAACAGGATGTGGTATCAAGTATGATCAACCTGAATTGTATTTTTTTTATTTTTTTGTTTTTCGTACTGATCAAGAAAGCCATGAACTTAACAATAACAAAAATAATCCAGGATCATTTGCAAAAAAGCCACATTACGATTTCAGAAAATGGATAGGTTTGCGCATGTTTAAGAAAAATTTGAATATTTATCTGTGTTTTGCTGTGTATTTAACCAGTTTGGAGTTCCTGTGCAGATAATTATGTCGTGTGGGCGAAACCTGGTTGAATTCGATTTTGACCCGATATTCGTGATTTTTATTCCATACTTTTTTCTTAAGTCGCGGAATCTAAAAGCCAAATAACTTTTATACAATGTTTACCACGAAATCGGGAGGTCATGGACTCGATCCCCGGTCACGACATACCAAAGTCTTAATAAATGGTATGCATGTTCTTTTTTTTCTTTTTTTTTTGTACCATGTCTAATATTTCTTGTAAAACAGACTCTTGGGACCAGATGTACATCTAAATCTAATTTATTTCGCTTCAGTAAACGCCATATATCATACATAAAAAATGCGTTAACTTTCATTTTGTCATATTTTGCACACGCATTTTTAACTTGGAAATGTTTCATTGAAAAGAATGTTTCATACATTTATTTTGCCAGTTATTAACACTCGAAACCACTTCAAAACAATGTGCCCGTCTCGGTTAATTGCTATTTCATATTAATCCCGCCGACAGTCCCTCGGTGTCTTGGGCTCTTTGATTATAACAGACTTGCAAAATGTTGGTTATATATAGGTTTTCTTCTTCTAATGGTAATGAATATCATGTAAACATATTATATGAAATTATACATGTATTAATAAGTATTTTTTTTAGCGTTTGAGCTAAGTGATTTTTAGGCCGGCTGAGTCGGGTGTTTCTGTTTATTTGAGGGGGCGGGGGCATCTCTCTTTATTGAAAGATCATTTTATCAGTGATAACGTGTAGACACTGGGACGTAAAACCCAAGCAAGCAAGTTAGTAACGGGTTAGAATGTAATTGTAGCTGATACTTTAAGTTACCCCTACATATATACGAGGGGTGATCCAGAATTACGTAGATTTTTGCTCCATAAATGTTATTTTATGTTCGATAGGGTTTAAATTTTCACCGAAATGACTTTTGTTTACTATGAATAGAACCATGAAATGATTTTATAAAAATTGTACGGGAACGAATGTTATACATTTCCGTAGCAACCCATAAATGCAATCGCGGGGCAGCCCAGATTTAGACATTAGTGTTTGAAATTATATTTTGTCCAATGAGATCGATCCATTTTTCAAAATTTTATCTATGCCGAAGAATGAAGGGGAGATAACTGCGTGGAGATTGTCTCACAACAGGATAGGAAGATGTCTAAGCGGCCGAGGAGCTCAATCTATAGAGCGGTAGCTTATTCGGTAGAGCGTTCGCGCTGTACGTAAAAGGCCCCGGGTTCGAATGCTGATCAAGATGCACATTTTTTTTTCACCCTGTGACAAATGTATTACCGAAGTCAGTTAGAAACGCGCTATCTAATTGGTTTAAAATCGATTACTTGTTAATGCATATAAATTACTTAAAAGGTCAATCTGACGTGACCCCTAATGCGATGTTGTCAGATCCTAATCGCGGATAGTAGAGGAGTGCAAATTAGGATATGATTTTAATAAGATTGGTTGAAACAGTACGACGATTTTTACGAACTTTAGCGAGCGGCACAGACTGTTATTGCCAGTTTTGATCTTCAGTGGTATACTCTGATAAATACAGACAGTGGGTAAAACTTCACCAGAAGTGCATTGACTGTGGTGGAGATTATTTTGAGAAACGTTAAGAGGTACGCTTACGATGACAGTCTTCCATATTTTCTCATGACGTCGTACGTCACTTGCAAGCTGCCCCGTGATTGCTACCTATACCTTCTTCAAGACCATTTAAATTCGTCATTTACCATGGAATTGCCACGAAATTTGGTACACTTATGTAATACATATTGGTATGTATGTATCCACGGTTCTGTAGTTTTCGTTTCTATCGTTTTTCAGTTACAGTAGAAATTCTGGAACAACCCTCGTATCTAACATGACTGGGACGTTGGAAGATTGGATCCTAATCTTCGCATCTTCAATGTAATATTGGAGAGAGTCAAGTAGTAACGCATCGTGTTGTTGTTGTTGTTGTATTGGAGTTTACCGTCGCTGCGATAGTATTTCAATCATATGGCGACGTCCAGCTAATTACAGGTGGAGGAAGACCCCGAGTACACAGAGGTACCCGTGTAGAACCACCGACCTACCGCAAGCCAGCTGGAAGGCTTCCTCACATGAAAAATCCGAAGTCCCTACCGAGATTCGAACCCACAGCGGTGAGGGGCTGAGAGATTTGTAGTCCACGACTGTAACCGCTCGGCCACGGCGGCCCCTGCATCGTTGGAAACCAACGGTTCACCTATTTCGTTTCATTCAACTTCAGCAGGTGACTAAATTATCTACCAATAAAATTGCGCCTGTTAATTCGGCGTGGAGGCTAGAAAGTCATAAAAAAGACTTTAAAAAATGTATGAAACGACCTCTTTGATTTGGTAAACAAGAGGGCCATGGTGACTCTATATCGCTCACCTAAGTAACACAGCTCTAAAGGCAACCTTAAGTATTATGGACCATAACTTCAATACCAGGCATAATAATCCTTGGTTTATTATCATTATGTATACATCTGATCAAGAATGCTTTATAAATGTGGATGCTATAATGAAATCGAAAACAAAGTTAAATATGCCATTTTTATACTTCAGGGGCCATAACTGGAGATAGTAGTCCAATAGCAAATAAGCCTTGGCAAGATAATAGTCATTAATATTATCTACCCGGATGCCTCCGTGCATTCGGGGTCTTCCTCCACCTGTAAATAGCTGGACGTCGCTATATGACTGAAATACTGTCGAAGCAACGGTAAACTCAAATAGTCAAGTCATTAATATTACCATCTCTGTCGGGGGTTTCCAAAAGAACATCTGTGCCAAAACACAGGAGATGATTTTTAAAGTTTTCATATTTTTTCCGGTGCCATGGAAACCAGAGTTCTACATGAATCAAGTTTATTTTAGCAACTTTTGTAACGGTTCCCCCAAGAATTATCCCTGCAAGTTTAATCAAATCCAGTCCAGCGGTTTTAGAGGAGATGTCGTTTAAAGCAAATTGCTGACGATGGACGACACACGACACACGACGACGGACGCCAGGTGATCATAAAAGCTCACATGGGCACTAAAAAAAGAACCGTGGTGGAACTCATGAAATGGCGTAATTTGACACATCCTCAAACGAGAAAATACAGGGTAAAACACCAAATAGATGATTCCGATCGATCGGCCATGCGGTAGTAATATTTGTTAAGGGCATCGCGATCTCGCGGCCCTCGAGATTTGTCATTTAA
>CM037783.1:41465217-41481743 GCA_021229015.1 Solen grandis | reverse complement strand
GGCGTGATATGTTTAGGGGTATCATACTTTCATGGTAGACAACTTTTGATGGAATATATTACAAGTTATGGCCCCTTTTTTAACTTAGAAATTTTGGTTAAAGTTTTGCATGCAAGGTACTTTCATGCTAATATCTCAGATTCCAGGCATGGGATTGATTTGAAATATCTTTAATATGTTTAGGGGTATCATACTATAAGGAGATAACTTTTATGGAACATATTACAAGTTATGGCCCCTTTTTTAACTTAGAAATTTTGGTTAAAGTTTTGCATGCAAGGTACTTTCATGCTTATATCTCAGAGTCTAGACATGGGATTGATTTGAAACATCTTTAATATGTTTAGGGGTATCATACTATAAAGGAAGATAACACTTGATGGAATAAATTAAAAATTATGACCCCCTTTTAACTTAGAATTATGGTTAAATTTTTGCATTCAAGCTACTATCCAGCTTATATCTCAGAAATTGCTTGTGGAATTGACTAGAAAGTTAAGGTGTGTCTTCAAGGCATCAGAAAAAAGAAGGATAACTTTTGGACTGATGCAAATTATGGCCCTTTTCTAACTTGGATTTTTGGGTTAAGTTTTGCATGCACAGTGTTATTGTGCTTATGTCTCAGTAACTAGGCATGGGATTGATTTTAGACATCATAAATATATTAAGGGGTATCAGACTATCAAGGTATATCATTTTTAGCTCACCTGAGCACAAAGTGCTCAAGGTGAGCTTTTGTGATCGCCCTTCGTCTGGCGTCCGTCATCGTGCGTCGTCCGTCGTCAACAATTTGCTTTAAACGACATCTCCTCTGAAACCGCTGGACAGAATTTAAAGAAACTTGGCAGGAATGTTCCTTGGGTGAGGCTCTACAAAAGTTGCTAAAATAAACTTGATCCATGAAGAACTCTGGTTGCCATGGCAACAAAAAGAAGAAAAAAAAGAAAACTTTAAAAATCATCTCCTTCAAAACTACTGGCCAGATTTCAAAATAAATTGGTACAGATGTTCCTTGGGTCAACCTCTACCAAAGTTGCTAAAATTATTCCGATCCGTAAAAAAACATGGCCGCCAGGGGCGGGGCTTATTTGCCTTATATGTATATAGAGAAACCTTTAAACAACATCTTCTCTGAAACCACTGGACAGAATTTGATTAAACTTGGCAGGGATGATCCTTGGGTCAACCTTCACAAAAGTTGCTAAAATAAACTTGATCAATGAAGAGCTCTGGTTGCCATGGCAACAAAAAGAAAAAAAAATGAAAACTTTTAAAATCATCTTCTTCAAAACTACTGGCCAGATTTTAAAATAAATTGGTACAGATGTTCCTTGGGTCAACCTCTACCAAAGTTGCTAAAATTATTCTGATCCATAAAAAAACATGGCCGCCAGGGGCGGGGCTTATTTGCCTTATTTGTATATAGGGAAAACTTTAAACAACATCTCCTCTGAAACCACTGGACAGAATTTGATTAAACTTGGCAGGGATGATCCTTGGGTCAACCTTCACAAAAGTTGCTAAAATAAACTTGATCCATGTAGAACTCTGGTTGCCATGGCAATAAAAAGAAAAAAAATATGAAAACTTCAAAACTACTGGCCAGATTTTAAAATAAATTGGTACAGATGTTCCTTGGGTCAACCTATTTATCTCAGGTGAGCGATTTAGGGCCATCATGGGCCTCTTGTTACTATTACTATGAAGGGCAAGAATTTAAATAGATTTCATTTGATTTACCAACAAGCATTTTGAATAGTCAAGCGTGCTGTCCTCTGACAGCTCTTGTTAATTATTACAATAGTACATGTCATGTATTACACAATAAGTCCCAATTATAATTAAAATTTCTGCTAAAATTTCTACTGCAAATTACTCAGTATTACTTGTCTTTATTTAAATATAGAGTATGGCTATACAATTTTACAATTTGATGTTTACATAATTACAAAAATCTCCTTTTTGCACCCTTATAACTACACAATATCAGACCTACATTCCATCAGACTATGATTATTTCCTGGAAGCCCTGGATCCATCTGATCTCCTCCTTCTGTTCTCTTCTTTCGTCTCATGAAATTTCTATAAAGTCTCATCAATGTTGTCATACACATCAAATTTCACTCGTTCACCAGTCAGTGTTTCCCCATTATCTGACCCATTGAAAAACTATGCTGCTCTAATCTTACTATGGAGAGATAATCTGTATTTTAGTCCTGAGTTCATGACTGTCACATCATCTGCGATTCTATGTCCGGCATCCCTCATCTCCTTCTTCTTTCTCATTACAGCAGATTTTACCGTGTTGTTGATCATTTTGATTATGACAGGTCTTGTCTGTCCAGGCTTGGTTGGTAACTGGTGTATGACCATAATATCTTCATTTTGTAATTCCACATTCTCCTTCTTCAATATATCTTGTATTTTATCCGTGAGTATCATCTTGGACTCTTGTCCATCTTCTTTGATGCCATAAATTTTTATGTTATTTTTTCTGGAATATTGTTCATTTCTTTTTGCTCTTCTGTTGGCTTTTTACCTCACCTGAGTACTTGTGCTCGGGTGAGCTTTTGTGATCGCCTTTTGTCCATCGTGCGTCGTCCATCGTCAACAATTGCTTGTGAACACTCTCATGTGGGGTCAAAAACTACGTCACCAGGTCAAATCTTAGAAAAACCTTGTGAACACTCTAAGGCCACAGTTTTGCCCAATTTCATAAATTGGTCAGGATGTTTGTCTACATGATATCTCGGATGAGTTTGAAATTGGGTCATGTGGAGTCAAAAACTAGGTCACCAGGTCAAAATTTAGAAAAACCTTGTGAACACTCTACAGGCCACAGTTTTGGCCCAATCTTCATAAAATTTGGTCAGGATGTTTGTCTACATGATATCTTGCATGAGTTCGAAATTGAGTCATGTGGGTCAAAAACTAGGTCACCAGGTCAAACTTAAAAAAACCTTTACCAGAGGCCACAGTTTAGCCCAATCTTCATGAAAGTTGATCAGGGTGTTTGTCTACATGATTTCTTGGATGAGTTTGAAATTGGGCAACATAGGGTCAAAGAGTAGGTCACCAGTGCAAATCTTACATTTTTGTTCCAGTCTTCATCAAATTTGATATGAATGATGACTGCATGAATTCCCAGTTGAGTGCAAATTCAGGTAGGATCAAAATGTAGGTCACTTAGTCAAATGTTAGAAAAACACCTTAGAGGCCAGGTTTTTTGTCATTATGCCTAACACAGCCATCTTACTCAGGTAAGCGACACAGGGCCATCTTGGCCCTCTTGTTTTGTTACTGATATATCACAACTTTCATCTAAGAGAATAGACATGAATGGACTAGCTTTAAGGCTTGTATCAGTGGTCTCTCTCAACACACTTGCAATAGCATCTTGCATTTCTTCTGCAGTTGTGTGAGATGTGTATGTAGCTGAAGGACTCACCTGATATATACAGAACATTTTTGTAAAAAGGGAATCAAAATTTTCTATCAAAAATGAAAACATGACAGCCTTGAAAATTAATGTAGTATAACTCATTTATAATGATAATTCAGTCAATAATGAATATAAAAACAAGTTGCAGAGAACCAAAATGTAAGGAAACTTGCAGTCAAATTTTAATTTTCAGCTTTCAGATTTACTCTTCCACTTGTCATTATGTGACATCATAATAGATAGATATATATTTTAATAAAAAAATTTTTTTTTAAGATATCAGTAAATATGATATAAGTTTTGAAACAAATTTTCTGCCATACTTATTTAAATTTATATATAGCTAAATAGTAGTTTTTAGGTTTCAAGAGTATCATAATATTTTTTTTTTAAATCATTCTACCTGTAAGTCATTAAGAGAGCCACACCTTTGTAATTTTTGTAGATCGATTAAGGATTTGTGCTTGGAAGTTGGTAAATGTTCTTTTTCTAGCCAGTAAACAGACCTAAAAGCACATACTGCAGCATCATTTTTGCTTGAAAGGATAGATTCTGTTTGTTTGACCATGTAACTACAGATGGACTTCGCCTCTAATGCGGATTTATGTTGATTAAATGAGATGTGTCCCAACAAAGTGGAATGGCGAAAATTTGTGCAGCCAACAGTGAATTGGTTGTCGCTTCCCTCCGATATGCACACTGAACAAATCATTTTATTGTTCTCATACATTAACCATGCATTTTCTTTCAACCATTCTGTACGAAACTCTCGTTTCAAGATTAATTTTAGCTCACCTGAGCACAACATGCTCATGGTTAGCTTTTGTGATCGCTCTTCATCCGTCGTGCGATGTGCGTCGTCCACATTTTGGCTTGTTAACACTCTAAAGGCTATATTTTTAGACCAATCTTCATAAAACTTGGTCAGAATGTTTGTCTCCATAACATCTTGGACGGATCCGAATTTAGGTCATGTGGGGTCAAAAAGTAGGTCTCGAAGTCAAATCTTATAAAAACCTTGTTAACACTCTAGAGGCCACATTTTTGGCCCCAATCTTCATGAAACTTGGTCAGAATGTTTCTCTCCATAAAATCTTGAACAAGTTCGAATTTGGGTCATGTTAGGTCAAAAAGTACCGTCATCATTCGAATATTAGCCGCATTCGTGGATAAGCCGCATCCAGAAAATTGTCCCCAAATCGGTTAAAAAACGCCAAATACAGTATATAAGCCGCGGACAATCGTCGGGATCGGCCATTTTGAAAATATATCTTTTTTGGAAATATGTGTTTGCCCTGAAAAGGGCAGTTATTTTACAATGATGTCGTCTTGTGTCGCTGTCTATTGCATCCGTAAATCTTCCTCGTCGAATCCATCAAATTCCTCATCACTGTCGTTGCTGTCGAGTAATCGTCGTAGGGCATCGTCGTCGATTTCCGGAACGTCTGCGACGTAGGTCTACATCATCATCTTCCGTAGATCCAGCGCTGCCAACGTAGTCTTCCCACAGAATGTCGTCGTCTGTTCCGTCAAGACTGTTGCTGATGCAGCATTTCTTGAAGGAGCGCTCAATGATGGCTGGATCTAGCTCCTCCCACGTGCTAACAATCTATCTGCAGACTTCGTCTATCTCCGGCTTCCTCATTCGGCCATTGTTCGTAAAAGTGTGCGCTCCTGACACATACCAGTCTGACCACTTTTTCTGCAGGAGAGACTTCATTGGCTTGTTGATAGACACGTCCAGGGGTTGCAACATGGAAGTCATCCCCCCTGGGATGATGGCCAGACTGGTTCGGTGATCGGTCAGCAGCGTCTTGATGTGGGGAGTCTTGTGAGCCCTGAAGGCATCTAGCACAAGAAGAGACTTCTCCAGTAAGGCGCCTGGTCATCTGCACCACACCGTCTTTATCCAATCAGCCACCAGGTCCTCTGTCATCCAGCCCTTCTCCTGTACCCTTACGTGAATGCCTTCAGGCCACTTCATCTTCGGCATGGTTTTCCTTTTGAAGATGACATAGGGTGGTAGCTTCCCCCCGTCTGCGGTGCAGGCCAACATCACTGTAAAACGGTTCTTCTCGTTTCCGGTGGTCGTGATATTAACAGACGGGGAACCAGTGTGATGGACTGTCGTCGGGCTCGGCAGATCAAAGGTAAGGGGCGTCTGATCAGCATTTCCTATCTGGGATAGAAGAAAGCCATGCCGCTGACGAAGGGAAATCACGAATTTTTGAAATTCTGTGATTTTGTCTTCAAAATCCTCGGGAAGCCTCTGTGCGATGTGTGTTCGGCGTCGAATTGAAAGGTGATTGCGTCTTAGGAAGGAGTACACCCAGCTCTGGGATGCTTTAAAATCCTGTACTCCTTGTTGTTTTGCCATGACAATGGCCTGAAGGCGTAATTCGGCAGTTGATACCCCAATTCCTTGGCTCCGACGTTCGTAAACGAGTTCGAGCAGGGTCTTTTCAAGTGCTGGGAAAAGAGGCCGCCTCCCTCGATCTGCCTTCTTCGTCTTCTTTTGTCTCATAAGCGCCGACTTTGACCCTCGCCACTTCCGTACATTTGACTCGTCGACACCATACTCTCGTCCCGCTGCCCTATTGCCATGGACTTCGGCATAGGCTACGACAGCAAGCTTGTCTTTAGCCGAATAGCTAACTCGTGTTCGGCCCATAACAGACAGTTATTGTTTGACAATGTGAAGGAAGATCTGGAAAGATCTGTTTGACAATGTAAAGGAAGATCTGAAAAAATGTGTTTGACAATGTGAAGGAAGATCTGAAAAGATCTGTTTTACAATCGAAGTTTGCAAGGCAAGCTCGAAAGCAAGAATGAAATTTGGTCGAAATGATTCTGCTTATAAAGCGAATCGTAGCTGAACGTGTCATCTCAATACATTCTCAAATATGTCAAGTAAGTGCCAGGTTAGTATTAATTAACCTGTGGTACACAGTGTCAAAGTGACACCCCATCCCACCCGACGCCATCCCTGTTCGACCTCCCTCATTGAATATTGGCCTGTGATTGGCTGGATTTTTTCACACATTTTACCTAAAAATACTACACTAAAAAATCAAGAAAAACAACACAAAAACACCAAATTTCAAATAAAAAATATTTATTATTATGATTTCATATAAAACGTTTAATTATAAAAGTAATATATGCTGGATAATAATTGTTCCTTATTTTACGTGATGCGCCGTAACCTTGAATTAATACGAATCCGCAGAATAGTACACAAAATGGCGGTGCTTGTAAAAGACCAATTCTCGGTAGATTTATGTTCGGAAAAAAAGTAAACTATGTTGTAATACCATTATAAGCCGCATGCACAGTTAAATTGATGAAATTTAGCATGAAACTGCGGCTAATATTCAAACGATTACGGCATTTCACAAGGTAAAATCTTAGTAAAACCTTGTTAACACTCTAGAGGCCACATTTTTGGCCCAATCTTGATGAAACTTGGTCAGAATTTTTGTTTTCATAAAGTCTTGGACAAGCTCGAATTAAGGTCATGTGGAGTCAAAAAGTAGGTCATGAGGTCAAATCTTAGAAAAACCTTGTTAACACTCTAGAGGCCACATTTTTGACCCAATCTTCATGAAACTTGGTCAGAATGTTTGTTTCCATAAAATCTTGGACAAGTTCAAATTTGGGTCATGTGGATCCAAAAGTAGGTCATGAGGTCAAATCTTAGAAAAAACCTTGTTAACACTCTAGAGACCACGTTTTTGGCCATATCTTCATGAAACTTGGTTGGAATGTCTATTTCCATAAAATCTTGGACAAGTTGGAAAGTGGGTCATGCGGGGTCAAAAAGAAGGTCAATATGAGAAATCCAGCATATGTTGCTCATTTATAATCAGGTGAGCGATTCAGGGCCATCATGGCCCTCTTGTTTAGAGTCTAGAGGCCATATTTTTGGCCCAATCTTTATGAAACTTGGTCAGAATGTTTCTCTCCATAAAATCTTGGACAAGTTCGAATTTGGGTCATGTGGGGTCAAAAAGTAGGTCACTAGGTTAAATCTAAGTTATACCTTAACACTCTAGAGGCCACTTTTTTGGCCCAAACTTCATGAAACTTGGTCAGAATAATTGTTTCCATAAAGTCTCGGACAAGTTTGACTTTGGGCCACGTGAGGTCAAAAATTAGGTCAAATCTTAGAAAAACCTTGTTAACTCTCTAGAAGCCACATTTTTGGCCCAATCTTTATGGACAGGTTCGAATTTGGGTCATGTGGGGTCAAAAGGTAGGTCATGAGGTCCAATCCTAAAAAAACATTGTTAACACTCTAGAGGCCACATTTTTGGCCCAATCTTCATGAAACTTGGTCAGAATGTTTCTTTCCATGAAGTCTTGGACAAGTTTGGGTCTTGTAGGGTCAAAAAGTAGGTCATGAGGTCAAATCTTAGAAAAAACCTTGTTAACACTCTAGAAGCCACATTTTTGGCCATATCTTCATGAAACTTGGTCGGAATGTCTGTTTCCATAAAATTTTGGACAAGTTGGAAAGTGGGTCATGTGGGGTCAAAAAGAAGGTCAATATGAGAAATCCAACATATGTTGCTCATTTATAATCAGGTGAGCGATTCAGGGCCATCATGGCCCTCTTGTTCTCTAGAAGATTAAAAAGCACCAGAGCTGGTAGGCTCATTCAACAAAAATAAGTCCTATCTGCAGCAGACAATGATGTGGATGCATTGGATTCTGGAGTACTTTCATCATTTTTTTTGTTTTTGCGTAAAGAACACTGTTAATCTGCTTTGCTTTGGAGCAGACATTTCAGAAATGCGGAATATGACGACGTATAAAACAGTATCATCTAGGCGCTTATGCTGAAAGAAAACAAGCGTCGGAATAGTGCATAAAGGAAGAGTATACCTGTGCTTTCATCTACGTAACTGCATTATACATCATTGATTTGTTTGTGTGTTCAAGTAAATGGTCAGATAATTCTAGAGGTGTTGTTCTATTCTTATCGGAATTGCCTTGATTGTAACCTTGATGAGTATTTTCCAACACAACGTGTAGTCAGTTTCAGTTATGGCTAACAGCAAGTGAGATAAATAAATATTCACCTATGAATTTACTGCGTCACATAAAGCGCGCACTTTGGATAATGTTGCATCAGAGCTGAATAAAATGTGTCAAAAACGCAGAAACGCGCTCTGGAGAAAACACTGCTATTTCTCAGCTACCTTTGCTCGATTTTGATCATACTTTTTAGGATTTAAAGTACCAAGCCTCATTGAGCATATCGTTGGCACATCATGACCATCCTGATTTTTAGCTCACCTGAGCACTTGTGCTCAGGGTGTGCTTTTGTGAATGTCCTTTGTGCGCCGTCTGTCATCAACAATTGCTTGTGAACACTCTAGAGGCCACAGTTTTGGCCCATCTTTATGAAACTTGGTCAGGGATGTTTGTCTACATGATATCTTGGATGAGTTCGAAAATTGGTCACATGGGCTCAAAAACTAGGTCACCAGGTCAAATTCTTGAAAAATTTGTGAACACTCTAGAGGCCACAGTTTAAGCCAAATCTTCATTAGATTTGGTCAGGATGTTTGTCAAACATGATATCTTGGATGAGTTTGAAAATGGGTCATGTGCGGTCAAAAACTAGGTCAGGTCAAATCTTTGATAAATATTGTGAACATGCTTGAGGCCACATTTTTGGCCCAATTTCATGAAATTTTTCAGGTTGTTTGTCTTTATCTTGGATGATTTGAAATGGTCAGTGGTAAAAACTAGTCACAGGTCAAATCTTAGAAAAACCTGTGAACACTCTAGAGGCCACAGTTTTCCGATATTCATGAAATTTGGTCAGGATGTTTGTCTACATGATATCTTGGATGAGTTTGAAATCGGGTCACGTGGGGTCAAAAACTAAGTCAACAGGTCAAATCTTAGAAAAACCTGTGAACACTCTAGAGGCCACAGTTTTAGCCTGACCTTAGTGAACTGGTCAGAATGTTTGTTTACATCAAATTTCAGATGAATTCAAAACTGGGCCACATAGGGTCAAAAACTAGGTCACCAGGGCAAATTATAAAAAAAAATCTTGTGAACACTCTAGACGCTACATTTTTGCCACAGGCTTCATTAAACTTGATAAGAATGATGATTGCATGAATTCCCAGTTTAGTGCAAATTCAGGTAGGATCAAAATGTAGGTCACTTAATCAAATATTAAAAAAAACACTTTAGATGCCACATTTTTGTCATCATGCCTGAACACAGCAATCTTACTCAGGTGAGCAATACAGGGCCATCTTTGGCCCTCTTGCAGTGTTCTGCCCAGCCTTCAAAAAACTTTGGGCCACAGAGCCCATTGGGCCAAGAAAATGTGGGCCATTCTCAAATTTTATGGGCCATATCAACCAAGGGCCTTTTAGAGTAACTTTCTTTTGCTTGTTTACCAATTTCTACACGCATGTGTAGTAGTCACAGAGAGATTTCTTATGTTTCAAGACAGTTTACATAACATAGAGTTTGATATTTCATAGTATCCTAACCATGTAAATTCATTTAACCACGTTTTTCAAAAGATCTGGGTTCCTTTTTAGCTCACCTGAGACAAAGTGCTCAAGGTGAGCTTTTGTGATCGCCCTTCGTCCGTCGTCGTGCGTTGTCCGTCATCCGTCGTCAACAATTTGCTTTAAACGACATTCCTCTGAAACCGCTGGACAGAATTTAATGAAACTTGGCAGGAATGTTCCTTGGGTGAGGCTCTACAAAAGTTGCTAAAATAAAGTTGATCCATGAGGAACTCTGGTTGCCATGGCTACAAAAAGAAAAATAATTTGAAAACTTTAAAAATCATCTCCTTCAAAATACTGGCCAGATTTCAAAATAATTTGGTACAGATGTTCCTTGGGTTAACCTCTACCAAAGTTGCTAAAATTATTCCGATCTGTAAAAAAAACATGGCCGCCAGGGGCGGGGTTTATTTGCCTTATATGTATATAGAGAAACCTTTAAACAACATCTCCTCTGAAACCACTGGACAGAATTTGATTAAACTTGGCAGGGATGATCCTTGGGTCAACCTTCACAAAAGTTGCTAAAATAAACTTGATCCATGTAGAACTCTGGTTGCCACGGCAACAAAAAGAAAAAAAAAATGAAAACTTTAAAAATCATCTTCTTCAAAACTACTGGCCAGATTTTAAAATAAATTGGTACAGAAGTTCCTTGGGTCAACCTATTTATCTCAGGTGAGCGATTTAGGGCCATCATGGGCCTCTTGTTTCTTCCTTTTATCACGATAAGTGGGACTGTCTTCATTTTATTTTTTCATCTGTATCAGATGCAGTTGATGTAGGTGGAGAACACATTTTGCATTTGGGGAAAGAATTTACCTCGCTACTAACACTGGTTGTTCCGTGCTCACATCCTGGATGCATTGTTTTCATTAGAGTGGCTAGTTGTTTTTTTACCATCGATTAAAAGAAAACTAATAAGATTTCATTTTTCTTTGGCCACCTGCCGTTTTTGAAAGATGCGCCGAAGCCAAGCGCCACAGGATACCGATTGGCTAAACACCAATCAAAACAGCAATCAAACTCTCTAGAAAAGAGATTACGCTTTGAGATGGCTTAGACGCTTGGCTGATATGAAAATAGACGCTTCGTATAACTAAAGGTAAACAAAATGATTGGCAAGTTTCGGCAACGCAAATTTATGAATTCAAAGGTTTTATTTCGTGATCGGATCAGTTCACAATTTTAGCGCGCCGAATGGCCCATCTGTGGGGATATTTATGCGCCATTTGCATTTATTTAGCGCAATGGCGCAAGGGCGCGGCCTAGGCAGAACACTGCTCTTGTATATGAGTTATGGCCCTTTGTTATATTTATTAAATATATTTTTCCACACTATTTCTTAGCTACTTTTCATTTAGCTCCACAACAATAATTTATTATATAATCCCTGTCTACTTGCTCATATTGTAGGCATGTCATGATTGCTTCAATTTTCTTTGAGTTATTCCCCTCTTGCCATATGAATGAATATATTTTATCTGCTCTATTTCTCAGCAACTTTTGGTCAGACTTTGATATAACTT
This sequence comes from Solen grandis, assembly GCA_021229015.1. Taxonomy (NCBI): domain Eukaryota; kingdom Metazoa; phylum Mollusca; class Bivalvia; order Adapedonta; family Solenidae; genus Solen; species Solen grandis. The sequence goes on along the minus strand of CM037783.1, from coordinate 41,470,224 downwards.
TACATTTTTTTTTAATACCAACCAAAAATGTCAATATGAGAAATCCAGCATATGTTGCTCATTTATAATCAGGTGAGCGATTCGGGCCTTCATGGCCTCTTGTTTAGAGTCTGAGGGCCATATTTTTGGCCCAATCTTTATGAAACTTGGTCAGAATGTTTCTCTCCATTAAAATCTTGGACAAGTTCGAATTTGGGGTCATGTGGGTGTCAAAAAGTAGGTCACTAGGTTATAATCTAAGTTATACCTTAACACTCTAGAGGCCACTTTTTTGGCCCAAACTTCATGAAACTTGGTCAGATAATTGTTTCCATAAAGTTCGGACAAGTTTGACTTTGGGCCACGTGAGGTCAAAAATTAGGTCAAATCTTAGAAAAACCTTGTTAACTCTCTAGAAGCCACATTTTTGGCCCAATCTTTATGAAATTTGGTCAGATTATTTTTTTTCATAAAATCTTGGACAGGGTTCGAATTTGGGGGTCAGGTGGGGTCAAAAGGTTAGGTCATGAGGGTTCCAATCCTAAAAAAACATTGTTTAACACTCTAGAGGCCACATTTTTGGCCCCAATCTTCAGAAACTTGGTCAGAATGTTTCTTTCCATGAAGTCTTGGACAAGTTTGGGTCTTGTAGGGTCAAAAAGTAGGTCATGAGGTCAAATCTTAGAAAAAACCTTGTTAACACTCTAGAAGCCACATTTTTGGCCATATCTTCATGAAACTTGGTCGGAAATGTCTGTTTCCATAAAAATTTTGGACAGTTGGAAAGTGGGTCATGTGGGGTCAAAAAGAAGGTCAATATGAGAAATCCACATAATGTTGTCATTTATAATCAGGTGAGCGATTCAGGGCCATTCATGGCCTCTTGTTCTCTAGAAGATTAGAAGCACAGAGCTGGTAGGCTCATTCAACAAAAAATAAGTCCATATCTGCAGCAGACAATGATGTGGGATGCATTGGATTCTGAGTCTTTCATCATTTTTTTTGTTTTTGCGTAAAGAACATGTTAATCTGCTTTGCTTTGGAGCAGACATTTCAGAATGCGGAATATGACGACGTAAAACAGTATCATCTAGGCGCTTATGCTGAAAGAAAACAAGCGTCGGAATAGTGCATAAAGGAAGAGTATACCTGTGCTTTCATTACGTAAACTGCATTATACATCATTGATTTGTTTGTGTGTTCAAGTAACTGGTCAGATAATTTAGAGGTGTTGTTCTATTCTTATCGGAAATTGCCTTGATTGTAACCTTGATGAGTATTTTCCACACAACGTGTAGTCAGTTTCAGTTATGGCTAACAGCAAGTGAGATAAATAAATATTCACCTATGAATTTACTGCGTCACATAAAGCGCGCACTTTGGATAATGTTGCATCAGAGCTGAATAAAATGTGTCAAAAACCGCAGAAACGCGCTCTGGAGAAAAAACTGCTTATTCTCAGTACCTTTGCTCGGATTTTGATCATACTTTTTAGGATTTAAAGTACCAAGCCTCATTGAGCATATCGTTGGCACATCATGACCATCCTGATTTTTAGCTCACCTGAGCACTTGTGCTCAGGGTGTTGCTTTTGTGAATGTCCTTTGTGCGCGTCTGTCATCAACAATTGCTTGTGAAACACTTAGAGGCCACAGTTTTTGGCCCAATCTTTATGAAACTTGGTCAGGATGTTTGTCTACATGATATCTTGGATGAGCTCGAAAATTGGTCACATGGGCTCAAAAACTAGGTCACCAGGTCAAATTCTTGAAAAATTTTGTGAACACTCTAGAGGCCACAGTTTAAGCCAATCTTCATTAGATTTGGTCAGGATTGTTTGTCAACATGATATCTTGGATGAGTTTGAAAATGGGTCATGTGCGGTCAAAAACTAGGTCACCAGTTCAAATCTTAAAAAACCTTGTGAACGCTTTAGAGGACAGTTTTAGCCAAATCTTAATCAGATTTTGTCAGGATGTTTATCTACATTATATCTTGGATGAGTTTGAAATGGGTCTTTGTGGGGCTAAAAACTAGGTCAGAATCTTAGAAAAACCTTGTGAACACCCTAGAGGTTCAGTTTTGGCTCAATCTTCTATTAGATTTGCTCAGGATGATTGTCTACATGTATATCTTGGATGTGTCAAAAAATGGGTCATGTGGGGTCAAAAACTAGATCAGGTCAAATCTTTGATAAATATTGTGAAACATGCTTGAGGGCACATTTTTTGGCCCAATGTTCATGAAACTTTTTCGGTTGTTTGTCTTTATGCTGTGTCGGATGAATTTGAAATTAGGTCATGTTAGGTTAAAAAACTAGGGTCACTAGGTCAAATCTTAGAAAAAAAAACCTTGTGAATACTCTAGAGGCAAACAGTTTGATCCGATATCATGAAATTTGGTCAGGATGTTTGTCTACATGATATCTTGGATGAGTTTGAATCGGGTCACGTGGGGTCAAAAATAAGTCAACAGGTCAAATCTTAGAAAAAACCTGTGAACACTCTAGAGGCCACAGTTTTAGCCTGACCTTAGTGAATTGGTCAAAAAATTTTGTTTCATCAAATTTCAGATGAATTCAAAACTGGGCCCTTTGGGTCAAAAAACTAGGTCCCCAGGGCAAATTTAGAAAAAATCTTGTGAAAAACTTAGGGCCTAATTTTTCCCACAGGCTTCATTAAAACTTATAAGAATGATGATTGCATGAAATTCCCAGTTTAGTGCAAATTCGGGGAGGATCAAAATGAAAGGTTACTTAAAAAAAATATTAAAAAAAACACTTTTAGATGCCACTTTTTGTCACCCTGCCTGACACACCCAATCTTACTCAGGTGAGCAATACGGGCCATTTTGGGGCCTCTTGCAGTGTTCTGCCCAGCCTTCAAAAAAACTTTGGGCCAAGAGCCATTGGGCCAAAAGGAAATGTGGGCCATTCTCAAATTTTATGGGCCATATCAACCCGGGCCTTTTAGGTACTTTCTTTTGCTTTTTTTCCCAATTTCTAAACGCTTTGTTTTAAATAGTACAGAGAGTTTTTATGTTTCAGACAGTTTACATACTTTGGTTTGTTTTATTTCATAGTATCCTAACCATTTAAATTCATTTAACCACGTTTTTCAAAAGATTGGGTTCCTTTTTTAGTCCCTGAGCACAAAGTGCTAAGGTGAGCTTTTGTGATCCCCCTTCGTCCGTGGGTCGTGCGTTGTCCGTCATCCGTCGTCAACAATTTGTTTTTTTAAACGACATCTCCTTGAAACCGCGGGGACAGAATTTAATGAAACTTGGCAGGAATGTTCCTTGGGTGAGGCTCTACAAAAAGTTGCTAAAAATAAAGTTGATCCTGAAGAACTCTGGTTGCCATGGCTACAAAAAGAAAAATAATTTGAAAACTTTAAAAATCTCTCCTTCAAAACTACTGGAGATTTCAAAAAAATTTTGGGGACGATGTTCCTTGGGTTAACCTCTACCAAAGTTGCTAAATTATCCGATCTGTAAAAAAAAAATGGCCGCCAGGGCGGGGTTTATTTGCCTTATATGTATTATAGAAAACTTTTTAAACAACATCTCCTCTGAAACCCTGGACGAATTTGATTAAATTGGCAGGGTGATCCTTGGGTCAACCTTCACAAAAGTTGCTAAAATAAATTGGTCCATGTAGAAACTCTGGTTGCCACGGCAAAAAAAAAGAAAAAAAAAATGAAAATTTAAAATTCATCTTTTCAAAACTATGGCCAGATTTTAAAATAAATTGGTACAGAAGTTCCTTGGGTCACCTATTTACTCGGTGAGGTTTAGGGCCATCATGGGCCCCTTTTTTTCTTCCTTTTATCACGATAAGTGGGACTGTCTTCATTTTATTTTTTCATTGTATCAGATGCGTTGATGTAGGTGGAGAAAACATTTTGCATTTGGGAAAGAATTTACCCCGCTATTACACTGGTTGTTCCTGCTCACATCCTGGAGCTTGTTTTCATTAGAGGGGGTAGTTGTTTTTTTACCATCGATTAAAAGAAAACTAATAAGATTTCATTTTTCTTGGCCCCCTGCCGTTTTTGAAAAATGCGCGAAGCCAAGCGCCACAGGATACCGATTGGCTAAAAACCAATAAAACAGCAATCGAAACTCTCTAGAAAAGAGATTACGCTTTGAGATGGCTTGACGCTTGGCTGATATGAAAATAGACGCTTCGTTTTAACTAAAGGTAAACAAAGATTGGAATTTTCGGCAACGAAATTTATGAATTTTAAATGTTTTATTTCGTGATCGGGGTCAGTTCACAATTTTAGCGCGCCGAATGGCCCATCTGTGGGGATATTTATGCGCCATTTGCATTTATTTAGCGCCAATGGGCAAGGGGGGGGGTGTTTGTTATATTTTTGGTTTGTTTTTTTTATTTTTTTTTTTTTTTTTGTTTTTATTTTTGTTTAAAAAATTTTTTTTTGTTTTGTTATTGTAGGATGTAATTTTTTAATTTTTTTGAGTTATTTTTGATATAATGAAAAATTTTTTTTGTTTTTTTGAATTTTGGAAATTTTTAATAACTTTTTTTTTTTTTTTTACCCCAAACCAAAAATTTTTTTCGGTAATAATTTTAAAGTGTTTCAAGCTTTACCTTTTTTTTGTGTGTTTTTTTTTTACCTTAATTTTAAAAATGGGGTTAAAAATTTTAAAAGTAACTGTGAAAAAGCGTATTGGGGTTTCACCATTTTTAAAAATATATTATTTTAGGACATGCCCTTAAAAGGAGGTTTCCTTTTTTGGGAATTGCTAGTGAGAGAAGAAGGATCTGGATTAGTAAATAATTTTTCCCCCGTGACATGGAAAAACTACCCTTTTCCCGGATCAACTTTCAGTGATCAAAAACTGTCTTTCAAAACCAAAAAGGGGAAAATAAAACCCCCCCAACTTTTTTAAATTTAAAACCCCCTAATTTCAAGTTCCTCCAAACCCTTTTGGGTTTTAAAAATATTTGTTAAAGGGCATTGTGTTGTTAAAAAGGGGAAATTTGACATCCCAAAATTCCCAAAA
>CM037783.1:41415117-41465117 GCA_021229015.1 Solen grandis | reverse complement strand
ATTTTGCAATTTTTCATCAACTCAATAGCTATCTGGCTGATTATCCAACTTGACTGAAATATTGTGCCCATAAACATTGTGACTGACCAAGTTTGGTATAGATTGGTTCATGTTTGTTTGAGTTAGAGAGCAGACAGCCTCAGGGGATGTCGCTTGCCTGCCCGGCAGGTGAATCCATTAACATCCATTTGGCCATTATCTTGTAAATAAACAATTCTTTTTAGCTTTTTTATAGGGTTTATATCCCACTGACAAAGTTCAGTCATTATTATTTGAAACATACAATGCTGCCATACTGCAGTATCAACGCATAGATCCGATGCTGTGAATAGGACCCAAATTTGGCTCCATCTTAAAGATGAGAAAGAAACATTCCATAACAAAGAAAGTAAGGTTTCTGAAATCTCACATTTGTAAATTTTTAAACCAAGCAGATAATGAGATGGCACCCTGGCACCTTGTCAAAATAGTGTGTATTATGAATCTGCTCCAATGGAATCCATGGCTAAAACATGTCCAAATTTATTCCTGAGTGTGGTGGTCAAGTTAATGATGTACATCTATGAAAGTCAAACTATCCTTCTGTTAATTTCAGGCCTTTTTAACAGAAAGTAGCATTGAGCAAAACTTTTTTGAATACAGAATTCCATATAGATATAAATCTTTACAGTGTTCACCAAAACCATAAGGCAGGAACAGTATCCACATACAGAAGTCTACTGTGTACATTATTACAGAGGGTTAAAATACAGTTCCATAACAAGTGAATGTTTTTGACTTTTTTTTTAAGATAGAGAGAAAGCAATAACTGAGTGTAAAAGTCTACAGAAACACTGTCAAGGTCAAAAAAAAATTAAAAAAGCAATGCAGATTCCACAAGGATCATTATTAAAACAAGTGGGCCAAGATGGCCCTGAACCGCTCACCTGAGAAAAATTGATTTCAATACCTTTCACAACATAGTCATACTGAATACAAAATCCATGCAGAAGAACAGCAATATAATCTTGATTTCACATAAAAAGTTTACATGTGGTAAAAAAAAAAACAAGTTTACTCTAGCGTGGGACCATTTTTGACACCAGGGTCATGATTTGAGAACTTGGTTCAGGTCCACAAGGCCATGTTACATACCAAATATCTAAACCCATGATCTTGTGGTTTCTGACAAGGGTATCTTTTAAAAATCTTTCCTATGTAAGTCTATGTGAAATCAAGTGATCCCTGGGGGCGGGGCCAATTTTGACCCAAGGACCATGATTTGAACGTACTTGATAGATGTCCATAAGGCAATGTTACACACCAAATATCAAAACTCCAGGCCTTGTGGTTTTTGAGAGGAAGATTTCTCTAGATTTTCCTATTTATGCCTAGATGTAAAATCAAGTGACCCCTGGGGCGGGGCCAATTTTGTCCCCAGGGCCATGATTTGAACAATCTTGGTAGAGGTGCACTAGACAATGCTACTCTCCAAATATCTGAGCTCTAGGCCTTGCAGTTTTGCAGAAGAATATTTTCAAAGTTTGCATTTTTAAAAGTCTGTTGAGACAGATAGTGTGCTGCCACACTTCAGTAATATGCCATAGACATGTGGCTTGATACCGCACCCAGTCAAACTATCTTGACACTTGGCCAATTAGTCCTGGAACTACTCTTATATGCTGAGTGCAAAAATAGGAAGCTATATAAGTACCATTTTTTACAACTTTGGTATGCAGCAACCCGGTATCAAACCCACAACCTCCCACTCCTAAGACAGATGCTCAAACCACTCTGCCACCAGGACTAGAGCTTAGTTCCTCATCCTTCAAATCTGAAGTTAGTGTACACACTACTTGACCAAGGTAAGCATGAATGATTTAAAGCACTGTGGCATGGTCTGGTGTTTATACATCTCTTTTCTTGAATATCCCTATACATCATTGTTCTTGAATATCCCTATACATCTCTATTCTTGAATATCCCTATCTATACATCTCTATTCTTGAATATCCCTATACATCATTGTTCTTGAATATCCCTATATTTCTCTATTCTTGAATATCCCTATACATCATTGTTCTTGAATATCCCTATACATAATATCCCCAAACATCTCTACTCTTGAATATCCCTATCTATGCATCTCTATTCTTGAATATTCTTTATACATCATTGTTCTTGAATATGACTATCAGGCATTGCTCTTGAATATACCTATAAATCTCTATTCTTGAATATCCCTTAATAATTACAAGTTCACTCATGGTGATTCATTCAGGGAAAAATCAGAATTAATTGTTAATTTACAAAATACTGCAGAGAAAATGAAAAAGACATCCATTAGACTGTTCATATTTCTGCTATAAGGTACATCCAGGAACAAACAGTATTATCCACAAATCTATGTGCAGTTCTTTGAGTAAGCTAGACAATGAGAGAGGAAGGCCTAAACTGATCATAACATTACCATTTGTAGTCTTATTCTGTATAATATAACACAGTTCAACACACTCAACTAAAGTTAATTTATGCATAAGCAAAGCAAGACCAGAAAGTCAATCTAACTAAATGAACCATGTAAAATTTGTTTCACTCCATATGCAATAAAGCTCCACTGATTGCCAGAATGCGCAATCAGCCTACTTTTTACATATGCTGATGACCATTTCTGGCACTGAATGGACAACATATCAGCAAGGATATCGTCACTATGTGGGGTACCACAAGTCAAATTCAGCTAAGGATTTTCTCCTTTGAAAGCCAAGGAACATGTACACTTACGCGGTATAAACTGATGGTGTGGATCCAATTCTTGCAGGAATTGGATGATCTCTCAATAATCTGAATAATACAAAACAGAGTTACACGGCAAGCATGGCATACAAATACAGCAGATATCCCGCACCCAGTATCAAGTGTGGCCATACCATGTAGCATGTGACATCATTTAAAACTATCACAAGCAGTATATTTTGCCTCGATTCTGAGAAGAAAACTGCTGTAGGTATATCATTTTATAAATTTTAATGGGATATAGCACATGCGAAATGAAAGACTGTGCTCCATACAAAGGTCTACATGTATGTGATCCTTTTGTCAGATATACTGCACTAATAATGTTTAACCTAATGTTAGAAAATACTGTAAATCTGACAAAAGAATCATTATGGTCAATGCGTATAGCACAATTTTCTGCTTCGCATATGCTATTTCCCATTAAGATTGGCAAAAAATGAAATTCTTACAGCAGTTTTCTTTTTAATATTGCGGCAAATTATTTTACTTGTGTTCGCTTAAAATGACATCACATACCACGTGGTATGGCCACCTTGAGTATAGGGGAGGCAGCATCAGGGACAGGTAAGTCGCAAGTACAGGCAGATACATCTGAGGTCCATTTTTGACAGATACCTTCGGCAAAGAGTGCATCACCGATCTTCTCATACTAAAGAAATATTGCATACAGATATACGAGAGACAGGAACAAACCACAAGGATCATTACAGGCATAATGACAATGACATGGTGATAATGATTTCACAAAATTGATGTCAGGTTACATTCACTGAACCCAAGACTAAGTGATACTGCCTAGCTTCATTGTCAGCAGATTTTCCTTTGTGGCTTAAAGTACACGTATAAACCAATTATACAAACACGGAGAAAGGGTTTTATTTTTTTATTCCTATGACTCAAACCAAATAAATATCCCCACACCTGGTGTCAGATGGATCCCACAGAGAGGGACATATTGGATAATTAGTCAGATGTGTTATCTGTTAAAACATCACAACTTAATCCTTAAGTGGTATTGTTCTCTTGTAAATTTATCCCCGAGAAATATCTGATGTCTTGAGATCAAAGCAAAGAATTCTGAGCATTACCTAGAGGCATCTAAGAGAACTCTTCTATACAAAGGGCATAGAATTATTATTAATATTTCTGTATCTGTAGGAGAGTATCATAGAAATTAAAGGGAGTGAAAAGATATGCAATTTTTTTTTTAATATATCAATCTTATTAGGAAAATTAAACTATAACCATTACTGAAGGTATGATTAACCTATTACCTCATGAATATTCATGTTATTTGATTAATATCAACTGATTACTTTTTAAATGCTTTTCAAAATAATGGATGTTTCGCAGCCACAGACGACTGTGTAGAGTCAGTGCTTCAATATTATAAGAGTAAACAGAGCAGACCCAGATTAGACAGCGCCTATGCGTCAAAATGAGTCTGTATGAAGTAAAAGGTTTAAAACCCCATCACACTTTGTCTTCAAGTACAGTGAGTGAAGCTTGATTCCTATGTAGTTCCCACTAACAAGTAATTGGTGTTGCACGCAACACATGAGTCCCCTACTGGTAAGGTGAATAATTTTTCCATTACCATAGCAACCAGAATTTTGGTCGGAGAAAAACAACAGAGTGACATACAGAATCTCCATACTGCCATCTATTCATATACCAATTTTCATATTATCATCTTAAATGTTTTTTTAAGTTATCGCAGGATCCAGATTTCTGGTCATTTGGAGGCAGGCCGAGGGCAAACCTTTAGTTCCCTTCGGTGTAAACACTGGTAGGGGACTAATAAAACGGGGGGGTGTATAGATATTGTTTTGAAATAAAAATTGATCTTGCCAAGTACTACACCACAGTTTAGCAAAATTAGATTAATACTGGATTAACAGACTTGTTAAAGCCCCAGCCACATTCAGTGTATTATTTATCTATAACAACAAATAGACAAACCACGAAAATCACTGATCAAATGACAGACAAACAAGAACACAAAAATTATTATTCATGCCTTTTTTTTTATTCAGAAAGTATTCTAAAAATGTCATTGAAAATGTTAAAATTTAAGAACAATTACCAGTAACAAACTAGATGTGGGTGTTCCTCGGAACACTTGTGTCGCCTGCATTTAAGCATGTTTGATGAAAGAATTGACTAGAAAATCGATCTTTTGACAAATTATTGATAAAGCATAATCTATTTTGTGAGGTACAAAATAACACACACACACACATATATATATATATTTTTTTTTTTTTTTTTTTGGAGGGGGGGGGGGGGAATAAAATATTCAAACAGTGCAATATGTAATAATTTTCCCGAGCACTTTCGACTATACAGTCTTCATCAGAGGAGTGTCAGAATGACTATGAATTCAAAACATTAACTGTAAGAAAAATTATGACGTCATTAAGCACTTATGACGTTAATTATATATATGTTGCAAGTTTGTAGTCATCATTATCATTATTGAGTTATCATTCTTGTGTACTGCACTCAGACCAATGAGATCTATCTACTATAAATGTTTAAGGCAACACTTTATAAGTTATGCACCACACAAGAATTAAATCCAAAAAAATAAACAAAGGGAAATTACTCCAAAAATACAACAGTTATCATTCTTGCACAATGCACTCCATGAGATCTTTCCACCTGTGAGGTTTCAAAGTAATACCTCAAATACTTTTCGTGTTATGCTCCAGACAAAAATGAAGTCTGAGTATCAACAAAGGGCAATAACTCAAGGAAAAAGAGAAACAGAGTTATCATTCATGTGCACTGCACTCAGACCATTGAGATCTATGAAGTTTCAAGTCAACACCTCAAATACGTTTCGAGTTATGCCCCAGACAAAAATTAAGTCTGAAAATCAACAAAGGGAAATAACTCAGAAAATAAAACAGAGTTATCATTCTTATGCACTGCACTACAAATCCATGAGATCTTTCCATCTATGAAGTTTCAAAGCAATATCTCAAATACTTTTTATGTTATGCTCCTGACAAAAATAAAGACTGAGAATCAACAAAGGACAATAACTCAGGAGAAAAGAAAGTGAGAGTTATCATTTATGTGAACTGCACTCCTCTTCAATGAGATCTATCTATCTATAAAGTTTTAAGTCAGCACCTCAAATACTTTTTGAGTTATGCCCTGGACAAAAATTAAGACTGAAAATCAACAAAGGGCAATAACTCAGAAAATATGAAAGTCAGAGTTATCATTCTTGTGCACTGCACTCCACCTCAATGTGATCTATCCATGTTTTAAGTTTCAAGGTGATACCTCAAATACTTTTTGAGTTATGGTCCGGACAAAAATAAAATCTCAGAATCAACAAAGGGTAATAACTCAGAAAATACGAAAGTCAGAGTTATCATTCTTGTGCACTGCACTCCACCTCAATGTGATCTATCCATGTTTTAAGTTTCAAGGTGATACCTCAAATACTTTTCGAGTTATGCTCCGGACAAGAAAGTGTGACGCCGAAGACGCCGACGACGACGACGGACAAAGTGATCCCTATGTGTCTGCCATGCTATGCAGGCGACACAAAAATGAAAATCCATATTTTTTTTTTCCCCTGCATAAAACTGAATTAACTTAACTGGGTAAATTTAACTTATCTTTGAGTGAATCAGCCAATAGTAAGCCAATCAAATACATTACAATTTGCTCAACCAGGGTTTCCAAAAATAAAAAAATAAAATAAAATTCCTTGACTTTTCCTGTACGGAATTATTGATGTATAAGTTTGGTCTAATCTTGCTGAATCAAATCTTGAGTAATCCACAAATAATATCTTTTTTATTTCCAAAAAAATAAAATGAAAAACAAAACACTTAAAACTACAACATACTAAATGATTTTATAACAAGATTAAATTTCATGTATAAAATGTAATGATTTCAAAAGCGTTTCATCAGTGTAAATATAATAATAAAGATGAATTACTTTTAAAAGATTTATCATTCTCAAACTATCTTTTTTTTTTATTCTTGTACTTTTCCTTGATCATTGCCAAATTTTCAATATTTTCTGACAAACTTAAAATTCTAACTTTTCCTTTCTAACTAATTTTTCCCTGACCCATGAATTCTGTCCACTATTCCCTTCAATATGACAGCATGACTGATATCCATTCAATATAAAGCCACAACTTACTTGTCAAAGGCTGACGAATTGTAGGAGTCCGAGAGAGTTTGAAGGGCTGAAGAGTCAGAGGTGGGCAACATGTTAGGATCTGCCAGGAAGCTGAGGCTGTCCAGTGATGTCCCGGCCCCACCTTTGGTCCCTTCATCTGCCTGCAGTACATACACACTTTGCTAACTGACAAGAGACTTCCCAATATAACACAATCTTTTAGTACCACCATAACTCAAGTATACCACACACCATTTTTATATCTATTTTCAATTTTGGAGAAGTAGAATGTGCATTATACACAAGAAATCAGTTATTCTTTCTGTTCCAAAACTTTACCCCATCCACTAGGGAAGACATGTCAGTGATGACTTTGAATATTTTTCATTCTCCACATTCATATTACGTTTTCCTCTGATATACTTGCCAGAAAATTCAAGTCTGTATCTGATTTATATCATTCTATTTCAAAGCTTTACCAGTACCATTTTTTACAAAGAAAACCTTTTATCATAGCTGATCATTTATGTAAGTGACACTTTGCCTGCCATCATATCACAGCATTTGAAGAACCATTGCTATTGTGAAAATTTGCTTTTTGATGTATCTTATTTGATACATTTAGTCGCCATGTCAAAACAACTCTTCATAATCAGTCGTCTTTAAATCTTATTAAGAAAGTGAATAAATTATTTATGCTTGGGTGAAATGAAATTAAAGAAATACATAAACAAAATTACTATAAACAATCTTAAGCCTTCTTGATTAACCAGTGTCTGCATGGAGTTCAGTACATTTAAATGATCGAGTCAATATTCTACCTTTATCTGGGTGGGGTTGGACAACCTTGCGGTGGGGTTATGTGCTGCACCTGTCATTCTCGGGGTACTGGACATTCGGTTCAGGAGCGACACCTGTTGGGAGGCTGTTAATGTCTCGGGCTGATCCGGAATTAAACTGACGGTGGCCTGACCAAACGACTGAGATGCCCCTTTTGTAGGACTGGAAACCAGGGTGTCTGTGATGTCATGAATGACTGGGCCAGAGTCTGCAGAGGCAGGGGAGTCTAACAGGCTGGAGGGCTGAAGATGTACAGAAATTTCAAAACATGTATGCAAGTAGTAGGGCTTTCACAATAAAATTAAAGCTTTCAACAATAACAATATATTGAGATACGTAATGAATGTATAGCAATATGTACCACAATTTACCATCAAATTTGATCATACTTTAATAAGGGGCTATTCAGATAATGTTTTGTTTCAATAAAATAATAGCCAATGATTGATTTTTCTTATTTACTGTTGCTGCGACAGTATATTAGTCATGTAGCGATGTCCAGTTAATTACAGGTGGAGTAAGACCCCTAAAGCACAGAGGCATTCAGGTAAAACCACTGACTAACTACAAGGCAGCTGGAAGGCTTCCTCACATGAAAATCCCAAAGACCCTGCTAAATAAACAACAAATATTCCGGTATGAAATACAGTAATTGCTCTGAAATCGAGAATGCTGCATTTCTCGAGTTGTTTCAAACTATCTCCACTGACATGGACATGACCCCCACACTCAATTTTCAGTTGTAGATGATCACGTTTGATCCTTACATGAATCTTTGATTAACTATTTGAGTTTACTTAATAATGTTTTGTTTTAATAAAATAATAGCCAATGACTGATTTTTCTTATTTACTGTTGCTGCGACAGTATTTCAGTCAAATTGCAACCTCCAGCTAATCACAGATGGAGGAAGACCCTGAATGAATATTTGACTGAAGACAGCAGCAACAAAACTAATTCAAGATATCAGCAAAAACTGGTATGTTCATTTTAAATCATGGTACAATATTGATTCAGAATCAAAATATACCAGTTTATTATGACAGCCCTAGTATTTAGGGTAGTAGTATAGCTTCATCACTAGTAGTATAGTAAATGAACCCATTTAGGACAGCGGGTCTAACACACATGATAACCCAGACTCACTATCTGTGAGTCTGGCTTATCATGTGTGAAATCCCCACAAAACCTAATAGGTTCATTTACTATACTACTACTAGTTAAAAAAAGTAAAAAAAATCACACTAATGTAAAATCAAAAAAATCACATTAATGTAAACTTTAAAAAAAAAAAAAAACAACAATGAAAAAAAATAAAGAAAATTAGGTTTTTTCTTAAACCCCTTTTTACCACTCTGAATATGGAGGAGGAGGGTTTTCTAACGTATTATAAAAATTCAATATTATACAGTTTTTATATTTTTGGATATTATCTAGAACTCAGTTATCTGTAATTCTTGTTCATAAAAACTACCTGTAATGTCTTCACCTTTTAAATCTTTTATTTTATAAGTAACAGGATTTGTATTTAAAACTTCTTCAATTACAAATATTTCTCTAGTCCAACGAGTAGTATAACCCTTTTCAAATTTACCTTTCTTTTTTGTTATTCTTACTCTATCTCCAACTTTGAATTTAGGTTTCTTAATTTTCTTTTCTTCTTCTGGATATAAATTTTCATACACTGTTAATGTATTTTCTGATTTACTTGCTTCAACAGGTGTCATTTTAATTGAAGAATGAATTGTATTATTATAATCTTTAACTAATTGATCTAATACATCATAATATTTAGTAGTTTCATGAGCAGTAAAATATTTAAACATATGTTGTTTCATAGTTCCTATCCAACGTTCTACTACACTAGATTTTTCTTCATTCTCTGTTGAATATAATTTTATGTTATTATCATTTAATAATTCTTTTACTTGTCGATTATAAAATTCAGATCCTTTATCTGACCAAATAAAAATTGGTTTTCTTTCTTCAAATAATGTTTTAAATGCTTCACTTACTGTTACTCCTGTTTTATTTTTCAATGGAATTAACCAACCATATTTACTAAAAACATCTATAACTGCTAATAAATATTTATAGTGTTTATTTTGTTTTGAATATTGTTGCATATCTACTAAATCAACAGCCCATATTTTATCTATTGAATCAACAAAAACACGTCTTTTAGGAAATTTCTTTATAACTCTATGATGTAATTCATCAGCTAATTTATCCCCTTTGGTGAAACCATTTGTTCCTATAAATCTATTTTTCTTAGATCCACACTCAGAACATTTAGCTTTTAACATTTGTCTATTATTGGTTGTTGTTACTTGTTCTACTGAATTATTTTCAGTATTCTTTTTACAACGTAAACAATATATTTTTGGGTGATCCATTTTTAATGATAAAAAAATGGAAGGAAAAATCTGTAAAAAATGTGGTGAATTTAAAGAATATAATAATTATTATAAAGAATCTAAATCACCTGATGGTTTAAAAGCAAAATGTAAAAAATGTTTATACTTTGTTAAAAGAGATCATAGAGAAAGAAACAAAGAAAAATACAGAGAAGCATTTTTAAATTTTGGTCGATGTAAAATCTAAATCATTTGAAGATCTTATTAGTGAAGAAACTAATGATGATATTAATAGTGAAGAATCAATTAAAGATCTTATTACTGAAGAAACTATTGATAATATATATGAAGAAGATATAGATAAGTATATTAAGTTATTAAGAAAAAGAGTAGTTATTAATCAGTTTCCTTTGAAAATAAAAATAATAATAACAAGTGAATTTTCAACCCCTTTACCATTTGATATAATAGAAAGTTATTACCATCACCCTGCTCAAGTTATTCAAACACAAAATAATGTAAAAGAATTCTATATTAGTTTAATAGATAAATTTAAATCTTGGATAGATGAATTTCAAAAAAAAGGATCTGGTTTTGTTTTTAGAAATATTAAAAGTGTAGAAGTAAAACAATATAAATATGATTATCAGAAAGCTTCATCTTATATACCTCTTCAATTTAAATCAAATAGTATTATTAATGTTCAAAATAAAAAAGATAATAAATGTTTTTTATGGTCTATATTAGCAAAGTTATATCCTACTAATACACATAAAGAAAGAGTATAATTATAGAATATGAAAATAAACTTAATATGGATGGTATTGAATATCCAGTTAAAATAAAAGATATTCCAAAAGTAGAGAGACAAAATAATTTAATTATAAATGTTTTTGGATTAAAAGATCAATCTAATAAACAATCTTTATTTCCAGTTTATGTTTCAAACTATACTATAAACAATGAAAGTGAAAATGATGCAGATCAACCATTCCATATAATTGATCTCTTATATATTGAAGGTAATATAGATGATGCTACGCAATGTTCTACAGCTGGACAAAGTCCACAGCTGGACTCTGTCCATAATGAGTCTAAAAATAATGTCATTACACATTATTGTTTAATTAAAAATTTAGATAGTTTTAGATGTGATAAGAATAATAATAAACAATTTACATTAGAAAATGTTAATTTAAAAAAACTTGAACCAGGAAAGAATATTCTTGAATTTAAAAATTATCATTTCAAAAAAAATTACCATTTTTATTCTGATTTTGAATCATGTAATCAAATCCTAATAAATCTTATAAAAATAAAATATTTAAACAAGAAGTAAATAGTTATGGTATATATGTTAAATCTAATTATCCAAATATATATAAATCACAATACTTTTCTTATGTTGGAAATGATGCAATAGAAAAATATATGGAAAAAATAATGGAGATATTTAAAGAAATAAATAAAAAGATATATATTAATGAAAAGAAAACACCAACATTAAGTAAGTATAAAGAAAAAGAATTTCAAGAAGCAACTGAATGTTATATTTGTGAAAAGAAATTTAATGATGAATGTGGTAATTATAATGTTTCACATCCGGACAAAGTCCGTAAAGTAAGAGAACATGATCATCTTTCTGGTAAATATAGAGGAGCAGCATGTCAATCATGTAATACTAAAGAAGGTAAAGTAACAAAGTTATTACCTGTATTTTTTATAAGGCCAATTTTTTTTTAAAAATCAGAAGAATATATTTCTATAGAATATGGATCATATTATAAAAAATTAAGATTCTTAGATTCTTATAGATTTATGAGTAAAGGGTTATCAGATATAGCTAAATCAATGGATGAATTTCCTATTTTAGAAAGTAAGTTTAATGGTGATACAAGTAAAACCTTACTGTTTAACAATGTTTCACTATTAAAACAAAAAGGATTCTATCCTTATGAATATATAGATTCTATAGAAAGATTAGAAGAAACTAAATTACCACCAAAAGAAAAGTTTTATTCTACACTTAAAAAAGATGGAATATCTGAAGAAGAATATAATCATGCACAAAAAGTTTGGAAATATTATAATTGTAAAACTTTAAAAGATTATCATGAATTATATTTAAAAACTGATGTTCTTATTTTAGCTGATGCATTTGAAAAATTTAGAAGTTTCTTCTTAAAACATCATGAAATAGATCCTTGTTATTGTTACTCTGCTCCAGGATTAACATGGCAATGTGGACTAAAATATACTGGTGTAAAGTTAGAATTATTAACTGATTATGATATGATATTAATATTTGAAAAGGGAATAAGAGGTGGATTTTCAGGAGTATTAGGTCCTAGACATGTAAAAGCTTTTAACAAATATACTTCTAACTATGATAATGGAAAAAGAATTTTAGATGAAAATGAACAAAAAGAAGCAAAAGAAATATTTGATAATGGTGGTGATTTAAGTGAATTCTTAGAAGAAAAATTCTTATTATATTTAGATGCTAATAATCTTTATGGATGGGCAATGTCTCAACCTTTACCAACTAATGATTTTAAATGGGAAAAAGATCCTAATTATTATAAAAAAATTCTAAAGGGTAATGCAAAGCAGCCGGGCTCTGCCCGTAGAGGTTGTATAATTGAATGTGATTTAGAGTATACAGAAGAGTGTAAAAAGAAAACAAACAATATCCTTTAGCCCCAGAAAAGATTAGTGTAAAAAAAGAAATATATTGTACATCTTAATTTTTAAAATTAGGAATGAAAGTTACAAAGGTTTATAGAACAATTTCATTTGAAGAATCTAAATGGTTAAAAAAGTATATTGATTTTAACACTGAACAAAGAACTAAATCTAAATCTGCTTTTGAAAAAGATTTATGGAAGTTAATGAATAATAGTTTCTATGGAAAGACTTTAGAAAATATAAGAGGAAGAAATGAAGTTAAACTATTAACAAATGTAGAAGAAGTAAAAAAATATATAAATAAACCTACTTTTAAAGATTCAATTATATTCAATGATAATCTTGTTGCAATTGTAAATAATGTTACTTCTGTTAAATTTAATAAACCTATTTATTTAGGACAAGCAGTTTTAGATTATTCTAAATTATTAATGTATCAATTTTATTATAATGTTGTTAACAAACTATGGAAAAATAATGAATTAGTTGCTTCAGATACAGATTCAATATTCTTATCAATTAAAACTCATGATGTTTATGAAGATTTAGAAAAAATAAAAGATGAATATTTGGATACATCTGATTACCCTAAAGATCATAAACTTTATTCAGAAAAAAATAAAAAGGTAATAGGTAAATTTAAAGATGAATTAAATGGAAAAATTATGACTGAAATAGTTTATTTAAGAAGTAAAGCTTATTCTTTTAAATGATTTAAAATTAAAAAAGGGAAGGAAAAACATTAAATTCAGATAAACATGAAATTTGAAGTAAATAAAAAAAGTATGTCTCCATATGATGATAAAAGATATATATGTAATAATGGAATAGATACTTTACCATTTATGTAGCTTCCATGCAACAAATCCAGTTAATGTCATTCCACCAATAATAAATATAATCTCTCTATTTTTTTGATCTTCAGAAGGAGTATAAAAATCACTTAATGTAGGTTCTTTACGGACAAAGTCCGGCTGGGAACCACTACGGAACGGCTGTGAAACACTAGATAAAGGTTCTAATTGTGAAACATTATCAGTTTTATCACCACCAGTTGCATAATAATATTCTTTCATTGATTCATCAACATCTTCAAAGGTTTGTTTAGAGTGTTGTTCTTTTTGTAATTGTTCATTTAAAAAATCTAATCTTTGTGTTCTTTCTTTATTCCATTCATCACGTGCAGCTTGTAATTGTTCCATTGCTTTATCATGTCTTTTTTTCTCTTCATCAGCATCCTTTTTACCAATATGAGAAAATAAATAATTACTACCTGAAAATGAAAATGCATTAACCACTGCTCCACCAATCATCATCGCTATTGCACTTGCCATTTTATATGGATTAAATCCAGCTGCGTAGTGTTTCACAGCCGGACTTTATCCGTAGCATTATGGAACAAAAAGTTCCACTACTTCATAATATCAGCAGGAATAATACCTTGTTTAACCAACATATCTCTTGTATAAGTAGCTAGAAGAATATCAATAGTTAACATTGAAACATCACTAAAATTTAAATCTACTCTAGGAGCAGGTTTTCTTAAAACCTTTTTAATTATTTCTGCATAACCAATTGTTAAAACAGAAACTACTCCTGCATGATAAGCTGTATTAACAATTTGTTTTTCATCCGCCATTTTTTAGAAAACAAATTTGTGTTAAGCTACGGAATACTATGGAATAAAGTTCCAGCTGCGGAGCACTAAAGATCAAATGGATCAACTTTTTCTTGTGGTTTAATTTCTTTCTTAGGTTGTATGTGGTTTACGGAACGGCTGTGAAACATTACTTGTTTAGAATTATATATATATAATCCTAATCCAAAAACTCCGACTAAACATAAAGGTATATAATTTTTGTATATATTTACACGGATGAAATCCAACTGTGAAACACTATGTTGAACTTCTTTAACTTCATCATCCTCTTTTGTAATAGATTTTAATTGAATGTTTTCTTTCTTTATTTCTTCCATTTCTTTTCTTTTTAATTCAGCTTTTATTTTTTTTGCTTCTGCAATTCTTTTACCAGCTTCAACTCTTTTTGGGTTTTTACTTTTTTTAACAGGATCTGGATTTTGTACTTCACTCATTTTTAACGGTACAAAGTTCTGGTTGTGGATCTTCCTTTTTTTCTGGTTGTGGACTATGGAACAGCTGCGGAGCATTATGGACAAAGTCTGGACTTTGCTTAAAATCAATATTTTCTATTGTTGTTAATACTGTTGTAAAAGGAGCAAGAAACATTCCATATTTATAATACAATTCACAACATAAAGAATTTAAAGCATTATTTAAAAAAGGATCTTCATTTAAATCTTCTATTAATTTAGGTTGATTTTTAACTTTAAAATATTTAGACACTCCCATAACATATAAATTAATAAAAGAATTCCCTAAAGTTTTTGTCATTGTTGATCCTAATTTAGCTTCATATCGAATATATAATTTATCAATTTCTTCATCTGGTAATTTTTCAATATCTAAAATTGAGATTTCTTTTCCTAAATATTGTTTACTCATTCCTCCAGAAACAAGAGCTAAAAGTCTTTCTCTTTTTTCATTTTCATTATGTATACGTTCCGTAGCATTCTGTGGACTTTGTCCAGCTAAGGAGCAATTCTGTGGATTTGGTGTTTCTAATTTATCCTTTAAAATTTCTTCAGCATTCATTTTTAAAAAATTAAAAACAGTTTTAAAATATTTTTCATAAATAAAATATTGATTTACAATTGTTATATATTTATAACTAAAATAACCTATAAAATTTAAAATACATATATTGGTAAAAAGATTTAATACAGACAAGCTGTTAAACAAAATCTCCATTTTATATGGAACAAAGTTCCAGCTGTGAAACATTAAACAACTAAATAATTTGTAGGTTGATCAGTTTTTAAAATTAATTTACTATGTTTCTTTTTTTCAATTCTTCTTTAATTCTTTCTCTTTCTTCTAATGTAGGGATAACATCATTTTCTCTTAGACAGTTTTCAAAACTATCCCTGTCTTTAGTATAAAAAATACATAACCATTTTGTTTGTTCCCTAAGATCTTTTAAAACAGAATTGTATCTTTGTGAAATAACCCATACACTTTGTTCAGCATGTCTACCTGAAAAAGCTAACTCTGATAACATGTCTCTTTTCTTTGTTAATTGTTTAGTTGCACTACAGTCATCTATAATATATAGAGTTGGTTTTCCTTGATATTTATTAAAGAATATTCTTAATAATTCTTGTATTTTTTCTTCTCCATTAACAATAGGATTAACAATTATTAAATTCTTTGTTTTTGGATTTCTAATATCACCAATCCATTGTCTATTTTTATATGCTTCATTCCATTGAATAGTAGGACATAGTATAATAATATAATTGAATACACATGTATATTCTTTTTCTAAAAGATCTAAAACAAATTCTGTTTTTCCACATCCAGTTTGTCCACAGATAATTGCACAGTGTGGATATTTAGGTAGTGTTATACAGCCGTTTCGTAGTTCCATTTTTTAATTTATTATTTAGTAATACTTAGTAATTATTTAGTAATTATTTAAGGCATATATAGTAATTATTTAGTAATTATTTAGTAATTATTTAAGGCATATATAATAATTATTTAGTAATACTTAGTAATTATTTAGTAATTTATATACTTCACTATGGAACAGCTGTGAAACACTAATACACAATTTCTTTAAATCTTCCATCTTCAAAATTAATTTGTGCATCTTGTATAACAAATAGATAAACATTTATTGGCTCATCCGATCCTGCGTCTTTTGTTATTTGTATAGTTATACCTTCTGATGCATTTTCAATTCTTCTCCCTGAACCATGTAGAGAGTTATCATCCGTTGAACGTAAATCTAACCATAATGCATAACTGTTTGTTAGATATTTTTCTAATGTTACATTGGTGAAATTTAATTTTTTTATCATCTTACTAATTTCTTTATCATCTTTTGAATTAAAAGCAAAGAATTTTTTTATCTCATCCCACTGTTGATAAGCTCTCATTCCTTGACTGTATAGTTGATTTGGAACTCCTTCTATTGTTATTTCTACTTTTGTTATTTTAGGATTAAAATAATGTTCTGTTGATGCTCTATCCGGATCTTCAAATAACATTAGAATACCTTTCATACTTCTAGCCGGAACATTTAGATTAATATTCCAAAGTGTATCAGATTTGTTTTTTGTTATTTTCCTATGTCTAAGTATTCTATCATATAAAATAACCATCTTACCACTAAATCTATTTCTAATTATTCTAGCTAATTCAACATCAGAAACACTTTCAAATTCTAAACAAATATTCTTAATAACATAAGAAGCATTATTATCACTAGATTTAACTACATTATTATAATCATTAAATGTAAGTTCATATTCAAGTCTATCTCCTAGACCCGCTTGATAAAAAGGCATATGTGATTCTAATAATTCAA
The DNA here is from genome assembly GCA_021229015.1 of Solen grandis. Taxonomy (NCBI): domain Eukaryota; kingdom Metazoa; phylum Mollusca; class Bivalvia; order Adapedonta; family Solenidae; genus Solen; species Solen grandis. The sequence goes on along the minus strand of CM037783.1, from coordinate 41,447,845 downwards.
AATCTAAAGGAATACAAAATCTATTTCCATAAGCTTTTACAATAGCTTCATCTTGTGTATCTGAGGAAGCATTACCAGCTCCAACTCTATGTCTTAACATGTTTATTTTACCAATTCCTTGGTATGCCATATTTTCACGTTCTGTAGTAGACTTCCATAAATCAATATAACAATGATATATATCACTATCATCAATTGACATTACTTCATTTCCAGATATTTTTATTGTTGTTTTCTTAATTATTGATCTTCCTATGTTTGGATATATTGTTGCATTTGCATCACTATCACTTTTGATTTCAATTTCAAATGCTAATCTTGTTGTTCCAGGAACAATAACATCATTACCACTTAGATTAGGAAATCTTACTAACAATTGTTGATTTTGATCAATGGTTGAAGGATTATTGCTTATTACAACACTTTGACGAATACCTCTAATACCTCTAGGTTCTCTTATTCTTCTGTATGGGTTTAGTTTTTCTCCGTAAGCTGCCATTTTTTAGAGGGAAAAATGGAACTTTGTTCCAGCTGTGAAACATTTTTTTAATGTTTTAAAATGGCAGAAGGAGGATATGATTTTGAAAATCCTGTGTTTGATGAAGATGATTATGATTATGATGAAGATGATGATGATGAAGATGAGGAAACTCCTATTTTAGATGATAGGTATTCAGAGAAAAATATTAATAGACGTATATTAGATTTACGCAACCCTCCTGTTAGTAAAAGAATATCATTGGAAATAGAAGAGAGAAAAGATATGGTTGATAAATTTTATGAATCTATAGGAGAAGAATCAGAATATATCGATATTACAAACTTTGAAGTTATAGGTAATAAACTATATTTAAAAATTCCAGTAAAGATGATGTTATAATTAATAAAGAACGTGGTACTGTTTTAAATCTTTGAACACTTTAGAGAGAAAAATTGGTGTAGGTGGAATTAGAGACTTGTTAAATTTACCTAATTATAAATTAATATCAGAAGAGGATAGAAAAAAATTACAAAATGCAGAAAGAAACATTCCAAATGTTGATAATATAAAAATATAGAAAAAAAAAATTAAAAAAATGGATGGCCTTAAAAACCAAAAAAGAGCTTGCAAATGGATTAAATTAAAAAATAAAGACTTAGCAAGAGAAAAAAATAAATTAGAAAGAGCTAAGGAAGATAATGATGAATTCCAAATAGAAAGAATCACTAAAAGAATAAGTGATTTAGAGATAGAGAGAACTTCAAGATTAGAAGTACTTGAAACAAATAGAGATAAACTAAGAACTCAAATAAATAGAATAAAAGAGACAATACATAAAGTATTAAATGAAGATACAACATTAGCAGAAAGAATAAAAACTTTATTTAGAGAACAAGGGATAACAATTGTTAGTATTTTAACTGCTTTTGGAATGATTATTGGTGTTATTGTTGAGACTTTTATTCCTGGTGGTGGTGGAACTGTAACACCTAAACCTCCTGGGAAAGGAGGAAATGTAAGAGATTGGATAAAAAAACAATTATCAAATATTGCTAAACTATTAGCAAAACTTGCAGGAAAAGCGGTAGAAGCATTACCTGGAATTATTGGAGCTATTGTTGGATGGTTACTGAAAACAACAGGGAACATAGTTGCATGGTTTGGTAATAATTTATGGGCTTTATTAATTTTAGTTATAGGAATGATTTATACAGCTGTTACCCGTTAGTGTTTCACAGCCGTTAGAGAACATACTCATAAATAAATAAAGCTAAACCCCCTACTACAATACTTCCTATTATAATAGATATTTTATCATCTTCATGTTCATCCGTTGTTTCAATGATTTCACTAGGTTTTATTGGTTTTATTGGTTTACTTATTTCTGGTAAAGATTTTTTTGTTGGTGTACCACTTATATCTGTGGGTTGTGTAGTAGTAGGGACAGGTTGATTATTTATTTCATTATTTATTCCAAGTGTTTGAATTTCTGTTGCAATTACAATTTCATTATTATAATCTTGTATTGTTCCAATTCTTAATTCCATATCACTAGGAGACATATATAATCCTATTCCATAAACATAATCAACTTTACTTCTTGCATATTTTAATACACTTTCATAATTTTTTATTTGAGTAGGTATATCAATTGGACTGTTTATAACATCTTCAATGTTAGCTAAAAATTGTTTTTGAGCATCAAATGCCATTCCTATTCCTAAAATATCTGTTTTAGTTTGAGATTGTGCTCCAAGAATAGCCCAACAATATGTTCTTATAGACTCATTAATTCTTTCAACTCCTGCTTGTGTAAAACCTTTTGACTCATCAAGAATAAAAGTTGTCCACATATTTTTAAATTCATCAGGTTGTTTGATATAATCAATAGAAATGTTTTTTGTATAAGACTTACCTTTAACAGGACCTCCAGGTCCAAAAATAAATCTATATAGTCTAAAAACAGATAAATCAAAAACATAAAGAAAATTATCCTTAAAATAAGTTTTTTTCCAAACATTTGAATCTTTTGTATATATATATCCAAGACCACCACCATCTTCTTTATGTCTCCAATCTGTATTAGGATCTACATTAAACTCACTACAAATTCTTTCATAAGCTTCTTTGTTATAATTATTATTAAAAGCATTCCAACTTTTATCTTGTTTAAGAGGAATAGATATTTCTTTTAATATTCTTCTTGTTTGATAGTAAATATGGAATAAGAATAAAGAACCTGTTAATCCTACCGCATTTATATGATTTTTTATGTCAACTCCACAACCTGTAGTTGAACACCAAATAGCAAAGTTTAATTGATTCTGCCAAAATAACATCCAATCACTTTCCCACCTTTCTACTATTTCTTGTTTTATAATGTTAATATTCTTTTTTTTAAACACTCCTCCATGTAAATAATTAACATCCTTATTATATTTAAAAGCTTCAGGGATCATTTTTTATCGGTAAAAAATGTATCATATAATTTCTAATATTGATAAACCTATAAACCTACAACAATATATAGATAATAAACATGGAGATAAGAAAATTAGATTAAAAAGTTTTAATTATACTATAGGATGGTATAATATAGAAAATATTCAAATAAAGGGTTTTTCAAATTCTCCACTCAAACATTTAAAAAAAAGAGATGTAGGTGATTTTGAATTATTAATAGAAACATTTAAAAATTATATAGAATTGCAAAAGAGAATAATAGAGGAAATAAAAAGACTTAGAAAGGCAGAAAGAGAATTTATAGAATATGAAAAAGAACAGTTTGAAAGAGAATTAATGGAAGAGATAGAAAGAGATAGAATAGAAAGAGAAAAAAAATAAAAGCTAATATTATTAGAATTATAAACAATTATATATTCACCTTGAACAAATAAATAGTACTTATAATTTTCATAATGGAGCACCTAGTAAAATCTTAGGATTTTTTAATCAATTTGGAGATATTGTTAATATTATTTTTGATAATTCAGAGTATAAAAAATTAACTATAGGAAATATTTCTGAATTAACTATAAGTGTTTGTGATGAATGGGGGAAAAAAATAAATAATCATGGATTACCAATGAGTTGTGTTTTAGAAATCATCTAGGGAACTGCTGGAACTTTGTTCCACTAAATTATATAAAATTTATTTTTTATCAATAAAAATGAATCATATAATTTCTAATATTAATGAACCTATAAACCTACAACAATATATAGATAATAAACATGGAGATAAGAAAATTGGATTGAGAGGTTTTACTTATACTATGGGTTGGTATAATTTAATTGGACAATGGATTGATACTAACATTCGTAAATCCCCACCACCCAAAAAAATAATTTCAGATGGTTTTTATAATTTTCAACAAATAGTTGATGTATTTAAAAATTTTGACAACAGAATAACATTAACTGTTGATGAAAAAAATGGTATTGCTTGTTTAAAAGCAGAAGAATACCCAACAATAAGTTCAGTTAGTGATATAACCTATGGATTAATAATAACCAAAGAATTAAGAAAAATGTTAGGATTTAAAGAGAGTCATTATTTGGAAAATTCACCTCTTCTTAACCTCCCATGCCATGGTGAACAATCAATAGATTTAGTTCCTTATAAAGAATTATATGTTCACCTTGAACAAATAAATAGTTCTTATAATTTCTTTGATAGTGCACCTAGTAATATTCTTGGTGTTATTCCTGTTGAGAGTAATCAATTTGGAGATATTGTTAATATAAAATTTAATAATCCAGAGTATAAAAAATTAACTATAGGAAATATTTCTGAATTAAATATAAGTGTTCGTGATGAAAAAGGACAAAAAATAGATAATCATGGATTCCCAATGAGTTGTGTTTTAGAGATCATATAGGGAACTGCTAGAACTTTGTTCCACTAAATTATATAAAATTTATTTTTTATCTATAAAAATGAATATATTCGGTTCTAAAAAGTATATACTAGATAATAGTAAGATAGATTCATATTTTAATAATTTAAACTCAAATTTAGAAAGTAAATTATTTAATAATTTAAAGTCAAATTTAGATAGAGAATTACTTAACACTTTAACAAAATTAGACCTTGTGGTAAAAAGAATAGAGGAATCCTTAAAAAACATTACAATAAGTGCTGAAATAAAAGGTTCTTTATATAAAAGTAAGGTGTTTTCATTTGGAAATGCCGGTAGAGAAAAAGATGTTGGTTATGTTGTGATAAGGCGTGGTTATATTACTGGTATTGGTCTGTCGAGTAAAAGGACAAGTGGTGAAGTGCGAGTTGGTGTGCTGGTTGATGGAGAGCGTTTAAGTGGGTGTGATATTACTTTACAAACAACAACAGCAAAACATGATAATTTTGAACGCCCTTTTTTAGTTGAGGCTGGAAGTGTTATTAATTTTGTTAGTCTGGTAGATAATACAACTGTAGTTAATACTGTTGCCTCGTTATGTTGATTAAAAATATACTTAAATGAAGACCAACGGCCAATTTAACTGATTAAATATAAATATAATTAGCAAGATTAACTCGACAACGGCGAACTCCGCAAAAAAAAAAATAAATGAAATAATTAATAGAAGAGATACTCGTAATAGGCTACTTATATAAATAGGAATAAATATAGATAAAAAATCCAGAGATGAGAACTAATTATGAGAGAATACTTAAACTATTAGGTATATAGATGGAGAGATATCTGAACAAGAATTTAAACTTATATTAGATGAATTAGAAAAATATAATGAGCTTAAACAATTAACAAAAAACTCTGCGGTTCCAAAAAACTATTCAGAAGAAGAAAGGCAAAAATTAATAGAACAGGGGAGAAAAGAGGCAATGGAGATAATATCCAAAAATATAAAAACTGTATAATATTGAATTTTTATAATACGTTAGAAAACCCTCCTCCTCCATATTCAGAGTGGTAAAAAGGGGTTTAAGAAAAAACCTAATTTTCTTTATTTTTTTTCATTGTTGTTTTTTTTTTTTTTTAAAGTTTACATTAATGTGATTTTTTTGATTTTACATTAGTGTGATTTTTTTTACTTTTTTTAACTAGTAGTAGTATAGTAAATGAACCTATTAGGTTTTGTGGGGATTTCACACATGATAAGCCAGACTCACAGATAGTGAGTCTGGGTTATCATGTGTGTTAGACCCGCTGTCCTAAATGGGTTCATTTACTATACTACTATCACTATTCATATAAAAATAGATATCTAGACGAATATCAATTTGCTCTACTTCAAATGGTATATGACTTTGCCATGTTGTAGATACAGCTGCTGAGTGTACCATAATTGTTTGTAAGACATTACTTAATTGAATTAGTAACCATGCTAAACAAGCTATGTTGGAATGAACGCCATGCCTGTGGGGGAGGGGGAGGAGGGCATAGACCTAGGGATCAAGGTCACCTGGTGGGTAGAGCTTTTCGAGGTGCAAGCATGCAAGGTGAAGTTTGGAAGCTGAAGGTGGAAGGATTTCTGTGCTATGGTTAAAGTTAAAGTTTTTTGACAAACAAACAGACAAACAGACAGACCAAAAACAATATGCCCTGATCTATCGATCCGGGGGCATAACTACTTTATTATTTTTAAGGATAGTCAATTCTTAACAGAAGGAAAAGGTAACACTCAATGGACCATTCCTGTGTTTACAGATGTATTCAAACTAAGATAAATGCTAAGTAACAGGTAGTCAATGGTTGACCTGGTATTCACAAAAAAACACAATCCTGGTTTTGTTTGTACTACTTTTTGCGAGCAGTTGACCCGCTTCGAGAAAGGCAAGGCTTAAATTTTCAATTAAGCTTAACTATTCCTCTGGATATACATGCAGACGCCAAAACAGAAATCACACTTACAGATCGTACCACATAGTCAGCGGGTGAGGTCTCCAGCTCCTCAATCGACAGCTGTTTGTTGTATCGGGGACGCTTGGCGGCCGCCACCTGACTTGCATCGTTGATCATCAGGGGCATCTTCCTCTTGGCCAGCCCCGTGGCAAGGCCCCTGTTACCCCCAACTAGATGGATCATGAACTGTATCAGCTGCAACAAAAAGGGACAAGGGGCATAAGGGTCTGTCTGTAACAGTAATTATATCATAGTCATAAGGGTCTGTTTGTAACAGTAATTATATCATAGTCATAAGGGTCTGTCTGTAACAGTAATTATATCATAGTCATAAGGGTCTGTCTGTAACAGTAATATATAGTCATAAGGGTCTGTCTGTAACAGAATTATATCATAGTCATAAGGGTCTGTCTGTAACAGTAATTATATCATAGTCATAAGGGTCTGTCTGTAACAGTAATTATATCATAGTCATAAGGGTCTGTCTGTAACAGTAATTATATCATAGTCATAAGGGTCTGTCTGTAACAGTAAATATATCATAGTCATAAGGGTCTGTCTGTAACAGTAATTATATCATAGTCATAAGGGTCTGTCTGTAACAGTAAATATATCATAGTCATAAGGGTCTGTCTGTAACAGTAATTATATCATAGTCATAAGGGTCTGTCTGTAACAGAAATTATATCATAGTCATAAGGGTCTGTCTGTAACAGTAATTATATCATAGTCATAAGGGTATTATGCTTACATAAGACAGTTACATTATACAATGCTAGTTATTTTCTATACAAACCTTAATTCATAAAAAGGATTGTTGGGGTACAACATTTTTTTTGTGACACACCACTTAGACTAGACTATTTGAGTTTACCGTCGCTTCGACAGTATTTCAAGTCATATAGCGATGTACAGCTTATTACAGGTGGAGGAAGACCATGAATGCACCAAGGCAACCGACTTACCCAAGCAAACTGGAAGGCTCCCTCACATGAAAATATGAATGACCCTGCCAGGATTTTGAACCCACGCAGTGAGGGGCTGAATGAGTGTTTAAGTCAGCGACTTTACCCTCTCGGCCACGCAGGCCCACACCACTTAGAGATTTGAGACATATTTGTAGCATTTAAGTTGAAAGCACACATTGGTCAATATGCTTAATGAAGGTGAAATCAATGGTAACTATGAGATGAATCCAAATGTTTCTTATTTTACAGTAGAACTTTGTCATTAACCACACACTTGATAACAGAAATGGAAAAGTAAACTAAGTACCAAACAGACGGACCACTTCAATCAGATTGTAGAAATGCCAAATTTAACTGAAGCAATTCTCTATCAGTGTTTTTAAATCTTGACTTCATATGGACTTATTCTGAAATCTGTCTGATCAGGATCTCCTCTGTTTGCTCATACAATATTGTAGCTCCAAGTCTTTAGTCTGTGCAGCAAAGATTTAATCATTGTTTTTTATACAATCTAAAAATAAGTAGATTAATATTCAGTAAGTCAAAAATGTATTCATGAATTTTCATGAGGTAAGGGCTTAATAATCCTGATGAGAAATTAATAACATAAAACCTGGTTAGCCTGTGAACTTTTCACATTCTGATCAGGTTTTATGAAAGTTTCACATGTTATTTCCCTGATAGGGCTTGTGTGGTTCCCTGATAGGGCTTGTGTGGTTCCCTGATAGGGCTTGTGTGGTTCCCTGATAGAGCTTGTGTGGTCAATGACTACTATTAGGAAGGTGAAGGTCGTACCTTGTTGACAATCTGTTGCTGTTTCATATGCTTCTGCCTCAGATTGGCTATCTCCCGCCAGAGGGCTTCATTCTCTCTGTAACACATCACAAAAAATCATTGTAAAAACTATGCGCCAAGGCCATCATTAAAAATATGTTTGTTTGCTGTGCTCCTACATAGAACTTTTTAGATGGATTGGTTTGTTTGTTGGGTATAATGTACCACCGACAGTATTTCAGTCATTTGGAGATGATGTCTACCTGAGACAGATATAGTGCTGCCACACTGCAGTATCACGCCGTAGACATGTGAAATGATACCACACTCACTCACATTATCCTGACACCAGGCCAACCAATCCTGGAACTAACCTTATATGCTGAGTGCCAAGCAAGGGCTCCCTTTTTACGACTATAGTATGTCGCAGCCTGGGATTGAACCCACAACCTCCCGATTCCGGGTTGGATGCTCTAACAATTCAGCCACCGGGACTGGTCAAAAATTAAATTTTAATCAAACCATAACCTTGTACATGAATATCCATGAGGTAAAAGTTAAGCTTGCATCCCAGGTTCATAAGTTTCTTTCCATACCAAAGACACATCAACAATATATTTTCTTATAAATTAATTAGTTTGCAGATTGTCTTAAGTAAAGAGTTCAGTTAAGAATTTTTTTTTAAAAAAATTTAAAAAAGTAGTGGTGCATACTTTTTTATAATTTATTCATATATGTTCATTGTTTTACTGAAAAAGTAAAGCTTTGTAATGCTTTTTTTTCCCTATTTTCAATTAAATAAAAAATGTATTTCATAATTTATGATAATAACATATAATTATATATGAATGTACAACTTGTTCCTAAGATGGTGTTGTTTTGTTTTTTATAGAAATGATGACTAAACTTTATTTTTCATTGTATTTGTAAATTTATATTTATGTATTCACAATACTTAATTCATAAATAGATTCAAGAAGTGTTATTTTGGACACATGTGTCACCTACTGAAAGAAGCGTGTCAGAAAAAGCGTGACAAAAGTGTGACAGACAGATGGATGGACAGACAGAGAAGTGATCCCTTTGTCAACTCTGCTTACTGCAGGTGACATAAAACTTGTACAGGGTTAAGACAACATATATTTTGTACAGGATTAAGACAAAGGTTCATGGTATGATATGAGTAATGCTTATCAAACAAAGCTTTCTGATGGACAGCAATAGCCCCTGTTGTTACTGGATGTGATACTGTGACACTGGAGATATCAAATAGATGAAGACCTGGCAAGGCACTGTATTTACCATTTCAAAAGATTTCTTTTGGTGCACTAGGTTAATCCTAGGTTTGTAATCATTCCTTAATTAAGTCTGTTCAGCATCAAAACATATCTTTTTACTGTAGGAGTATTAAATATTGTATAATAAATGTCTACTGTGATTGTAGGATGGTAATTTCTGCATATACTTTACTAGAAAAGATCAAAACTGAAACGGATTTGTTTCTTGAGAAGCCATGGCAACTGTGTATTTAATAGCATGAAAGCATTATATTTTTTTAAGTCAGTGATCATTTCCTTAAAATTTCAACAATATCAGACATGCAACTGCAAATCCAATACGCACATGTCGCTTGTGACATATCAAATTCTGAAATTCAAAAAAGGCTGATCTGCAGAAGATCAGGTTGTGTGTAAACACCAGCTCCATGTATGAGAACGCCCCAGTCTGTACAAGGCAAGAATTGTGTGTATGTAATTTACTTGTATATACATGTACATGGAATAATTGATTCTCTGATAGAAGAAATACCACTAAAGATGATGACTGAAGCCGTCTAGAACTGTTAATGATGCTATCATAACGTCAGAGGAAAATATAATTAAAGGATGCCATTACTGTTCTAATAATGTCTCAAGGTGCACCAGGAGACAAGCAGTGTGCGCGTTTATATATTTAACCTTCTGACTTTATGTTGAGTATAAATACATGGCAGATTTAACAGAAAACTAATAGTGTTGTTGTCTAGTTTCTAATCCAAAACTTTTTGGACACTCCTCATACATTTATTTTTTGACAGAACAGCATTTTCTTATTTCTTTTTGTACACTGACATTTACCCAAGACAATTTTCATATATATAATGATCAGAATTAAGTACAATAGAAACTAACTTAGCGGGCACCTCAATGATACGGGCAACTTCTAATTACGGGCAAAATTTGCAGTCTGGATCGCTTTGCTATATGTTTATTTGCCTGCAAAAATCAATAATGCAGGCACCTGGCTATTATGAAATGCAGGCACCATTTTCGGTCCCGATCAGTGTTTACAGTGCAAAATGAACCTAGCTAAAGCGGGCACCTGTCCAAGGGTGGTAACACTTTCGTTTTTTTATCTGACTGGTTACGCGAAATACCGTCGTAAGTTATGTTAACCAGTCTCAGAATTTTGCAAACCAGTCTGTGTGTTTCACGCGCCCGACATTTTGACACTTTCTTTTGTTTTGATAGCAGTACACAAGGAACAAACTGACAACAGGTCCAGGTGTCAGTTTGTTTCGAAAAATGGGACGTTAATGGATCCCTTTATTAAAAGCGGTGTGTATGATGATTGTATTTTTTTTGTCCAATAAATTAAGCAAAAGGCGTTTGATAAAGCTATGTTTTTGATGTACTGAACTAAATTAAGTATACAGCACATACTGTGAATAATCTGAGCTACAATTAGTCAATATTCCTACTGAGATAATGGGTAAACATGTACATGTATGATATGATTTCTTTTGCAGCTTTTGTGTTGTTGCATGTTATTTTTATTGTATTTATTTTATATTTCTTTTGTTGTATTTAAATAAAGATAAAAGCATATTAAAATGGCTTATTTAATTAGTTATTTGAATAATCAATTGATTACACAAAACTCACATAACACACGTGTAGGGTTGATGTGTCATAATCGGACATAATCTCTTTTGACTTTGTGAAACTTTGCTATTAAGGCAAATTTCAAATTAAGTCCACTCGTGCCCGGTCCCATACGTGGCCTTAATAGTGAGGTTCCACAGTATGCTACAGAAACCTAGCTTCAAAACCTATTCAACTCAGATATACTGTAATACACAATATCAAACCAGTCACAGGAAAACCAAATCAGATCGAAATTTAGTCATATGTGAACCAACCTCTCTTGATAAAAAGTGAACAATATAAATCTAACCAACCTGCAGATTGAAATGTACAGTACAGATCCATTTCGCCCATCATATTACTGTTCAAACCATACATCCAGATTGTTGTTATATTTACAATGCTACCTAAATTCTAATGTATCACAATAGTTTGGATTTAATATCTATACTAGATGAAAATATAAACACTGTGTTAATCATGTGTCCAAATAGAACAAGAATGATCATTAAAGATGATGAATACCTCTAGATACTGCTTTGTCACAGTTACTGCTACCATGTCTGACAGACTTAAGAAATATATCAAAGGGCCATAACTCATTCAAAATCAAGCGAATCATGTGCCAACAATATGCGCAACTAGGCTTGGTACTTATCAGTCTTGTAAAGATTCATCAAAATCTGACCAAAGGCAGCCAAGAAAAAGGGCAGACAAATCTCATCTACAGACAGACCAACCGACAGACAAACAGACGTGACTCCGATATAGCCCCCATATGCTTCACATCTTGGGGTATAATAATTTTCAATAGCTGTCTGCCAAAATTATTTCCCATGGTTGATTATGCAATCAAAATCATTTACGAGAACAACAGATTGAGCCAATACGCATTTTCAGTATAAATTGGGCATATTTTTTTGAAAACAGAATTTTCCTTAGAGTTTGAAATCTGAGTAGTTACAAAGTTTTGTTAAGTGTATAAACAGTGTCACAATGTGCAAGTCCTTGTGTCTGAGTGGTTTGAGTCTCAGCCCAATATTAAGAAGGTCATGGGTTTGATTCCATGCTGCGACATACCTATATTGTTAAATAACAAGAGTGTTCTTTGAACACGTGTGTCACCTGCATGGAAAAAGTGTGAAGGACAGACAGACGGATGGACAGACAAACGGCAGAATAGTGATCTCTATTTATATTCTCTGCTTACAGCAGGTGACACAAAAATGATACAGGTATATCTCTCCTGTTTGGTTCTCTCAAGAACAGACTGGCACAGTGACAGGATAATGTGACTGGGTAGGTCTTATCTAGACCTTGTCCCCAAATGATTGAAATAAAGTTGGTGGAATGTTAACCCGAAGCCATCAATCAGTGTCACAATAGATCCACACCGTATTTGTTCTATCTGCATGTGGCATTCTCTCCAGATTAAAAGTATAAGATAGAACATTAAACCCACCAAACAAACAAATAACCAGTATAAGATTTCCTTACTTTTTCATTTTGTCCATCTTGGTTGAGAAGGTCTCTTGCTTTCCCTTCATGTGCTGAACATCATTCAGGACTCTGGACACATCTTCAGAGTTCAGCTTCAGTCCCCCAGGTGGCTCTGCCTTCACACTCACAGCAGACGTCTGAAGAAAATTACATCAAACATGGTTCATACAAATATTTTGAGGCAAAATTTAAGGGTTTTTTCAAAAAAAATTTAAGGCTTTAAAATTCAAAATTAAGGACTTACATAAACTGCAACTTAAATTTTAAGGCATGAAAGAGATGAATCTTGATTTTTTAACAACTTGATAAACACCTGATTTTTTAATAATGTTGAAATTTCAAATTCAAGGTTTCTCGAGACTTTTCAGTTAATTTTAAGGGTTTTTCAAGGGTTTATACAGCAAAATGTGATTTTCAAGGGTTTTTCAAGACTGACATCAAAGTCAAGAGTTTTTCAAGACCTGTGTAAACAATGTCACAAAGTTTAACCTCTACATCCTTGTACTCATTAAAATTAGCTCTTCGTTTTTGCCCCGAAACTCTAAGCTACAAACATCTGACAACATCCCATGATAGGACGTCTGAAGTTGACCTTTATGTCATGACATTATTAAGAAACTAATATCAATACTGTCCAATCAGAATCATGTTCCAAAACAATTTGAAAATCGTAATTCCTTGACGACATCTGCAAAATTAAAGTTTCCGTCCAATGTCGTTTACTTGCAAATATTCACTAAGACATAAAAATCTTTTAAAAGCCGTTGACTGAATTGGCCTATCAAAGGTCATTTGAGTTGACCTTTAATGCAGTGTCAGATCCAAACAAGAGAGTATCATTTACGATATGGTTTTAATGAAATTGCCACTACCTTAAATCCAATTGCCACAACCTTAAACCCTATTTCATAGTGTGGTCAACATACTGCTTTTATATGATAAATGCAACAGGCACACATCATGAGACAGAACAATCAGCTGAAAAACTGCAAGCAATACATAAATCTATCATATAGAGATCAAAAAACTTTATGTCTATTAGGTCTTTGCCCTTTATCTCATATTTACAGAAAAGTTTTGATGCTTTGGCAAACAGAGCAGACCCTGATTAGACAGCCCTGTTTGCTCATATAAAATTGTAACTAAAATTCCCCATGATATGCACTGCGGAGAGAACTCCATTGTATCAAACATCATTTAAAATTTCAATTGATAAATATATATTCAAAGTCATAAAATTGCACATTAATATTCATAGGTAAAGGGTTAGAATATCATTTTTGAATTAATGAGTATGTCAAACTATAGATTAACTGATGTACATGTACTAAACTGATGTAAATGCACACATAAAAATACCTAATCTCATCTTCTTCTTAATATTAAAAAAAAAATAAGAAAAGAGTTCTTCCCCTTTATTTACTTTGATTTTTATCAGTAAGGGGAGGTACTCCACCCATTCAGACTCACCCCACTGGACTTCCTCTTGATAAACTCTAGCAGATTCTCCTGACCGCGGATGAAGTAAGGATGCTGGAACTCCACATCGTCTGACTCACACTTTATCGCACCTGTGTCCACGTGCACAACCTTCCGGAAACCATCTGAATCGCAAAAGAAAAAACACAAAGGGCCATAACTCCAGGTTTAAAATCAGAAATAATCATGATTTGGACCATAAACTCTGCAAATCTGAATAATAATAAGAAATGTAAATTTATACAGGGCGATTTCTCACCATTTTGAGAATAGTACCAGTGAAAAATGGGGAAAATAGTGCAATTCTGGTTCAAATTTGGAATTTTATATACCAGTAATTCAATTTTGCATCAATTCATGAAATTGGGAATTTTTCTTTCCAAATGGGATTTTTTTAGTGAATTAGGACAGAGCACACTAACTGCGATTGGGAATTATATCTTTTATTTGTGGTAGATATATAGGGGGAAAAAAGCCCTGTTATACTAGAGTGTAAACTAATAGAGGATATCTGGAACTCACATAAATGGGTTTTTCCATTTAGGTACAAACAAGGTGTTCATGTAATTGTTGCTGAAAAGCATGCAGCACAAAAGTAAAATTTTCAATTATTATTCTTTGTGGACCTTTGTTCATTTCTAATGGTGAGGCAACAATTAAAAACATTTTTGTTTGCAGTGCTCCTACCTACCCATCAAATTTTACGCACACAATTTTTTTTTTAGATCTTTGAGTTGACTTAAAACAATTTAGGCCATTTGATTTGTCAAGGTAACTTTCACCAGCAAACAGATTCAAGAATTTTGAATCTGTCTTAGATTATCAATATAAATATGACCAACTTCAGAGGCCTCAAATGATTTGATTTGGCTATTTGAGTTTACTGTCGCTTCGACAGTATTTCAGTCATATAGCAACAAATGGAAGAAAAATCATCATTGTTTCAGTTTACTTCTTTCATTTCCCAGATTCCATTAAAATATGCAGAATATTCTTTTTAGTTTTTATATTGAGGGCTTGGTACAAAGCTTTGGTTACTACATATGGTAATAAGAATCTTCTTTGGAACACATGTGTCACCTGCTGAATCGTGACGGAAAAAGTGTGACGGTCATACAAACAATGGAAAAGTGATCCCTATGTGCCACCTCTGCTTACAGCAGATGACACAAAAATAAGAAAGTAGCTACAATATGTTTGCACCAAACTGTCAAAAAGTTAAAATAAAGAAATTAGCCAATCCCCTGAAAGCTTCATTTTTCAAGGGATCAACTTCAATTTAACAACTCTGGTAGACTTAATGGTCATGAGGTGATGATTTTAGTAAATAAAATATAATTCTATCATGGACTTCAGTGAAATTGAATTTTGAAATTTTCTATAAAGTGAATATTATAAAGAAGGTGGCTAAACCCTAAGAAAATGGTTAACCCCATTATTAAAGGAATCAAATTGGTTTCATCAATTACACATGAAGTACAGGGTCATGTTATAATAATTTGTGCAAAACAACAATTAATTCTTACTACTGGTTTCAAAGAAAATGTTCAATGTTTTAATAAAATGCATTAAGGTTGTCCTTACAACCAGAGTTCTGCATGGATCATCTTTATTGAAGCTACTTTTGTAAAGGGACCAGCTAAGATTTTAAATGCCAAGTTTCATCAATATCTGCTGAGGGGTTTCAATAGATGACAGTAAAGCAAATTGTTGACGGCACATATTCCACGCCAAACAAAAGACACATGTGGATGATGGTGATCAAAATAGCTCACCTTCAGTACCTTTTGCTCAGGTGAGCTAAAAATCATCAAAAATCATTAGAAAACACCAAATATTTACCAACATACAATAAATGAATTATGTATTCACAATCTGACAAGTAACCTTGTGTCTTCCCCAAGTCTGACACTATAGGGCAGGTGGCTAATGACATATTTCTCATAATCCTAGAAATAGTAACCAATTAACATACTGAACAAGCTACGTTTGAATGAACACCATGCCCCTATGGGAGGCCTTTACACCTTGGGGGTGGGGGGGGGGGGGGTGTTCAAGGTCATATGAAGGTCAAGGTCACCTGGTGGGTAGAGCTCATCAAGGTGCATATGTACAAGTTTGTTAGTTTGGAGGCTGTAGGTGAAAGGACTTCCGTGTCATGGTCATGGTAGTTTTGTGACAAACAAACAGACCAAAAACAATAAGCCCCATGCAGGGGCATAAAAATGCATTTTATTAATACTAATGAGATGACTATATGGACTTTATCTTCCAAGGTATCAGACGAGTCTATCACTAAAACAGATGGCCCATAAAAGTAAAAAGTCGTCATGATTTTAATGCCGGACCTTTTTCCCCCATCTAAATCAGGGGCTGTTCATCTAGGCACCTACCAATCTGAAAATGCCTTTACATTCATACGGTGTTTTCCAAATCTGCTACAGTATTTACTCAAGGATTTTCCCCAAAATCAAGCAAATGGTGCTTTTTAAGCTCCCAAAATATAGTATTAGGGTACCTTCCCCCTGATCCAAAAAAACAAACTCCACGCAGTAGTTACCTCCCCTTACAGTTGTAGATAACCACTGCCACCACAACTAAAAATTAACAGAATTTAGCTAATTTTTTCAAAAAATTTTTATTTTACTACGAGTGTCATATCCCTAAGTATGTTTTCTTAAATAAACATCAAATATCACCTTGTGGTAAAAAAATAAATCATTTTAAAAATATTTTTGTTGTGATAGCAGACGGAGACGCCATTTTGTTAGTTTACTATCATCACGGGACATTTGTAACAGCAGTGATTTTTTTTGCTTGCAAGGGAGATCACTGTGTGGAGTTTGCCGAAAAAGAGGCCCTAAAATACTTCAAGTTGTCTGATACTCACACATGTTGAGCTGCCGGATGAAGCTGGCAATGTTGCTATGTTTGAAGTAATGCGGAAGTATCTCTTTGGCAAACCTCGCCTGGTCAAAAACATGGAAGCTGAGGCCAGACTGAAAACATATATCAAGCTGAAAATTAGCATGCAGCACAATGGTAGCTATGGTTACTACATAAAAAAGTTTGATCATATTCAGGCAAACTAATTATAATTATAGTCTACTGGATACAATAATTAGCATTTCATAACAACAAAACTCCGTCTCAGCACATGTAAATATGTTCATCATGCATTAAAAAATAAGTAAATGAGTTTTGTATAATTTTCATTTGTTTTTGTGTCATGTTATAAATTCAGTTCTTGTACATGAAATTCTTGTTCAATAAAGACTTATTTCTCATTTTCTAAGCTCTGCAATATACACTTAAACCAGTATTAGCGGTCACCTGCATTTAGAAGCCTATCTGTCTTTAAAAGCCATCTGTAAATTTCAAAATATAAACCAGCGTTTTATTCTTTATTTGGCCTCCATTTAAACCCTTTCCCTCATAAAGACTCATTTTGATGCATTGGTAAACAGAGCAGACCCAGATCAGAAAACCCCTTCCAAGTACTGTCTTATCAGGATCCCCTTAGTTTGCTTATACAATTTTGTAGCTCAGATTCTACACAGTCTTCACAGCAAAGAAAAATCTATTGTTTTGTACCATTTAAAGTTCTATAAATCAATATCCATGGACAAGACAAGTCATAAATTTGTTTGTTTATTGGATTTAATGTCCGACCAACAGTATTTCAGTTTCCTTTTTTTCAAAAAAGATGAAGTATTCCAACCTTGAGTGAATATTTGACAATTTTTCAGAAATTGACCTTAACCTATACAGAAACCTATACAGAAAACTCTAAGTTGAAATGGCGGTACAAACTTCAAAAATAAATTTTAGGGTTATCTGTTCTTTTCTGAAATGGGTCCCTTTTTTATAGTGAACATTAGTAAGCCAAGTTTGAAATGATTATACTCTTGATAGTTATGGAGAAGTAGACCTTAGCAAAAAATCTTAACCAACATAGAAAATTAAAGCAGAAAAGGGGGCATAACTATGCCAAAATGATTATTTGGGTTACCTGCTCTTTTGAAATGGGTTCCATTATTGATATCAAACAAGTTTTCCAAGTTTAAAGTGAATATGTTTGATAGTTTGGGAAAAATGTGACCATTACAGAAAAAATGTTAACCATTACAGAAAAATCTAAGAGGAAAAGGGATCATAACTGTGCCTCAATTATGTTTACAGTTACCTTGAAATGGGTTCCCTTATTATATAAGTTATAGATGTTCACTAGTTTTCCAAGTTTAAAGTGAATGTGTTTGATAGTTTGAGGGAAATATCAGTTTATAAGAAATCAACCTAACCAAAAAAAAAAAAAAAATTAACCAGCAATGAAAATTCTAAGTGGAAAAAGGGCCTTAGCCTTGCCAAAATTATTTTTAAAGTTACGTGAGGCTGCCCTTTTGAAATGAGTTTCTTTTTTTTTTATAGTGATTATTAACACAAGTTTCCAAATTTGAAGTAATTATGCTGAATGGTCATGGATAAATGGACCTGAACGAAAACCTTAACCAACGCTGACACCAATGAGAGGGTCATGACATTTTCTCGAAAAACTGGAGCTAAAAACAGAGACTTGCTTCCATTGGCCACTAAATTATCAAGTTTGGTACATATTATTGTGTAATATGCAGACAAATAAATTTCAAAACTGTTTTTAGTATATATAATATAATCATCATCGTAATCATTTGGGCTGCTTTCGAGGATGCCTAAACAATGATGAAGATGATTTATTACATATTATATATTTGGTATAGAGATGCAACAATTTGTTCCGATGCATCCATAACCAGTTTCATGGGTGCTGATTTGAATTTGAAATCAAAAATAAAATTTCATATTCGATTCACAATCCATAACGGAAGTCAGGATTTTAGCCCCTCTCTGAATAGTCTATTGCTTTGTAACAGTAACCTTATTCCTTAAATAAGACTAGTCAATAATAATTCAGTCAACTAGTCAGTAAGCTCGTAGTGTTGCATCACTTTACACTACAAAGACGGTGTCCAACACGGCCATTTAAACAGTTCCCAAGCCAAAAAAGTACCAATCAGACTAAAATCAAAGGTGTGGGAACATTTTGGGTTTTGGGAGGAAAAGGAAGTGGACAAAACAACTTACAGTAAGATTTATTATGGGGATAATCATAAACCTGGCAATTTCATGCAACACGTGAAAAAAAAACAACATGAAAATTGATGTGTCTAACATATTTTATAAAGTATTTAATAAATCAAATTCAGCAAAACAGCCTGGCATTAATATTTAAACTGGTAATCCAGATTCAATTGAAACTGATAGAGATGAAAAGTAAAATTACTGCTGAAATGTCACAGATCATTTCTACAGCAATTCTTGAAAAATAAAACAAATGGCCAGTGTATACTGATTATTAATCATTTGTTTTTGACACTGATAGACACAAGCATACTGTATCCTAAATTCATAATCATAACCTGAGACAAAAGCTTTCATTTTCTGGTTGTTGGAAGCTCTGCAGTTTTTTCTGATATCTTTCTTTATTGGTAAGCATACAGGACATTATAACTGAACCCAGGGCTTTTTTTATTTGGCAGTTTCTGGGAGAGATTATAAGGGATATATGTTTTAAGATCACTTGTAAAAGTCCTGTGAAACTTGTGTGATTTATTTTTATATATCCTTTTATTTACCAAATCTTTGAAATTCTCTAGTCATCCTTTAAATGTCTATTTAACTGTTACTACCATGGTTATTTGCCATTCTAAAATTGTGTTTTTAAAAATAGGCAAGTGCCTTTTATTTTCATAAACACAATCACAATTAAGGACGTTTTCTACAGTTTCATAAAAAAATAGTTTTTTCTAGATTTTTTTTGATTTTTTCATATATGATGTAAAATTTTATGATAAGTTTAAAATTGAAAAGAAAAGAGTATGTTATCGTGTTGGTTTTTTTGCAAAATGACCGTTTCCATGGCAACCGTCAGACCAAAAATGGTTAAAATATCTATTATTAATAAAGGACTTGTAAAATTATCCTGAAGAGCATTGTTTACACAAAAAACATGAAAGTACTTGCCAATTGCATTTTATTTTACTGCTGTATGTTACATATAACAATATAATAATCTTCAATAAAGAAAACTAGCATTTGCATGTTCAAACATTGGCAAAAATGACAAAAATAATCATAGTTTCTTCAAATAAATGAAAATTCTGAAAAACTTCTTTCTACAATTGTTTTTATTTTTTGCAAGCTTAAATAGAATTCAATGTGGAATTGAATAAGAAAAAGAAAATTATGGGTCATCGTGCTGGTTTTTTCAAAAATTGGTCATTTCCATGGTAACGGCATGAGACAAAAATAGTCAAAAAATATATTTCTTTCTTGCTCTACGTTGATAACACCGGAAGATTCGGGTTTTCGTGATAAATCGAACCTCTTAAATCCTTCTTGTATTCTTTTAACCTTGTCGGCCTTAGATTTTCGCACGAATTTTCCGTTAAGACGACATTGACGACTCATTTCTAAAATTCGTATACGAGTACATGTAGTTATCCGAATACTGTGCAACTTTCTCCTTTTTAGAGAGTATTCTCGTAAGGTAGACAATCAAGAGGCAGTCAACGATGCGCACGGAGGATGCGTCGTAAAAACTCGCGAAAACGTCTTTAAAACAAACCTTAGATATCTGGTATAGAAAAAAAATGCAATTACTGGGTTGTTGGCCACTTGATTTTGAACAGAACTGTCAATAGAACAAAAAAAAAAATCAAAATTGTCTTAACTCAAACTTGAACCAAATTGAAATTAAACAAATCAAGGTTTCTAAAATTGAAATCAAATTGAATTATTAGTGAATCCTAGCAGTCCTAATTGGGTATATGTAACTTACATGAGTTGATTTTTTTTAATGAAAATTACCAAATTTACTAAGAACGACATGAAAATTTCGAATTTCTGTGGTATAGTTCATATTCCCAAAATACTGAGAGAAAAAAATACCGGTACACTTTTTCAACTGTGGGCTGTATAATATCTATACTCTCAAAGCATAGAGTGACAATAAAATTGGATATATTCCAAATGACAGTAGTCTAATTAATATTACTTCATACACATGGATTGGACATGCATGTCCATTATGGTAGCTGACTCACTGAAATGTACATCATTTTCTTTTTTACAGTATGCTATGGAACCTTAATCAGACTTAAAAGGGAGATGAATATAAGAATAGTTTTATATCTCATTATATCTTTAATATAATGTTTTTAATAGATGTTCAATTCAATAATAATTTTATTTCATTTCAGTATTTCCTTCACTTGTCAACAAGAGGGATAGACTATAATGTAACACCAAAATACTACCTCTAAATTCTGAGGATGATACCTCTATGAGAGTCCTTAATATTATGTAAAAATAAAATATGTGTGTCTATGTTTGTCAATGTAACACAAAACTTGGGATTAACAAAGAGTGACATTTGGTTTTCACACATCTACACAATATGAACTATGGTTGACAGAACAAAACATGAATCAATAGTTTTCATTTTTGCACCTTAAATGATCATGGTCCTGTCTGCACATGTCTGATGACTGCATCCATAAACTTGAAACAAAACCATGGGGGAAAATGTCCAAAAAACAGTGTTTTACAGTATACTCTTGCCCTTTTTAATTACAAGCAGTTTGCCCTTTTCCTATAATGCCCGATTTATTTATGAGTGATTGAATTTCAATATGTGACTATGCTCAGATGGGCCCTGCATATTATTGGAATATAGATAATATTTGACTATCAGGGCCTCCGCTGTCGATCGCCAATGGCGCCAGTGGCGACAAATTAAAGAAAGTGGCGCTAATTTTTCAGAAGTGGCGAAAATAAGTGGCGCTTGCTTTTTTCGATCAAAATTTCTTATTTTTGCATGATATAAGAGGCACAGACTGTGCCCTCGCTTGAAAAAGTTCGGCTGGTTTACTCATGAGAATAATCGATACGCGGTCTGCTATGATGTAAGCGGCCGTGGACTGGTACCCTCTTCAAGCTATTCCCCAAGGCGTTAGTGGTGGTGAAAGGCGACAACCAGTCAAAACATTGTTTATCGTGGATTCGAGTGACACTTTGAGACGCTTTAATTGCACTGTGTTTTTAGGTAAGTATGTGTGACGGCGAATTAAACACAAAAGACCTTGTATATTTGAAGTATGCCGAAGGTACAGGCAATTACAATCATTACAGATTCACGCCGTACTTTTAAAGACAAAATACCGGCATGATTGTTGCACTCGCTACCGGTTCTCTTCATTTTGATTACGACTAATTACTGTTTACAAAACTATATTATAATGATCTTTTCATTAAAATCAAATCAGAATTAACAACAAATAACACGAGTTTTTGACTATGACTCCTCCTTCTAAAATTTCAAAATTACAAAATTCTCCTGTTAGAAAATTTAAGGAATCTTGGAAAGTTGGTCACTCATGGTTGCGCTATGAACCAGAAACCAAAGAAATGTTCTGTGACATATGCATTAAAGCACAAAATTCTAATTCATTTGTAATAGGGTGTAATATTATGAAAAAAGAGGCAGTCACTAAACATGCAAAAATCAAAGGTAAATGAATTTTCTTAAAAATTTATTGTATTTTGATTATTTTTTTTAAATCAAATTTATTTAAACAAATAATATACTTAAATATTTTTGAATAGAACAGGCTTAAATATAAATAATTTTAATTACATTTACTTGAAAAGACTCGTAGAATCTTTCATCATTGATCTTGATTTATGTAAATGAAAAAATGCTGGCTGAGAAAATGGAACACTGAGACTGAAAAAATGCTGGCTGAGAAAATGGAACAAACAAAGTGAATGTAAGGAGATATGAATTCCATGATGATTTTATCTATGACATTCCGTTTCACTATGTGCTTAAGTTAACCTGTTTTATCTGTTATATTGTTGTATGACATTGCTTGATTAATTTAAATAATAAAATTAAAATTTGCATGTTTTTGTTACTTCTTTTTTTAATCCCGATTTATATGGTAAGATAAAGGTAAAGATAAGGTAAAGAGTGGCGACAAGTCTTATTGAAACTTTGGCTCAGGCTCTGGCTCTAAAATGGCTCTAAAGTGGCTCCAACTTTTTAGATTTGGCGAATTTGTTGGCGACAAGTCTAAAAAATACAGAGGAGGCCCTGACTATGTTATCAAATCTCATGATTATGTATGCATTCATTTGCTATTAAACAAAGTGAGTAATAGCTAATCATACAAGATTCATATTATAAGTCTTCACCTTAATGAAAATAACAATTTTTATTTAATAAACTCTCCACTTCTTTTATCATCTGTGATTTATCTAATTTAATTTACTTACAACATAACACAATAAATGGTACTTTAAATACAGCATTTCCATAAACATTTGAAATATATTACGATAATGTTCTATGCATAAAGACTTCTTTAAATGTAAATTGCACAACAACAAAATCTTAGAATGGGATTTTGCCATCCGAAAACTCACTTTCAATAATAACAGTTGACATGAGATCTCATTTTAACCTGAAATATCTTGACATATGAACCAGGAAAGGGGATATTTTGTTCATTACAAAACGAACTACCGCTGGTATAAACCGACAACTGATTCAAGCATGTATCCGATATTATGTAATATCCGAATCATTACTAATTTACAATAAATAGCAATATATATGTGAAATGGGTTAGATGATGTAAGATATTACATACCGCGTCCCATGCTATTAATTCGTCTGTCATTGGATCATCAACCAAAGTCCATATCTTTGTCAGAAATGCAGGTACACTGTTTACCCCCATTTCTGAAACGGAGTGCATATTTTGTTCGGTATAAAAAATTTGTGTTAAATATGTCGGAAGTAAAACCTGCCGACTACGCATGCGCATATGGGGGCTCCTGTAGGATAGTATGCAGCGAACAGAGCAGAGAACCAGGGCACTCTGACTCGGTGTTGTGGGTTCAAATCACAGAAAGGCCAACATTTTTTTATTATGATTATTATTATAATTATTTTATTTTTTTTTCATTCTGATAATTTTTTTAATCAATCAGGTCAAATTTAAAAGAAGAAAAAAAAGAGAACTTGATGCGTCAAATTTTTCGGTTTTCATTGGATAAATAATCATTATAAATCATATAGCGATATTTTGAATTATATCTTATTTAAAAAATGATTATGGAATTGGCACGGGCCACAAGTTCTAGCAACATGGAGGGCTGGGTAGTTGGATTAGGTAACAATTTATTTCGTATTTCAGTTATAAATAATATAACTAATATTTGGTTTGTTTGCCGAATACTATCTATTAATTTATTCATGAAGGGGATAGGACGCGATAACTAGATTTTTCTCTAAAAAAAGTCTTTAAAATGCTGTCGTAAATACTTCTCAACCTCCTATCTAAATATGATCATGCAAACTATTATTTACTTCATTAATTCCGTCTTATAGTTTTTATTGTTTGTAATGCACGTGACAATTTTCTTTTCATCATGTTTTGAGACGATATCCATTGTTCATGTCTGAATAAAATACGTGATCTGATCGTGTGAAGTTTTGGACCTGGCCCGAATTCCACCAACAATACTTAGCGCTGAGTAATACATAACTTCTTAAACTAGGTAGATGCACATTCCGCTATTACTATTTTATGAAATATTCAAGTATATGACAGACTATATATATAAGCTGAAATGAATAATTATGTAAAAAAACTAGCAATAATTGTTAAGAAATGAAATATATTGGGTATTTTATTAGAGAAACAAGATTTTAAAAAATCGCCCTTGAATATTTAAGTTTTGCTTAGCGCTAAGAATTGTTGGTGGAATTCGACCCCAGCTGACCCTGGTACGTGATAAAACAACCACTACATCTCGGACCGCGGAAGCAAATTCGGCTGAATTTTCCACATTTGGCTTCAAATTTCTTGCTTTTATTTAGTACCAATCTCATATATATGTTGTTCTTTTTGTCTTCAAAATTACCGTTTTTTCGGCATCGACATGTATCTTAAAGGAGTATGGTTCACACTCCGGTGTCTATCGCAAAGGCGCGATCGGACCGTCAACACAGGTAGATACATAAAACAACCGCGTGCAACCGTGAGCTGTAAAGCTGTGATTTTTATCATTAACAGTATCACAGATAACGTGATGCCCTTAAGGTATAAATGTCTCAACAGAAGTGGGTGTGTCCATGCATGTGTAAGTTTTAATTAATGACGAGCTTTGTTTGTGTTTCCATTCATCTGACAGTAGACCTAACACCGGTCGACAACTTTTGGTGACTAAACCTATGGACCTATTAAAACAGAGACAGGAAACAGCTGTAAACGTCATTAGAAAGTATTATTCGGCCACACAGCAGATCATCGAATTTTGCAAACTTTGAAAAAAAAAAGATATGGAAAATTCACAGAAAATGTAACAATATCATAGAATACTCATTTCTGTAATGCAAGAAAGTTATTTTCAGTTAGATTTGTTTTTAATTCTTTTAAATAATGATGTTAATTCATCAGTGGTAGCAGAAAAAATACAGTTCTCGTTCAGGTACTTTACCACTTTTTTTTTTTTTACTTCTTGGCTTATTTTGATAAATAAAGAATCGCTTTGTAATGTTCTGTTGTAAGATTTAATTTACTTTCATATATTTACTTTCATATATCTTCAATCGGATAGAAGGTATTTGAAAACAGGTCTTTGCGAAAACTGGACAATATGCTGCTTGTGATATTTAGGCTAGTTGCCAATCTTTGATTAATAGGTCTTTGCTAAGCCTTTCTCAATGTCAGAGTCATTATTATTGGCCTACTAGTAAACGGAACATTATATAATATTAATTTCAGAGGATATATATACTTTTCACATTTTTAATATTCAAATTCTACTATCATTTTGTCCTCAGCCACGTGATACATTCTTTGTCGGGGCCTCCGTGGCCGAGAGGGTAGAGTCGCAGACTTTAACACTCACTCAGCCCCTCACCGCATGGGTTCGAATCCCGACAGGGTCATTCGGATTTTCATGAGAGGAAGCCTTCCAGCTGGCTTGCTGTAGGTCGGTGGTTCTACCCGGATGCTTTCGTGCATTCGGGGTCTTCCTCCACTTGTAATTAGCTGGACGTCGCTATATGACTGAAATACTATCGAGGCGACGGTAAACTCAAATAGTCAAGTCATTCTTTGTCTATATGTCATTTTTAAGTGTAATAAAACACCAAGGCTTCCTGGCATGTTTAGCCTGAATCGCATTACATTGGTCAGGTGGTATGTCTTTCACCTCGCACTAGGGGAACGGAACAAAATATGGAGCCATATTCTCCTTTCGCCTGTCTGAGAAAAGTGACCGAACCAAAACCATTATAGACAAAATCATATATTTTCTGTGATATCACGGACATATACTGTATGTGAATAATCATTATCATCTTTTTCCCCATCCCATCTGCGTTTTAACGGACATTAGTATTGTTATTAATTTGCGGATTTCAGCTGTTATAAATAATAATATAATGTATATATCAATTTAAAATATATATTTGATTAATTGTTTAACGGACTTATTTGTCATTAGATGCAAGTTCCAGATGGTGTTTGTCATAAGAACATATAAAACACCGGTGTACACTAGGAATCGCCATTCAAAATTCAGTTCAAAAGTTTATTTAAACCGCAAACTAGGCATCCCATCACTGAAGCATATGACATACTTGTCATATGCACCAGATAAGAAGGCTACCGTCGGCAAGATTGTATGCTTAAAAGAACTCGGCGATTTCGTGACTTCTGTTGCTCGTGGCCGAGGATCGAAACATTACGGAATTATATGTTGCTGACAGTGAAATATATTTCATTAACTCCTTTAAAGCTTTCATTATCTAATCAATCTTTGAAAATAGTATTTTTCCCAAATGTATTAATAACTATTAAAATGTATTAATAACTATTAAAATATAAACATATTGATTAATTAATTAATATAAAAAAATGGTGAAATAGATATATCAATATTTTAAGTAAAGTAAATGAAATTTATTTGATTGCAAATCATAGCTGTTATGCTTACGTTCGAATTTCTACATAGCAGTTATTTTTTAAGGTCTGTGCGCTCATTATCGAGTGATCAAAATTTGGGTTTTGTAAAAATCGTTTTTATAAAGTAATTCGTTTTTACAGTCCCCACCGTCTGGTCGGGGATGTTTGAACCTAATCATGGATATAACTTGCATGCGTATGACATTCAGAAATGGAAAATAAATAAATAAATAAACTTATACATTTAAAAAAAAAAGAGGAAACAAAGCCGAAATTCTGTTATGTTTGTTTGTTTATTGGGTGTAACGTCCCACCGACAGTATTTCAGTCATTTTGAGACTATGTCTACCTGAGACAGATATTGTACTGCCACACTGCAGTATCACACCATAGACATGTGGCATGATACCGCACCCAGTGACATTATCCTGACACCAGGCCAACCAGTCCTGGAACTACCCTTATATGTTGAGCGCCAAGCCAAGGGAGCTATACAAATATCATTGTATGTACCTTGGTATGTCGGGGGGGGGGGGGGGGGGGGGGCAAACCCACGACCTCCTCCTCCCGAAGCGGACGCTCTAACCGCTCAGCCAACGGGGACAGTATTCTTTTATGACTGTACATTTAACATTCCAACTGACCTATTCAATTAATTAATCAATTTTTTCTCAATTATGTAAGACGAAAAAAAAAGAAGATGATTATGAT
This sequence comes from Solen grandis, assembly GCA_021229015.1. NCBI lineage: Eukaryota > Metazoa > Mollusca > Bivalvia > Adapedonta > Solenidae > Solen > Solen grandis. The sequence goes on along the minus strand of CM037783.1, from coordinate 41,420,077 downwards.
GATGGTGACGATATTGTTGTTATTGCTGTAACATTTTACGGCGCTGCTGCTGAGGATGTTGTGAGGCAGATGACAATGATGGTGTTGGCGACGACGACAGAGGATGATGATAGTGATGGTAAAATTAGAGGATTTGACGTACGACGACAGAGAACGATGATAATGATGGTAAAATTAGAGGATTTGACGTACGACGACAGAGAACGATGATAATGATGGTAAAAGAAGAGGATTTTGACGTAAGACGACGATAATGGGGTTGATGTTCTTGCTGTTACTTCATGTGGTGGTGTTGCTGTTGCTGCTGCTAATAATAATAATAATAAATAATGTCGTAGTTGTTGTTGTTGATGTTGATTTTATTGTTGTTGTTGATGATAATGTTGTTGTTGTTGTTGTTGATGTTGATGATGATGTTGTATATGATGATTTTATTTTTGTTGTTGATGATGATGTTGTTGATGATGATGATGATGATGTTGTTTTTGATGATGATGTTGATGTTTTTGATGATGATGATGATGATGATGATGATGATGTTGTTGTTGTTGGTGGTGGTGATGATGATGATGATGATGATGATGATGATGATGATGATGATGATGATGATGATCGAACAATTTATTTTTGATATAAAAAATATATACCGTTCGGCGGCCTGTAGTAGATGTATGTTTTCACTGAGTCGCTGCTGACGCCGACGCCGCCACGGTCATCTCTACTGAAATACTTTTCCATTGTTACCTTTATTGTCTTTTCCTCAGATCCAAAATATTTAACAATCTTCGGCCGAGAGTTGCAGCAGACTGACAGAGATGGAACCGTTCTCTGTATCTATAATCCGCAGATACCCAATGACGACTTCCACGCTTGCGTCTCAAAAACTCCAATGTATCAAAGCCCAATATGCGCTGAGAGACTGTCGGCGGGATTTACACGATCCGATTACAATAATTATAATTCCAGTATTTAAACAGGTAAAGGTCGTTTGACGCCAAAAACTCTACGCTTGTTCATACAACTCTAGTTACCAGTAGTTAGTCAGCTGAACTCGCTAACTCCGCCGACAGTCTTTCGGTGCGTTGAGCGCTTTGGTTTGTTTCATAAAGATCCGGAGGTTCCATTCATAAATTGCATATCTATGGAGGTCATGACCTTACAAATACCGCATTGAATTCATACGCTACATCGTGTTGAGTGATACAGTACGGTGAAAACGGCTGCGGTAATTATGCAAATTAACGTTATTTACATGTACTTTTGTTTATCGGTACGTAAGACAGGCTTTCGCTCGTCTAAAAATCTTAAATCTTGCACCCGAATCACCAAATTTTTTGTATTTTTAAAAAAACTTGGAACATATTCATGTCACAGATTGCTAATATGAATATACGACTATCTTTAAAATCTAAAATTTGCGTTGCTGAAATCTGAGAAGTATTATGAAGCAAATGCCTGGTGTCGCACAATAATTCACGTATATTATACAAATGCTTTGTTTTCTGAAGTATTAACTTTTCAAACTCAAACACATGTACTAATTTAGCAGAGGAAAAAGAAAACATATTATGGGTTATCGATACCATTTTTTTTTCACATTATTGTTTGTTGTTTCATTTCCTGTCATTATGCAATGTTTAAAACATCACTATTCAAAAGACTTTTCACTATGCTTCAGCAAATAAACATACTGCGTTTTTCTTGAAGAAATTAAGAACATTTCTATATATCAGCGTATGCGACTATAGTATAAAATCTGATTCATAGAATTTTTAAAACTTTTACACAGTGACAGGGAATCGATTTGAAATTAAATGAGGTGTTGCTAGCCAGTAATATTGAGTTATCTGCCCTTGAAAATGACAGAAATGAGAAATGATATGAGATAACTGAAAAAGTAGAATGGTGACCACCAATATTTCCCCATAAATTTGTTTCCAGTGTGATTCTCTATAATCATGCAAAGTGTTAGAAAATTCTCATGGCTAGTTTTAATTTTCATTTTTTGTCTAAATAGTAAAAAAAAAAACTGTATTGGGCGCGTCTGCCTTTAACCATTCCAGACCATTGTATCAAACAGTAACAATTGCGCTTTTGGAGAAATCTAGGATCATATAATATGAGACGTTAGTGAAAATTTTAGTTGGAGAAATTCCGTGAAAAGCAGGTTCTAATTCATCGTCGGAACCCACGTTCGCCCAAAGCAGTGTGCTTCTTATGATACGGCGGTGATAACGGAACAAATACTGTGTTAGGTGAAATGGGAAGAAAGATGGGGGATTACTTAAGGTTCGGACTAGAGTACATTTATTTAATGAACGAAATCATTTACATTAGTAATGTGCCTATTCGTTGAAGTACTCCACGATCAGTCACGACTCCCACCGACGTAATGATCAACGAAAGTGTTTTTTATATTCGTCGAAGATACATGAGTTCAGTTGACCTACTAGAGTAAACCAGAGATACTAGCGTTGCAATAAAACGAGAGGAAAAAATAGCTACCCCAGTTCAACCTAGTGGGTGGGTTGAAATTCAGAGAACATCTCGCCTATGTTTGTAAGACTTAACCAAACGGTGAGCTCCGAATTGGTGCAATCAATTGTTTCTTTGCAAATTTATCGCAAATTAGAATCTCCTCAGTAAAAATATCGAAATTTTACACAATTATTTAAGTCGCATGCAGGATTTGAACCCGCATCCCTTTATCACTGATGTTTTGTTCTATGTCTGTGATAATTAACGACTTTAAGCTCTCAATCGCATATGGAACAGCTGTGGCAGTAAGTAAAATGTTATTTTACTAGATATTTGGTATCAGATAAACTCCGAACTGCTTATCTCAGTTTGAATTAAGGTAACCCATCCATTGTGAAAATGTCATCATGGTCCATCAAGTGATCATGTGGATTTTATAATAAATGCAAGCCTTTATAGAATTTGAATAATAGAGCCTTACTGCAAGTTGATGGATGCTTGCACTTAAAAAACAAGTCTTTTTTAAGTATTTAAAGAACCATTGTTTTAATTTAATGACGGATGGATTACCTTAAAAATATACATTGTAATTAAAGAGTCGCTTTCACTCTTGCAACGTGTCAAGACTCCTTGCATTTTGAGAAAATGAATATAGTTGATAATGTATAATTTACACATTTCATAATACATGTAAAAAAGTATTTTTATATTTTGAATTTTGTTGTTGTTTTGGAGAAAGGCAAAAATTTGCTATCATTAGCAATGACAATATGGCAAAATATTGCCGAAATATTGAAAAAAAAAGAGTGAATTGACTTGTAACTTGTATTATTTCCCTCCGGAAAACCAACATATTCATCTTAAACTTAGATTAATATTTACCTCTTATACGTCGATTGAGAAACATTTCTTATAGTTTAACTATATACAGCTACAGTTTGGCGGTTCTTGGGTTGGACCAGTGCTTTGTGCACAGGAAGTTTATGAAAGAAGGTATAAATGATACAGCACCATGCGAGTTACTTGCAGTTTTACATTTGTTACGGATAGTTTTCATGTGACACTGAACTATTTTGATACAAGTTAGGCACAGACAATGACCAAATGCATACTGTTATATGCATCAATGACAATGCACAATGCGCTCCATGTTCGATTCCTGGTTATGCACGCTGGTCGTATCATATCTTCGTTTTCGCTCAGATACTCTACGCTACGAAGCGAGCGTCAGTTAAGATATGGTTATATTTATAAATTTCAAACTTTAAGTTTAAACTTTATTTATTTTACATCGATATCGAAACCAGTTATCACAACTTGTATTAATCACTCTCGATGGCTCTTATGGCTGAGTATGTGGTCAGAATATTAGGCGAAAACCAGGGAGCCTGGAGAAAACCCAGTAAAATTTAAACTCAGTGGAAAAGGATTGTAGCAGCCTATTGTTTTACAATGTTATTTATTTTTAGTAAACATAAATAGTTGCCTTTTTCACCTTTCCAGCAGCGTCACTCGGTTGTAGTTGTTTTTGTTGCTATTTTGTTTATTTTGATTGTATATCCTTCCAAGTGACTCGCATAAAGCCGGTGGTTTTATTCAGAGATGCACATTTTTTTTTCTTTTTTGGTCTTCGTCGCTATATGGATTAACCGGTAAACCCCTAAAGGACTTTATGGTAAAACCCCTGTAATGGTCCGCTACGTCTTGGACCACTTAACCTCTACCAAGATAACCAAGGTACCCCAATGAAACATTAGGAAACCTTGGTTATCTCCGTGAAAGGCCATGGGGTCCGAAATGTAGCAGAACCATTATAAGGACTTTACCTTAAGTTATCCGCGTCAAAAGACCTTAGACGAGCGTCTTTTCTGTCAGATGAACAGACCAATGATTCATGTGCATGACAACTAAGGATGCATTTGTCAAACAGGGAGCAACCCTGACAAAACGTAAACATGTCTGATTCTCACACATACACGATGCTCCGGGGCTGGAGGACAGTGAACTACGATATGTTTTCTGTTTACTTACGCAGTGTATGTATATTACTAAATACGTGAAGACACATTTCACATGATATCTCAAAACCACCGCGGTAAACAATTAAGCTATAGGCTAATATCACAGTTCATAAGAAAGCGTAATTTCCATTTGGTCTAAAGTAGAATCACCCGAAACACTACAGCAGCAAATTAACATTGCAACAAGTTGTAAGATTCTTAGCATCAATACGAACCATATACATGTAAACAGTACATGCGTTCACGATTCGCGCGCGCGCGCGCGTGTCTTAAGACGTAGAAATCAACACGATTATGTCTGATGTTTGCTGTAAAAGAAGAAAATCATGTTGATCTTCTCAGTAAACAAATAGAAAAAAAAGACTTTCAAAGGCTTGCCAGGCTAAGTAAAATGGTGGTTCATCATTTCAATGGGTCTATAACTCAACTTTCTCGTCTATTATCATTAGGCACTACTGTAC
>CM037783.1:41365017-41415017 GCA_021229015.1 Solen grandis | reverse complement strand
TAACAGTTTTTGTTGTACTTTATCACTGACAGACGTGAACCAATTTTTACCAAACTTGGTCACAATGTTTTTTGACACATTATCTTGATGGCATTTGGAAACCAGTTACGATGTCCCAGACACTCGAGAGTTATGACCCTTGAATTTATAAATTGCTGGATGAGCGCATTTTGTTCTAACTTTCCTGTTTTGTTTTGTTTTTAGATTGATTTCCTGTTTTCTTTTGTATTAAGCAGATTAGAATTGTTACATAACTATTTTGAATGGCCGTATTTCAGAAATTATACCATTTCCTCATTAAGGCATTTATTGACATCTTGGCAAACAGAGCAAATCCAGATCAGACTGCTCCTAGAAGGAGCTATCTGATCATAGTTCCCTCTTTTTGCTTATACAATACTGTAGCTCAGATTCTACACAGTTTGTATGGAAAAGTAAAATCTATTGTTTCTTGTACAATTCAAAGCTCAGTAAATTGATGTTTCATCAAGTCATAAATAAGTATATGAACACTTATGAGGTAAACTAAAGAGTAGGGCAGAGCCCTTGTTAAAATAAGAAATACTGAAAACACAAATTAGGGAAATAGATCATCCTGGATGGCTGAGTGGTTAGAGCTTATGCCCCAGAAGCCAGAAGTGGTGTGTATTATCCTTAGCCATGGCAAACCAAAGTTGTTCAAATGGTACTTGTGGCTCAGCATGCATATATGTTAGTTCCTTGACTGGTTGGCCCTGTCTCAGGATAATGTGACTGGGTGTTGTATCATGCCACATGTCTATGGCATGACTGAAATACTGTTGTTAAACCCAACAAAAAACAAAACAAACCAAAAAAAAACATGGTAATTTTGGTAATAATGTTTTTGAGAATTCATTCATTGAAGTATAACTTGACTTGAAGCATGGCATTCGAAGCAGATACTGAAATATGAACCAGGTTTTGATCACTTAAATCTACTTTCTGATTATTGTTCTGGGTCCCCTATCATATGCTGTTTGTGTATTGTGGCAAGTGTGTGATGTTACATAATATATGAAGTGTATGTGGTAACCCTGTTGCAGGACAGAACTGACTGGACAGCTGGACGCCATGCAGGATGACCTTGATAGCCTGAAAGATATTCTCTGCAATGGACAATACAACTTTGACACCAGCACCATCATGAATGTAAGTATTAGTATGGGCACCATCATGAATGTGAGTGTAAGTATGGACATGCTCATGAATGTAATTAACTTTATGGGCACCATCATGAATCTAAAGGTTATTATGGGTGCCATCATGAATGTGTTAGTATGGGCACCATCATGAATGTGTTAGTATGGGCACCATCATGAATGTGTTAGTATGGGCACCATCATGAATGTGAGTGCATCATCATGAATGCAAGTGTTCATATTTGCACCATCATGAATGTGGAGTGGGATGACCTCAACCCATACACACAAGGTAAATAAATGAGGTGACCTTGATTATAGGGGCCTGAAAAAAAAAATGAATGTAAGCATTAGTATGGACTTCATCATGAATGTACGTGTTAGTATGGTATGGCCACCATCCTGAATGTGAGGGCACTATCCTGACTGTAAGTGTTAATATAGGATGAGTAATGTAATGAATATAAAAGGTAAATCATGACAACAAACACTAGTTGTTAGCATGTGAATACCTTAAAGTTATATCTTGAAAAAGAAATAAGCTTAATGTACACATTGGCTTTGGGCAGAGGTAATGAAGATGCATGTATGTTGTTTGTCTGACTCATTCATATATTACAATGGTACTGGTATAACTCCCTTGCTTGGTGCTCAGCATACAAGGGTAGTTCAAGGACTGGTTGGTCTGGTGTCAGGATAATGTGATTGGGTGTAGTATCATGCTACATGTCTGTGGCGTGATACTACAGTGTGGCAGCACTATATCTGTCTGAAGTAGACATAGTCTCCAAATGATTGAAATACTGTTGGTGGGACGTTAAACCCAGTAAATAAAGAAACATCTATTAAGATGGCGAGTGTTCAGGAATACATGTGTGTGTATATACACACAAATTCAAAGAAGGTGAGCATGATGTATTAAAGTTAGACTATTTTAACAATATATTTTGTATTAATCCCATTTATACAATATCCAGTCAGTGATACACTTGTATAAAGCATGTCAAAGATATACCCCTTCACTTCATATAGATTCATTTTGAATTATTGTCAAACAGAGCAGACCCAGATAAGACAGCTCCTATGATCTGGCTCTGCTCTGTTTGCTCAAACACAATTGTAGCCCAGATTTTACACAACCTGCATGATGGCATTAAAAAAATACACTGTTTCATATACAATTTAAAGTTCAGTCAATTATTATTCATCACTGCATCAATTTATACATGAATATTCATGAGGTAAAGGGATACTTTAAAGGGATACTTATTATCATTAATTTTCATTGAGGAACTGCTTCACAAAAGTGGGGCCTATTTAAGAATATTGCTCAGCACATCCCCATTCCGTCCCTTCTACGCTCAGTTACATGAAGATAAGGTTACATGAGTGCCAGCTCTAGCTTTTGTGTCACGTGCTGTAAGCATAGGTGACACATAGGGATCACTTTTCCGTCGTCATTCAAACTTGAGCAGGTGACACACATGTTCCAAAGAACACTCATGTCATATATTTCAAGGGTGGTTTTATCTATTAATATCAACCATACAAAGGTTTTTACATTGATGTTATGTTTTTTAGAACATGAAGCGATAAATAAATGTATCTACCAAATTTCCTTCAATATGTAACTGATGAAATTTAACATAAATGAAAAATTAATGATCTCGTTGTACTGTTAGTATTCTTGAGTATTCTCTTGGCTTACAATGTGATATGAGAAAAGTGGAATAGACATTACTCGTAGCAGCATATTGATTATTTTTTTATTATTTTTTTTATTTATAAAATTTTAATTTTTTTAACCATATCACTGTAAAGAGTCAGCAAAACAGTAATGGGTTGATCTGACTAATTTGCAGCTGTTCAATGCATCTGATCCAGCAAGCTCTGTGCCTGTCAGCATTGAGAATGTAAGTACAGTGGCACTAGTTCTCTACACCTGGGTACATGTATATATGTATGTGCATCTTGGCTAGACATTCCTTCGGAATGTGCCTCAGTACTCCAGACTTAAAATGCTTCCAGAAGAAAAAAAAGCTTTAGACACAGAACTTAACATACAATTGATACCATAGTGAAAACACACTTAATTGAAACGATTATTACATAGTTAAGGTTTTATGTTATGATTATTTTTTATATAAATTTTTCATTTTGAATAACTTTAATGTACATCATTTTAGTTTATTGTTTTGTCGACAGGTAGAGGTTTTCCTTTTTATATGAATTCTTTTACCGCCAATCAGTTTTGTATGTATATCAATTTTTCTGCCTAAGCTTTACCTAAATTTACCACTATCACCTGTATGTGTGCATATTTGCAGTTACTGAGTGACCTTGACAAAGAGCCTCAGCAAGACACGATAACTGCATCTACATCTGACCCCAACACTATCACAGGTAAGAGTCCTGATTGGCCTGATGGCTAGGTGTTTTTAGAATGTTCACCTTGGCAAGGGAAGATTGTAATATCAAAAATCGTCTCTGAAACCACTTATCAGAAGTAATTTTCTTTGGCACAAATGTTCATCTAATATTACTCTACTATAATTGCAAAAAGAAAGTTGATCTTTTGCAAAACGAGACCCCTAGGGGGTCTTTATATACTCTGTATATGAAATATTCCCTTTATTATCTTAATACAGTATTTGTAAGTATTATAGGAATCATTTCAAAGTGTTGGATTTGGTTCAGTTATGTATCTTTAAATAATTTTTAAATCATTACTTATCCAGCAGTTTTGTTTGAGGTTTGTGTTTTGTTAATTTTTAATCATGCCAAAAGATATATTAATGTATAGACTGCTCTGTTGACTTATAAATATGTGCCATGCTTGTGTTAGGAAGCAATTTTTGCAATAAATAACATTTCTTCACCTCGTAAACTAATGCGCAAAATCAAATTCTGTTTTGAAACTATGGTAAGCCCGTGGTCCTGTACTTTTATTGCTTAAGTGGTTTTGATCCCGTAAAAAAATGAGGCAGATGGTTTGGCTAGTTTTCTTATTTAGTCTGTTAGAAACTTTAGAATGGCCTGTATCTGAAATTTTAATCAAGGTTAAACTGAATGGTTAAATTAAGCTCGTGTTTACTTCTTTTTGGGGGGGGGGGTAATTCATCAGGATTGTTCCTTTTGAACATTTCTTTATATTCATGCAGTTTTCCTCAACATTGCTATTGTAACAGGATATCTGGATATTCCTTTCCCCAAACTCAAGTTTTTACATTTCCCTTAGAAAATGATTCAAGGTAATCCATCCATCATTTAATTGTGATTGTATGACTGAAAAACTGTCGATGGGACGTTAAACCCACAAACAAACAGCTGTGATTGTGGTCCAGCAAGTGATCTTGGGCATTTTATAGTATATGCAAGCCTTTACAGACTTTGAGCAAAAGACACTATAACTTTAAGTCAAAGGATGTTTGTATCTGCACTGAAGTATTTTTAAGCATTTGAAGTACCATGATTAAATTTATCAATGAATGAATTACCTTAACATCCATTTTCCACCATTAGATAGAAAGGTCTTCATCAAAACAGTAAATAAAAAATTAATTTCGAAAACTTGGTGTAAAACTATTTTAACTACATATAAATAAAGAAGGAGTTACAATAGCTTTTCACCAGGCCCTCAAAGTGTCCATTGTGTTTAGATCCATGCTGGGTTTCAACTGGATATTCGGATGGAGAGTGAGGAAAGACAGACATAAATGTAGTACAGGTATTCCCATGTTTTAAAGCCCTCTTGTGTTTCTCTTTGTAGGCAATGAGCTAGTACAGTTCCAACCCCAGGAGAGCTTGCCCTGGGCATACCCCGACTTGTCGGACTGTATAAGCGATGAAGACACGAACACTCCGACCCTGCCCCCCCTCACAGACCTGGCCGACATTGAACATTTGCAAAAATCAGAGTCTCCATTTCAGGACCTCTCTGAAACGACAGAAATAGATCCCATGTCTTTCATCAACACAACACAAAAAGACCTCACATCTGTACCTGACACTACAAAATAAACAGATAAAGATAAAAAAAAAAATAGAGACAGAAAAATTGCAAGAAAAAAAGAGACAGAAAAATTGCAAGAGACTTCATTATTTTGCAATTTTCCCTGGAATTATTTTCAGTTACCCGTCCTTTTTTTTGTTTATACTAGAAAATCTGATTTTTAAAACAAAACAGAAGGCAGGGTGATTGTAACGGAATGTAAATACTGGTATTTTATGCTTCTGATATAGGAAGACGTACCTGCGAAAAGGAATGTGCTGTTTATATAATCTTGCGGTGTGATGTGATATTTTGATCTTGTTGTCTTGAGATAACAGGACTGTCTGTGTATGTACATATTTTGAACAGTTTCATGTGAACTGTAATAATGGACTGTGCCATGGTAAGAACAAGCTGAATGCAGCACAATGTTTGCACACTCTCGATGGTCTGTGGGTATTTTATTTTGTTGTGTATATCCGTACTTCTCAGCTATGACTTGTGCAACATTTATATTTAAATGAAATGGACGAATATCTGGATTAATGCATCTGTTGTTCTCAGATAGTATATGTATTATACCAATCAAAACATGGAGTCACAGCACTGTAAAAATGATATTTATTAATTGGTATCTGATTTTTGTCATTGTGGATGTGTGATCCCATGTATACATAGCTTGTGTCCATTTGGAAACTGTTGCCGTTAGTGAATGTAATTGCACAGTACATGTATGTGTTTGGAGATGCATCCCTGGACAGAGATTATTGGAGAGAGAGATGGAGAGGATTAAAGGACTTCAATTATTTGTTTGAATTCATTCAAAAATCTGTGGGTAAGACCACTTTTGGAGTGTCCCTTGTTAACAGGTGGTTGTATGAGATACAGGGTCCACTGTGTACAGGGAGATCATACAGGGACATGGTTGGTGTTTCATGGAGGGTCAGAGAGAATGTTCATTTACATGCAAATAAGAATCATGAAAAATAAACTTGTAAGCCATATATATGAATGATATAGTGGCAGAAATCTTTATACAAGTCGTGTAAATAGCCCTGGAAACAATGTATAGTTTGCATTGCCTTAATTTTCAGGAACACAACTGTCATTTGTGATATCATTTTCAGATTTAATGATTTTTAGGTAATTGGTGTACTTTGTTTTAAGTTTTAGCATTGGAACTGATTTCAGATTTGATAAGAGATATTTGAGTCATAAAAAAATAACTTTCATTGTCAAAAAGTGTCAGTAGATACACTATAACGAACCGGTCCCAGTGGCTGACTGGTTGGAGCGTCCGACCCAGAATTGGGAAGTGGTGGGTTCGATCCCTGGCCGAATATACCAAAGTCGTAAAAATATGGTACTGGAATAGCTCCCTTGCTTGGCACTCAGCATATAAGGGTAGTTCCTGGACTGGTTGGCCTGGTGTCAGGGTAATGTTATTGGGTGTGGTGTCATGCCACATGTCTACAGCATGATACTACAGTGTGGCAGCACTTTATCTGTTTCAAGTAGACATCGTCTCCAAATGACTGAAATATTGTCGGTGGGACGTTAAATCCAATAAAGAAACAAAATAACAAGTTCTGTGATGTTATTTTGAATCGTGCAAATATTACTTACATCAGTCTGGCTTGAATTTCAACAACCATTCTAAAGTTCTTTGGGGTAAATTTCTTCACTCTAATAAAACTACTCAAATATTTCATTTCTTAACAAACATTGTTAGTTATTAAGGTAATATTTTATGTTGAATTAGTCGTGTACTTAAAAAGGTATCATTAAATAGGGATGGAGGAAGACGTGTCTATATAGTTTAATAATTTGAGTATAAGTTCGCATTAAGTATTGTTGGAATTTGAGCCTGTCGGTATCCACTGGAGAGGGATGTATTATTTATATTGTCTGGTATACCAACTGTAATATGCTATGAGAGATATATATATAGTAAAATCCAAATTTAAGGTGTAGTTTTCAGGGTTCACTGCAGGCAAAACATCTGTGTTTGTTTTGTTTGTACAGAATAGGACAGTGAGAGGAGATTAAAAAGAAAAAATTACAGTAAAAGGGGTTGTGTTTCTTGCTTGTTTTTCTTGCTTGTTCTAAATCATTTCATACATTGTTTTTTAAATCCTCCTTCAACTTACACCATATCTTCATTTTTCCTTTTATTTTTTCCTTTTATAATTTCCCCAGCTAATTTTTGTGTGATGGTACTCTTTGAGAAATCTTTCTTGAAGAATAGGTGTATCAAGTTAATTAGTCATCAGTGCTGTGCAAAAAAGTATTGTTTATTTTTGTTTTGTAAATTTCATTTGTTGAGGTGTCATTATTTTGTTGTGTTAGCTTTTTTTTATACATAATTCTAAACCAGAATTTGTAATGCAAGATAGAAGACTTGAAGCAGAAGACATATTCCAGCTCGGGCTGGGATGACGGTGAACCCAAAGTTTCAGATTCTTTGTTTATGCAGCCATACATTAACACCACACAGGTGTTAAGAGTATCAGACTGGATTACTGCTTTGTAGTGTGGAGAAAATTCATCTTTCTTTTTCAAGAATGAAGCAGTCTAGTTGATTTTCTGGGACCTTATAATGCATGGTTCAATGGGACCTTAACAATTACACTGATATTAGAATACAAGGTTTAGGCTTTTTAGCTCAGTTGAGCAAAGCTCAGGGTGAGCTATTGTGATCCCGTGAGTGTCCGTCGTCCGTATGTGCATCGTGCGGCGTCAACAATTTTAGTGTTTACACTCTATCACCTTTATTTCTTAAGCAATCATCTTCAAACTTAAAAACAATGTTTATGATCATAATGTTTCGATTGAGTTCGATTATGACTGAGATCGGATAATTAGGTCAGGAGTTATGCCCCTTTTAATATTAAAAAAATGCCAGATTTCATGATGTTTACACTCTAGCATCTTCATCTTTTGAGCAAACATCTTCAAACTTTATGGCAATGCTTATGACCATTATGTCTCAAATGAGTTTGATTATGGCTGAGATCTGTCAATTAGGCCAGGAGTTATGCCCCTTTTAATATTAAAAAAAATGCCAGATTTCTCGATGTTTACACTCTAGCGTCTTCATCTTTTGAGCAAACATCTTCAAACTTTATGGCAATGCTTATGACCATAATGTCTCGATTGAGTTCGATTATGGCTGAGATGGATCGATTATTTCAGGAGTTAAGCCCCTTTTAATATAAAAAAATGCCAGATTTCACTTTGTTTACACTCTAGCATCCTCATCTTTTGAGCAATCATCTTCAAACTTTATGGCAATGCTTATGACCATAATGTCTCGATTGAGTTTGAATATGGCTGAGATCTGTCAATTAGGTCAGGAGTTAAGCCCCTTTTAATATAAAAAAATGCCAGATTTCACATTGATTACACTCTAGCATTGTCATCTTTTGAGCAATCATCTTCAAACTTTATGACAATGTTTATGACCATAATGTCTTGATTGAGTTCGATTATAGCTGAGATCGGTTAATTAGGTCAGGAGTTATGCCCCTTTTAATATAAAAAAATGCCAGATTTCATTTTGTTTGCACTCTAGCATTTTATTTCTTAAGCAATCATCTTTCTCAGGTGAGCGATCAAGGGCCATCTTGGCCCTCTTGTTCATCATGGTTAGACTTGAAACATTAAACATAACACTTATTATATTGGTATCAAAATACAAGGTCAAGGTTTCTTTATCTTGAAATCATTTTGCAGTTTCCTTTTCATTTTTCAGTACATAACTGTTTCTAGTACTTACAAAGAGCATGTTCATTCATCATCCTGGTAGAGATACATGTTTTGTAGAAAGCAACATTTGTTCATTTTTAGCTCACCAGAGTATAACGTGCTCTGGGAGAGCTATTAGGATCACCCTTCGTCTGTTGTCCTCCATTGTGCAGTGTCAACGACTTTCTTTAAATGACATCTCCTCCGAAACCTCGGGGTAGAAATTGAAACTCGGCATGAATGATGCTTAAATGGCCCTTCATAATAGTTGCTAAAATAAACTTTGTCCATGCAGAACTCTGGTGGCCATGGTAACCAACAGAATTTTATTAAAAATAAAAATCTTCATCTCTGAAATCAATTGTAAGAATTTAATTTCAGTTGAACTAATTTCACCTCATGATTTTCTACCAAAACTGCTAAAATGAAGATGCTCCCTTGAAAAATTAGGCCCCTTGGGGATCGACTAGTTTCATTGTATTCTCTATATAGAAGATTTCCGCTCGGCATATATCGGTAGCTCCAGGACTTTGGCCCGGTGTGGGGATAATGTGACTGGGTGTGGTATCATGCCACATGTCTACAGCACGATACTGCAGTGTTGCAGAACTATTTCTGTCTCAAGTAGACATCGTCTCCAAATGACTGAAATACTCTTGGTGGGATGTTAAACACAACAGACGTCATTTGGCACAAACAGTCACCTTATTGATGTTTACCTTAATTGCTAGAATAAAACTGATACCTTGAAAAATGATTTCCCTGGGGGTTGGCTATAGTGATGTTCTGATTGTCGCATGTCTCTGATGATCATTTACTTAAGAGCGACAGTAATTGAGTTTTGCGACGTTGTTGTAAAATTTTATACCATATCATATCATGTGTTGTCTGTCTAGTGTCCACTGTACATCAATCTTGAATCTCTTGATTTTAACCAGGTTTCCATAGAAAAACCTTTAAATTTTCCCTTTTAACCCTTTCCCTCACAGAGGACACCATGAAAACCTATGTGAACAGCATAAAACCAGATCAGGTTTTATACTGTTCGCTGCTCCTCAGTGGTCTGGAAATGAGGATTTTGGAAATAAATTTGGTAAAGTTTAACTGTGGTTTTCTGCAGATCAGGCTTTATGTGGTACCTATTGAGGGCATCAAAATGAGTCTATATGAGGGAAAGGGTTAAACAAAAGGCCTATAACTAAGTATAACCTATTCACTGTTCCAGCATTATATAACTAAAACTGTCGGAAAACTACTTCATATAACTGCATAGTAAAGCACCTAGCTTGAATGTTACTTCTGGTTCAAGCAATTATCAATCAAAAGTTGTTGATTATACCCCATCCGATTGAACTGATAATCGATTGTGACACATATCAACCGATTTCTATCATAGGTCGGCTAGTTTTCTCTTATACTCCACCTAGAAATTTTCACATTTTTTCTCCTATGAAACAAATTGTTATAATCTAATTTCTTTTGGAAAAGGCGGCCACCTCATGGCTGGTTATCTTTGCCAACATGAAGTTTATCCCTTGAAAAATGAGATCCCTAGGAGGTCAGCCATTTTCCTTATATGTTAACTCTTTATAAAAAATTTCAAAATGCTTTTTCTTCTGGAAGTAGTTTTCAGAATTAATTCTTATTTGCACAAATGATAACCTCATGCCCCTTACCATACTGTAATTACTTGAGCATTTTTGATCCCTTGAAAATTAAGGCCTCCAAATGATTGACTAACTTAAAGAATTCTTTGTATCTGAAACTTGAATCTGGTTGCTGTAGGAAGAAACCAGGTAAAATCAAGTAACTTGAAACATTTTGAATAAGCTTACATACACTTGTGAGCTATCAAGGGCCAAATGGCCCTCTTGTTTTCTACATTTGTATTTTGATTAATAACCATGTTTCATTTATGACTATTTTATAATTTAATTTTCCACTTGAAAATCATACCGTAATCATTTTTTTTCAACAACTTACTGTTTAATGACTGTATTTTGGTTATGGATGTGTAAAAGGCTTTCATTGATAATATGTTTAGTAGATATTTAGATCATCATATGGCTTGCGATTTCATAATAGATGTGTTCAAAGAAAGGCATTATTTGTCTACCTTCACTATTGTGATATATTAACTTTTTTGAATGCTGGAATAAAATTAGAAAGCAATATTTAAAGGGAATACATCCCAAGGCTTGGTTTATATTTTTGTTTGTGTTTTTCTCTGGTTTATGTTCAAGTCAAGGCAAGTTATAGTCTTCAACATTTTTTGCAACTTTGGTAGTCTACCTTTTGCTCTTGAAGTTGATATGGAATCTGAAACAAGTCTAGATCACCTGTTTGTCATTTAATATGATTAAATCAATGAATCTCTTATATTTCAGTGAGGACAATTAAGATATAAACTCTTCTGTATAGTTCTAACACAATAGTGGCTTGTCGGTTTAAATGGTTTTTATAGACTTTTTATTGAAACAGACGGTTAGCACTGATTGCTGTGCTTAGTACAGGTGCATATGGAGTAAGTGTGTGTCTGTACAGACGTGCATTGAAAGTACATGTATATAGAATACTCAAGGTGGGATTATTCATTATCTGTTTTCAGCATTTGTATTAAATGAAATCTACAAATTTTGATGGCAGAAATTGATGAAGTTTTGATGGATGCTCCCTACATCAGAGTTGCTAAATGATTAAAAAAGATAAATGATTGCCATGGCAACCAAAAGTTTTGATGAACATGCTAATGCTCTTTGTGTCCCTCTATACCTGAAGAAGGAAGTTGCATGACAACAGAATTGCATTTTGTGTACTATAAATATATAACATGTTGACTAGTATTTACAGATGATTTGTTTTGCTTACATATAGGATGTATTTTTATTGAAAAAAAACAAACAAAATATTACAATTGGGTATGTTTAATTTATACTTTTTGGGAAAGAAAAATTGCATAGTCCCAAAAATAGACAAACTCTTAGAAATGGATAGATATTTGGTGTAGTATAAAATGAAACTTTAGAATCAAAATTAAGATACTTTATTTATTTAGCACATTTTCTTTTGCTGCAGTGTATTTATCAAAATGAGCGTTTCTCAATCAGGACATTTTCAAAAAAAGAAAATGTTTCAGTGTGTTATACAAGCAGCAGGGAAACATTAAAAAGAACATATTGCCTTTCTTAAAAGAATGTGGAGATCGGTTGTTTTCATTTACATTTTTTTTTTTCAATTCACACCTCTGTTTACCAGCAACCCATCACTAACATTTTCCTAAAATTATTAAACATAATAGGAATAATTTGAAGTATTTTACACATATTTTTAAAAATTAATTCAGTCTATGTATTATTCCAAATTTTTTGTGTTTTTTTCTTCCTTTTTAAAGACAAAATATTATATATATATATTTGATGAAAAGAATTTTAAACAAGATAATGGATACAAAATAGACCCCCCTATAAAACAGAAAAAGTACTAATGCATATCAACATGATATTTGTTGATGTTATTTTTTAAGAAAAGCATCCACACTTTCAAACTTAAGGTATCAAATCTATTGTAATATTGACATACCCTCAGTTAAGATTCCCAAATGACTGAAATATTGTCAGTGGGATGTTAAACCCAACAAACAAAAAGGAAGATTCCTACTATTTCCCTTTGATTTTAAATTTGATTTTAAATTTTTTGAGTGTCGAGTGTATAGCTTGTCCTAGTCAGGTACTGTAAAATCATTAATTTTTCGTTGACATTAAATTTCGTTGATTATGTACCTAAGGAAATTTTGTGGGTACATTTATTCGTGGATCTATGTTCTAGAAAATGTGAAGCCTATATAAGAGACAAGTTTTCGTGGGGATTAATATTCATGAATAAAACCCTCCAAGAAATTGGCAAAAATTAGTGTCCCATGAAAATTAATGATTTCACAGTATATGGATTGAGTTCCATTAACTATACTTTGTTCTAAGTAATGTTAAATATGAAATCTATCATTAATATTTCTCTGTTAAAATTACCCAGATACAAATATTATTAGTTAATAAGGCAAGGATCTTTGTCAACTTAAGCATCTTCTTGAGTATTTCATTAAACATGAATTGTTAAATATATGTCTACCAAAAAATTTTTTTTCAGTCACTCAGAGGTAATCCATTTATTATTTCCTTCATAGATATAAGATATATCCATCCCGGATATACCTTACAAACCCTTTGTTAAAAATGAAAATAAAGGATTTCAGCAAATAAAAATATATAAATGATGCAAAATGTTACATTATATGTGAGATAAATGACTTTACAAAAGTAGTATTTATATTTTTATCATAAAAGATTAATAAGTATCACTTAGTGCTAAGTATTTGAACCAGGCTCGAATTCTATATCAATACTTAGTGCTAAGTAATACTTACTTACTTAGGGGTGAAATTCAGTAGTCTTGTTACTGTAATAACATATCCAAATATTCTATTTCTTAACAGTTATTTACATGAATATTTAATAAAATAGCAATAGTCGAATGTGTATCTACCTAGTTTATGAATTTAAGTATAACTTTGCGCTAAGTTTTGTTGGTGGAATTTGAGCCATATGGGCTAAACATTCGATTAAGTCGCCAAATTAATTTTGTATTCATACTAAGTACATCAAGACGCGTGAGTATCATATGCCTGTCATGAATATTTTTTTCCCCATTTTCCCCTAAAGCACTATTTGAGGTATGGGGCCATCTGTGAAAAAAAGGTTTGTTTATTTTTATTTTTTTTTAATCTTTTGAAAAAACAAATTGAGCAATTCAATATCATTCTCGAAATACTGATGTCCGTCCGTCGGTTGGTTGGCCGGGCATGCTTGAAATACAATTACTGGATTCAAAATTTCTTTCATTCTGGCAGAAATAATTGTTACAGTACTAGTTATGATGTTATAAATTAAGTGTTTTTGTTATGTGACATTGTTTACAGACTAGCTATTTTCATTTGACTTGATCAAAATAAAATATGAAGAATTTACAGTTGTTTGTTTTTTCTCAAGACATTATCCTATCTGTGTTATCTATCAAAGCATTATAAACTATAAATTATTTATATAATTATGTAATATATAATTAATTATATAATTGAATTATCCCATAGACTGTGATATTTCCCAAACCAAAATCATTTGAATGACATTGGTATATGGCCCCTGTGATTAATTAACCCTTTCCCTCATAAAGACTCATTTTGACGCACTCAGTAGGTACCACATAAAGCCTGATCTGCAGAAAACCAGAGTTAAACCTTACCAAATTTAATTACAAAATCCTCATTTCCAGACCACTGAGGAGCAGCGAACAGCATAAAACCTGATCAGCCTGCGAGTTACTCGCAGGCTGATCTGGTTTTATGTTCGCATAGGTCTTTTCATGGTGTCCTCTATGAGGGAAAGGGTTAAGGATAGTTTCAGGATTTATTAGCACAGTATCGGGATATGACTGGGTGAGATATCATGTCACTTTTCTACAGAGTGCTATTTCAATGTGACTGTAAAACCTCAAACTCCTTACCTGGCTACACGTTGTCCAAAATATGTGAAAATGTTGGTGTTATGGAGTTTCCTGTCTTTAGTGTGGATGCTGTTTTCTCGTGTGGTACGTTGATGTCTCAATCTACTTCCTAGGATTGTTCATAAATTCTGCTTCAAGTGTACCCCTGCCCTGTATTAAGGTTACGCTGAATGGAGCAACAGTCGGGTATTCCCATTTCAAATCGATATGCTATTATGAATGCTTCAGCAGGTTACTTTAATTTAGCATTTTTAGCTCACCTGGCACAAAGGCACGTTGAGTCATCATTAATTTACTTAAAATATCTTCTTTTCTGGAACTACAGATGGAAATGTGATCAAACTTGGCAAGTATGTTCCTAAGGTGGTCCTGTATAAAAAAATTGTTCAAATGGTTCCGGTCTGTTGCACAATTAGGTCACAGGAGCTAAAAATAGATTTTAAAAGTGAAATCTTAAAAAAATCTCCGAAACCACAAGGCCTATGGCTTTAATATTTGGTGTGTGGCTTTGTCTTGTAGACCTCTACCAGGTTTGTTCAAATCATGACCCTGGGATCAAAATCGAACCCAACCTTGGGGTCACTTTATTTTACATGGACGTATATTGGAAAAAACTTGAAAAGTTTTCTTCTCAGAAACTACAAGGCCTGGAGTTTAGATATTTGGTATGTATGATTGTCTAGTAGACCTCTACCAATTTTGTTCAAATCATGACCCTGGGGTCAAAATTGGCCCCGCCCCAAGGGTCACTTGATTTTACATAGGCTTATATAGAAAAGAAAAATCTTCTCAGAAACCAAAAGGCCTGGAGTTAAGATATTTGGTGTGTAGCATGGCCTAGTTGACATCTACCAAGTCTGTTAAAATCATGGCCCTGGGTTCAAAATTGATCTTGCCCCAGGGTCACTTGATTTTACATAGCCTTATGATACCAGGTGAGTGATCCATGGCCATTATGGCCTCTTGTTAGCTTACCAGAGCATATGTGCTCAGGATAAGCTATTAGGATAGATGAATGTTTGTGACAGTGTTTATTATCATAATCTCTCGGCAACGTTCAATTATGATCTGCCTATTAGATAAGGAGTTATGCCCCCTTTAATATTAAAAATGCCAGATTTCTTTTTGTTTGCACTCTAGCATCTTCATTTCTTGAGCAATCATCTTCAAACTTTATGACAATGTTTGTTGCCATATTCTTTCAGCCGAATACAATTTTGGCAGATATCAGCTAATAAGGTCATGAGTTTTGCCCCTTTAAATATTAAAAGAAATGCCAGATTTCACTTTGTTTGCACTCTAGCATCTTCATTTTTCAAGTAATCATCTCCAAACCTTTTTGGCAAAGTTTATTACCATAGTCTCTGGACCAAGTTCGATTATGGCTGATATCAGCCTTTAAGGTCATGAGTTATGCCCCTTTTAATATAAAAAATGCCAGATTTCACTTTGTTTACACTCTAGCATCTTTATTTCTTAAACAATCACCTTCAAACTTCATGAAAATGTTTATAGCAATAATTTCTTGGCTAAGTTTGATTATGGCCGATATCGGCCAATTAGGTCAGATGTTATGCCCGTTTTGATATAAAAAAA
The DNA here is from genome assembly GCA_021229015.1 of Solen grandis. Taxonomy (NCBI): domain Eukaryota; kingdom Metazoa; phylum Mollusca; class Bivalvia; order Adapedonta; family Solenidae; genus Solen; species Solen grandis. The sequence continues at coordinate 41,398,967 of CM037783.1, read as the reverse complement.
ATGCCTGATTTCACTTTGTTTGCACTCTAGCATCTTCATTTCTCAAGTTATCTCTTCATACTTTATGAAAATGTTTATAGCCATATTCTTTTGGCCAAGTTGGATTATGGCTGATATAGGCCAATAACAACAGGAGTTATTCTCCTTTTAATATTAAAAAATGCCAGATTTCTCTTTGTTTGCTCTGTAGCATCTTAATTTTTTAAGCAATCATTTTCAAACTTTATGACATTATTTATAGCCATAATTTCTAGGCCAAAATTGATTATGGCTGATATCTGCCAATTACGTCAGGAGTTCTGCCCCTTCTAATGTTAAAAACTGCCAGATTATCTTTGCATGCTAGCATCTTCTTTCATTGACAATCATTTTCAATATTTCTGATAATGTTAATAGAGATAATCTCTAAGCCAAATTCGACTATGATATCAGACAATAAGTCAGGAGTTATTGCCCTTTAATTAATAAAAATTCAAGATTTCACTGTTTACACTCTAGCATCTTCATTTCTTAAGCAATCATTGTTGAAGTTTCACTGACAATTTTATAGTCATAAGTACCACAGGTACTGCCTAGTTTGTGGAATTGAAATGATCTCATGGATTATGTATTTAGTACAACTAAGCTATAATTTATTAACTTGTTCAGGCAATGAAGGCAGTTTTTCTCAGGTGAGCATCCTGGTTCTCTTGTTTGTTTGTTTTTTTTTGGTTTTTTTATTTCTCAAGATTTTTATTAGAATATCAAAAGGTAACCCTAAATTTTAAGATTCCTTTATTAAAAACATGACTTAAAGTATATTTGTCAAATGTTGAGGGTCGCACATAGCATTTTTATGCAAATTTGGCTAAAAATAACAGTTCAAGTACAAAAAACAAACATGGTGTATACTTTTCCTGCATTTTCAGAAAGCTAATATATATGTCAGAGAATTGAATCCGAATAAATAAAAGAAATCTACCTGTTGGAATTTTTTCATCAAGAAAAATCTATAAAAAATTTATTTTTAGCGTTTTGATAGTTTTTGTAAAATTCTAGTTTATATGTGTACGTACATAACTTCTTCTAAACATTGTTAACAGCTTCAATTATGCTCATTTCGTGGATTTAACAAATGATCAACATATTTATTAATCTATATATTACACTTTTACACTTAAATCATATTTAGTTTCTATCATGTTGAATATATTTTTTTTTTTGTGGAAGACGGTTGTGAAAAATATAACAAGTCCTTGACATTATATAATTAATTTAATTACAAATGTATATACAGTCTAAAGAGAAAAGAAAGAGAAAACATAAGCAAATATACAATGCACAGATAATAATAAGTAACTTTATGATAAAATCTGGAATAGAAAAATATGAGTAAATATATCACGGGTGAAAATCGATACTGGTTTTCAATGCTGACTAATGTATAAATGTATCACGGAGGCACATCAAACCCCTCTATTCACGTCCCTGATTTTATGTACCTAAAAGAGGTTATATTGGGGGAGTCATCATCTATAAATAGAATGTAACATATGAGTCAGGTTTATGTAACTGATGAGTCATGTTTTGGCCCAGTGCCAAAGAGGGGAACCATGCAGCTGGGCTCTGGAGATAGCGTGATCAAGGATAACATCCAATCAGATTAACCCTCGCATGCATGATCAATTCACTGCCCAATCAGAATAGGGGCACCCTTGCTTCTACATCATTCCACTGAAAAACACGTCATTGCATTTTCTCTTTGATAAAAAATCCACCTCCTCCCCGACCACCTTCCCTAATTTCCTTTTAATAGAATTTCTTCCATCAAAGCCCAGCTGCATGGACACATATTGACACACATATATGTTTATCTTCCTATGTAACATTAATTTTGAGTTGTTTCATGTTTTGTTTTTTTTCCTATGTAACGTTGATTTGAGTTGTTTTGTTTGTTGGCATTTTTTACAGGCCCAGATATTGGACCATTATAAGGGTAACATACGAATATCTCTCATTAGCAGTAAAATAAATGCCCTTTTCAAGTCAGGATTTGTTTTGTTCTTTTTATGTCCCAATACTAGCAATCCTAGCACCATGGCCGTAGTTAGGTCAGAGCTCCAGTTATAGAAAATATATAGTTGATGTTGGGATGGAGAAGGTTTACCTGGTGAGTGAGAAAGTGTATCTTAGCGAGTTTTAGCAAGCCAAGATTCACTTTCGCAGCAAACCGGATAAACCTCCCATCCCGACATCAACCTTGTATTCGATTTATCCTGTTTTTGTCTAGTTTTATCATGTTTTTATATTATTAAAATGGTTTCTTACTTTTCATTTTCATACTAGCTGTATGATGTAATGACTGGAGATAGTTTATGATGTAATGACTGGACGTAATGTATGACCTAGTGAATGGAGATAGTAAGTTTATCCAGCAAGGCTTTATCCAGCTTATAATATAGACAGTAGCAGGATAAAAGACATAAATCAGTGTTTTCCCGTTTGAAACATACTTATTTGAAAATACTAAAAATAAAAATAATAAAAAAGGCAAAGAAACCAGAGCAGTATGCGTTACGTCACTTCAACAATATATGTCTAGCTCTATGTTTGTAACTAAATCTAAGTAATAAACAAAACAAAACAAGAATACACCATACTTGTTGGCAATAGAATATGTACCCTGATAAAATCATAACATATTTCGAAATCACAATCCTTAATAAAACATCATCTATAGGTGACTTCAGGATTCATCTGCTGGTGACCCTTTATAACCGCTATTTTCAAGATTTGAGCTTTTTGGCCTCCAGATGATAGATCTAATCACATTATATGAGCAGCCACGCCTGCTCATAGATTCATTTTTAAAAGCATCATCCTTGATTTAGTAATATTAGGTGATTCATCTGGCCAAAATAACACACACACTTCTGATTAAAAAGGTACAGAAAGAAATTCTACATATATCCTGTAAGGCACCACACTCCATCCCTATCACCTAATGTTATGGAGTCATCTTTGTTTTAGCAACTATGACACTCGGAGAGGACCATGAGGGGAAAGGTTGTGCCACATGCAATTAAATTCTGACAATTTGTTTGTTTTCTATAGCTTTCTTATATGCACATGCATTATATAAAGAAAGCAGTTGAACCATGCAATTAAATTCTGACAATTTGTTTGTTTTCTATAGTTTTCTTATATGCACATGCATTATATAAAGAAAGCAGTTGAACCATGCAATTAAATTCTGACAATTTGTTTGTTTTCTATAGTTTTCTTATATGCACATGCATTATATAAAGAAAGCAGTTGAACCATGCAATTAAATTCTGACAATTTGTTTGTTTTCTATAGTTTTCTTATATGCACATGCATTATATAAAGAAAGCAGTTGAACCATGCAAATGAATTCTGACAATTTGTTTGTTTTCTATAGTTTTTTTATATGCACATGCATTATATAATGAAAGCAGTTGAACCATGAAATTAAATTCTGACAATTTGTTTGTTTTCTATAGTTTTCTTATATACACATGCATTATATATAAAGAAAGCAGTTGAACCCTGAAAGAAGATGTCCAATGGTTAAGGCCCAACCCTTTTTCAACCTTTTTTCATCTTTTATGATAGATAACACCAAGGGGGCAAAACCAAATTTTGACTCTCAGTATCTGAGAAGAATAATTTTGAATTAAAAAAAAAAAAAAAAACCCATTTGTTGAGGGGATTAATTGTTTTAACAATTTTGGAAGCGAATCTGTGGGCGATTGGTTTGCAGAAGGGATGCCAATTATAAATATTAATATTCGTAAACATGATTATTTGATTCAACCCTATTTCTATATGTTATATTCAATGGCATTGTACAACACATACATATATATTCTTAACCCATAGAATAAACAAGTGCATATAAAATACAAAAAAGCAGTAAAAATATACAATTAAAGCACATATCTAAGATGAATATTAAGTACTATACTAATACAGGTTAAAAATAAAAATGATCAAAGCAGATGACAAAACTGTAACTGTAAAAGCTTATCAAGGTGATACAAAATAGAAGATAAATTAACCAGCCGATGTCAATTTTAAAACACGTCATAAAAACTGTGTAAAATAATGTTTTTAGTTTTTTTTCTTAAACTCGTCTTTTGACTCGGATTGCTTAATATACAAAGGCAGATTGTTCCACAATTTCGGCCCTATAGTGCAAAAAAAAAATATCGTTATACCCGCTTTTCCTGTTAAACGATACCTCATATGTGATACTGGAATCATTTGCTAATCTTTATCCTGGAATACGACTTACACATTCAGTTAATAACTGAATCAAATAAACAGAAGCCCGACCAGTACTGCAGTCGAACATAACTGTCAATATCTTGAAATCGATTCAAGCCTTAATTGGAAGCCAATGTAGATCATACAGAGCTTGCTTAGCACTGTCTTATTTGCTTCAGTTAAGAATTAATTTTGCACACATATTTTGAATGCGCTGCATTTTGCGCAACTCTGTCTCAGAAATACCATATACATTTAATATAACGTAGTCCAAATGGGAGATAACTAGTGAAAGCAATAGGACTTCAGTTGCAGCAATGGATAGGTATTTTATATAATGTTGAAACTTCAAGTCTATATCATAAGGCTGCGTGAACAATGTTATTCCCTGAAATCACTCTGCAACATCCACTTCGTCTGAAAATCTAAATCGCATTTCTGAAAATAATGAAAACAATTTTATTAGTTTTAGTTCAGCATCTGCAGTCATATCCGCATATTTATAACAGGTTTTATTTTGGAATTTTGATCTTAAGCTTGGGGTTATTCAATTTATTTTCTTACACTTCTGCATTTACTCCTACACATTGTTGCAGATTTATTAGAATCGGGAAGTTCAGACGACAGTTCATGAAAACATGGCATTTGAAATGGATAAAGAATAACAAGGTCTGAAATAGTTAGCTTAGCGAAAAAGCCCTATCGTTTGCTCAGACCTAGGAAATCTAGTTATGATTTGATTTGATTGTATTAGAAAAAGTTACTTTTATGTATTTTTTCTACAGTTCGGTTTGCAATTATCAACTGTGCGTCGCTCACTGATAATTTCCACATCTACGATAAGGCATACCCTTTTGAGGAAGTAAAGATGTGTTACTATTTATTCCATCAATCAACCTTAGTGCTTCGTAAAACCCAGGTACTTACTGGCGAATGTCATCATTTTTGTTTCTCTGATAAAACTTCCCATATATTTCATTTCTTAAAAAAAGCTTTATTATTAAGGTAATAATTTATGTCATCTAAATCATGCACTTGGAATTTTAGTAAAACAAAAATGGCAGAATGCATTTCTCTTTCTAAATTAAGAATATAGATATAAATTAGCCTGAAGTATTGTTCAAGCCAAGTATATGATAAAGACGAACATACTGAAAAATAGGAAGATTAAGAAGTAGAAGAAGTAGGAAAAAAAGATGATGATGATCATGAAGATAATGAAGAATATATGATTAAGAAAAGAAGAAGGAGAAGAAAAAGAAGAAGGAGAAGAAAAGAAGAAGAATACCATAAATAAAATAGAGAAGATGATAAGGAAACAAATAGAAGATAAGAGAGGAGGAAGAAGAAGATGATGAATACATGATGATGATAATGATGATAAAGATGAAGAAAAAGAAGAAGATGATGAGGAGGAGGAGGAGGATGATGCCAAATATAAATTTCACCACTGTACTTGTTATACTTTTCACCCAGCCCAAGTGATGATGGACAGCTGAGTACACGACAGGGACATCATTGCCGCAACCCGGGAATCCGTAGCTGGCTATACCATACTGCATCCACTGACCTGTAAGTAAGTAAACGTGTTAGTTTGTTTACTGGGCTTAACGTCCCACTGACAGTATTTCAGTCATTTGAAGACTATGTCTACTTGAGACAGATATAGTGCTGACACGCTGCAGTATCACGCTGTAAACATGTGGCATGATACCACACCCAGTCACATTATCCTGACGGCCACTGAAACATGAAAACTTTCAATTCTCCCCAGGCATTTAAAAACATTTTTAGCAGTAGCCCTACCTTAACCTCATATAAATTCAATTGAGGAAAATTGAATACCAATAGGAAGATAACTAATATATATTATTTTGCTTATAACTTTTTCAGTTACGTTTTCCCGATGTAAAGGCAGTGCGTCAATTGAAAACATTTTTAAGGTCCCGGGGGAGGTAAATCCAATTGTGGGAGGGCATTTGAAAACGTTTTTAAGTTCTCGGGGAGAACTTGAAATGTGGGAACTTGAAAACATTATACTGGGTCAATCACTTCTTTGAACTACCCTCATATGATGAGCACCAAGCAAGGGAGGTATACCAGTACCACTTTTTACCACTTTGGTATCTTGAGGCCTGGGATCGAACCCATGACATCCACCATTCCAAATCCGTGGCGGGCGCCCTAGCCACTCGACCACAGGGGACAGTAGGTAAGTAAATAAGTAAAGTAAAATAAAGTAAGGAAGTAGGTTAATAATAAGTAAATGAATTGTTTATTATCGTGTCACATGTAATTTAATGGTTTTATACAAAGATGTACTCGCGTGTTTGACGATTACACCTGGCCAACCCAGTCAAGTTATCAACATATAAGTAACATAATTGTATGAAACATCATAATTATTAAATAGTAAACAGGCCATAAATAGCGATGCAGTGTACCGTTTCTTTTCTTTTTTGTAACATATATAAATATTGATGTGATTATATTTAGAATTAAATATCAAATCGAAATGTCAAGCACAACAAACAGCTGAATGTTAAATCATTGAGCAATGATTTTCTTTACCTCTATGCCTTAATAAAATGGATTTGGTAAATTTCTTTACATAATGTTTCATGAAGTGACAAAGTTTCTGTATAAAACAATCGTGGGAAAAGCATGTTCATTGAACTAGGTTTAAAAGTTTTACGCGCAAGCATTAATATGTGACATTAGATGTATGCAGTGAGAAGTGGTGAATAAATAATTTCAATTTCATTTTTATTCCTACTTAGATCAAACTACATTGATTAAAAAAATCTCGATCAGTGAAATTTGATACCGGTATATTTTGGTATGTCGATAAAATTGTACATCACTTTTAAATGATCTTCCAGTAACTAGAAAGCCAAAATCTTACATTCAATATATGCAGCAGCAAAATGCATGGCTGTTGAGATAAAGGTAAATCGAGAGACACTTGGAAATTTTATTTTAAACCAAGCAGGTCTAAACAGTTTAATGATGTGACTTCCAAAAAGTATCAATTGAAATGGATAAAATATGATAATATAACTAAATACAAGCGCCCCTCATTGCTGTGGGTTCGAATCCCGACATGGTCACTCGGAATTTTCATGTGTTTATTTGTTGGGTTTAACGTTCTATCGACAGTATTTCAGTCACAGATATAGTGCTGCCACACTGCAGTATCACACCATAAACATGTGGTACGATACCACACCCAGTCACATTATCCTGACACCAGACCAACCAGTCCTGCAACTACCCTTATATGTTGAGTGCCAAGCAAGGGAGCTATAACAGTACCATTTTTTACGACTTTGGTATGTTGCGGCCTGGGATTGAAACCATGACCTCCTGCTCCCGAGACGGACCCTCTAACCACTTGGCCTCAGGGGACAGTAATTTTCATGTGAAGAAGCCTTCAGCTGGCTTGTGGTAAGTCCTCAAGGTATCCCCCCACCCTGTGATTTGGTGGACGTCGGTATTTAACTGAAATACTGTCGCAGCTACGTTTAATTTATCGAACTAAAAGACAACTACAAAGAGATGAGTAAAAGACTATTTACCTGCACTATTTTTACACACAAGCGGGCCACCACTGTCACCCTGCAGATAAAAAAATTAGATAGAACATTTTCATTACAAATACATATTCACCATGCTATACCGTAAAATAATTAATTATCGTTGACATTAATTTTCATTGATTATGTACCTAAGGGAATTTCGTTGGTACATTTATTTGTGGATCTATGTTTTAAAAAACATGAAGTCTATAGAGAGAAAAGTTTTCATGGGGATTAATATTCGTGGATAAAACCCTCCATGAAATCGATGAAAATTAGTGTCCCTTGAAAATTAATGATTTCATAGTATGCATCATATATCACTGAACCAAGTTAAGGAATTTAAGAACTATTTTTAAAGAAAAAATGAAATTTGACACAAAGATAAATAAAGTATGTAACTTAAAGGTATAAAACAATCTCAAACTATGAAGTTATGATAAAAGATATTGCATCAATCATAAAATTATGATCATGGTCCTTCACATGCTTAAAATGACTTCAGTGCAGATGCAAGCATCCGCTGACTTGGGAGTTATAGGCTCTTTGGCTCATAGTCTATGATATATTTACGATAAAATTCCTACGATCACCTGATGGACCATGATCACAATGTTATTATGGTTGGATTATCTTTTCTTCACTTAGTATAGCTTTTTTGACATTTACTAATGGTAAGATAATTTCTAGTAATCCCTTCAGAAATGGACCATACAGTTAACCAAATTTACTGTAAAATCATTATTTTTTGTTGATATCAAATTTCATTGAGTTTGCACTAAAAGGTATTTCATTAGCACATTTATTTGATTCATATTCGGTTCCCATTGAACACTGTACGAAATTTTACCCCTGCATGTAGATTAGGTTTAGGGAAATGCTCGTTGATTTATTTACGTTAATGTCTCATTTCGGAGTGAAATGGTCTTTAACAGTGTTTTAATCAAGAATTTAGCTTTTGTATATATGGTACAGAATAATTATATATAATGGTCTAATTAACATCTGTGTTTAACTCTTAAACATTAATAAAAAAGAAGACCATTAAATACTTAAAAAACATCTGCATCATTCAAATAATGATGAGGTAATTCATAATCTAATACTTCCTTCACTTATATCAGTTAAAAATGCACACAACCTTTCTCCAAACTTCTGTTTAAAACCTGTACTTGAGGCATTACCCAAAGAGATGGCTTACTTATGTCATACATACTCTGTTATTCTTGAACATTATTTGGAACAATGTCATAAAGATGGCAACAACATTAACTTTCAATGTTGTTTACTTACATAGCATGCTGGGGAGAAGCGGTTTTTATTGTTCAAACACACACCATCCCATGCCAACTCATAAGATGCATTAGTATAAGTTCTGTTACAACTCCTCTGGTCCGCAATAAATACCCGTGTGTCCCTGAGTTTACTATGGTCTTGGTTATCTATATAAAATTAAAAAAAATATATGAATATAGACCTCTGATACCAATTCAAAATTGAAAAAGTATGAATAATGCATGCTAATAATAGACCTTTGATATCAAGTCAAAATTAACAAAGTTAGACCTTTGATAAAAAATCTAAAATTCATAAAATATGAGTATTGCATGCTTATATAAGATTTTTGATATCAGTTTAAAAGATAAAAAAAATGACTTGAATATTGCACACTTATATAACACCATTGATTCCTATTATAAATAATATATAATACTCAATACTATTAAATACTCTTTCATAAATTAGAAAAAAAAAATGAACAATATAATTTTGAATTAAACAAAATGTTTAAACACGATGTAAACTATGTCTAATCGAGACAGAAGTAGTGCTGCTACACTGCAACCAGTCCTGGAGCTACCCTTATATGCTGCCTGAGCTGAGCGCCATGCAAGAGAACTATACCAGTACTATCTTTTTTACGACTCTGGTATGTCGCGGCCGGGAATCAAACCCATGTACGACCTTCTGATTCCAGGACTAAGTGGATTCTTTGTATTTATATTACATTGATGAGACTCAGAGCAGCATAGGACATTGTCAATTGATTACCAAAGGTTTCGAAAGACGAGTATTCATCCGTGTATGAATTGGATGCATGTATATTATGTTACGTGATTTATTTTCTTCATTTAAATCTGTTCGTCCTAAAACGGCATCTTTGGTCGTTTGAATCCCTGCCCCAATGGATTTGACATAAAAACATACAATTATTTATAATCTGCGTCATTTATTACATCATTTATTCCGATTTATACTTTCATCTTGTCCCTTATTTTTATTTTTGTAATTCTTTTACATTTTTGCTCTTAAAAGATTAAATCGAGTTTTGATACATGAGCATTTTAAATAAAGATAGAATTTTTTTTTTGCTATTGTAACATTTATCACACCACAAAAAGAAATTAAACAGCTTATTTGAGTTAGATTATTGAAATGTAAACTACAACAGCTGTAAATCTTATGAGATTGATTCACAAGGGAAGGCAGAATTTCAGTGAATGAAATTTTATTTAAAATCAAAGAGATAAACTAGTTATAAAAACATATCCTACTTATGTAATACTGGACAATATAGTAAACTTGAAAAAAAAGTCAGTTGAAATAATCTGTAGGCTATATTAATTATGCTTCTGTGATTTATTCATGATAATATTCAAACTGTTACCTGTTGCGGTGTAATTCTCAGTTTGTCCAAAGCCAGATATAAAGCAGACTTCTGCTCCTTCCTTGGCTTCCAGTTCAGCAAAGTCTGCTTCATTTGCCAGACAGACTGGTCTTGTGTAGTTATCAATGAGGGGTTCACGGTCTAACTCTAGGAGAGCTACATCGTTACCTTGGTGAACCGAAATATATTCCCTTTTGTAGGTACGGCGTACTCGTAGTACCTGAGCTGCACCACTGGCATACAAGGTTTTGGATAGTGTCCCAAACACAACAGTCAGCGTGTCATACCCATCCCTCCTGCAACATATCATTATTAATTGAACGTCCCATCAACAATATTTCAGTCTTTTGGAGACTGAAAGATATTGTGCTGCCACACTGCAGTTTCACGTAATAGATATGTGGCATGATGCCACACCCAGCCACATTATCCTGACAATGGGCCAACCAGTCCTGGAACTACCCTTATATGCTTAGCACCAAGCAAAGGAGCCATACCATGTCACATATTATTGCGTTGAATGGACCTTTCCAGTGTTTAGTAATGAAAATATCAGCCCAACAATTCCAATTCATGGCTAGGGTCAGCTGCTTATAAAAAAAATCTCAAACAAAACCATTCATTCTTTTGTGAAAATCACGACAACAACTGATTACCCTGTCAGTCAATTTGAATAAACATGTAAATGCTAGAAAGGTATACTGCATTACATAATCCATAAACATATCAAAATACAATTTCACACTAGACGAAGGTTATTTTGGGGAAAATGACTCATACCCTTCAACAAGAGAATTTCGCGCGAAAATGTAAGATATTGGGGAAAAGCTTTTCAAAAGTTATTCTAGGGTATAAAAGTAACATAAATATTGATCAGCTTATCAACAAATGCTTTCTATAAACTGCCTGTTTGGAACAACTAAGTCACTGACTTCATTTTCATACTGAAGATTTGTTGGAAATTTAAAAAATTACATTGGAAAAACTTACTTTCTGACCTTCGTAAACAGCCAAAAAATAACAACAAAAACAACAAAGCCTGAGATGTACATATACTTGATTTCATATCTTACAGTTATATCTATATTATGGTTTTGAATGTCCTCTATTTATGACTAGTTCCATCAATGAGCCGCTGGGCACGACATGCTATTTTTGTTACTTGGTGTCACACCAAACCGAAAGTAGAACGATACCACAAATTACGGGTACAAAAACGTGGAATAATTTATGACACACCTTGTGTCTACTACTTTACCAAATTTTGAACTAGCAAAGAAATGAACCAGTGCGGTCATTCCACGTGGTATATATGACGTCATTTTAAGCTATCGCGAAAAGCATAGTTTGCATCGATTCAGAGAGAAGAACTGCTGTATTTTATTTTTTTTATCAATTTCAATGGCATATAGCACATGCGAGGAGGAAAATTGTGCCCTACACATAGGTCCTAATGATTCTCTTGTAAGAAATACAGTTTTTCCTAATATTCCGGAAAGCCTTCTGAGTTCGTGAAATTTTGTTTGCAAACACGTAAAGCACATCGCTAATACTGTAAACCAGGAAATTATTTTGCACATTTTAAGTTAGAGAGGTTTGTGGTCGTGTTATTTCCACGAAAGTAAAATGCCACGAATCACTCTCCTATCATAAACACGCGAAAATTAGTCACTGCAAGAAGTTTGACTTAGTTTAAATTACATGTTTGTGTTTCTGTTGTTTGTGAACAAGAGTGAACATAAAATGGAAGTGGGGGCCTCCGTGGCTGAGAGGGTAAAGTTGCTGACTTTAACACTCACTCAACCCCTCACCGCATGGGTTCGAATCCCGGCAGGGTTTTTTGGATTTTCATGTGAGGAAGCCTTCCAGCTGACTTGCGGTAGGTCGGTGGTTCTACCCGGATGCCTCCATGCATTCGGGGTCTTCCTCCACCTGTAATTAGCTGGACGTCGCTATATGACTGAAATACTGTCGAAGCGACGGTAAACTCAAATACATTATGGTAAAATGGAAGTGTTACAAATTGCAGATGACATCTTTTTGTGCGCATTATAAACTGTGAAATTCAATACTTGACAATAGGTGTCGGTACACACTCTAGAACATGCCACGTACCACAAATTATTATTGTAGATCTTTTTATTAGGCTATAAACTTATCATGTATCTTATATGCTGAATAAAGCTTATGTTATATATGCATGTATGTATTTCCTCATTTCTGCTGGATTTTTGTGGCATAAAAAACTACATATAGACATCTTGCCAAACTATCCATTAATACTTGTTTACAAGTAACTCCATTCAACAACAGCTCTAAAAAATACTATTGACTAAAAACTGTTCACTCATTTACAATGACTGCTGAACAGAAAAATAACCATTAAATGTTTAAGAATGCCGTTTCATGCTATTCAATAAATACATTTTGTTTGTAGCGTGTAATGTTTCGTGGGATTCGTGGTCTGCTCAAATCCACGAAAGTATTTTGCTGCGAATATGCCTGGATGCATAAAAACAGGAATGTTTCTTGACATGAAAGTTTCCTGATTTACAGTAATGTTTTCTAGAATGTTTGGAAATACTGTACACCTGAGTGCTTTTGTGTAGTGCACAATATTTTGATTCGCATGTGCTATATCCCATTTGATTTGTGAAGAAATAAAATACTTGCAGCAGTTTTTTTTTTTCTAATCGAAGCACATTATGCTGCTTGTGTTAGCTTAAAATGACGTCATATACCATGTGGTATGGCCACACCATGAATTAATAGCACTGTAAATATTTTCTATGTAGCACCTAAGGTGACTCTGCAAATCTTTTTTTCTGATGTGACACATTTATTTTACTTGAAAGAACAATACAGCAACAACAATAAAAACAAAAACAGTTTTTTTCTGTATAAATGAAATTTTTATTCCAAAGTACGAAATTTATTTTGTATTAACAAAATATCATTTTGCGAAAAAATGAAATATGTACATGCAAATGAAAAAAAGAAAGAAATTTATTAACAAACTATTAAATTAAACCTGATGTATACATTCTATCTGTTGTTGTGTATGTGTAGAGATTGACAAGGTATTTGATTATTTAAGATAATAGAATGTTTGCCTTTCTATTCCAAAGTATAGAAATGGTTTGGGAGGAACCTAGCTAACTCACCAGAGTGCAAAATTACATGTGGATCTTCGTGTATGTAAAATGGGTTGCTGTTCTGATTAAGAAATGTCACGGATATTTTGTTCACGCTTAAAATAGATGTTTCTTATTTAGGGCAAAATAATGGTAAAAGAAAACATGTTAACAAGCAATAAGACATTATAAGAGGTTATGATTTAGATGTCTGTGTAACTTATTCCACTTGTATTTGTTAGTGCATAATCACATTGCATGGATCTGCACAAAGCGCGGAGAGGTACAGTTAAACTTGCCGTGGAAAATATGCAAATCAGCGAGGCCTGAATTCATTTTCCAGCAAAAGATGGTTGCGCCATCTAAAAACATTAATAAATGTAAATTAAGATGATTTTGTTGCGCAATTTTCAGATATTTCTAATATTATGATTCAGATGAAAGTACATGTATACATGTTGATAAAACTGAAATGTTAGAAGATGCTTCTATCAGCAATGAAGAAAAGAAGAAAACAATAATCTCTTAAGAAATTAAATCAAGTGACATAGCTGATTTCTTCATTGGAGGGTATGCTTTATTTTTAACATCACAATCATTTGTAGACTTTGGCTATAGCTGCCTCGCCGTGGTATCATACCGGACACAAGTGACGTACCACCACATCCAGTCACATTACCCCTCACTGGGTCTCCTTATTTTGATATTACCCTTATGAAATGATCGCTCAACACATGTGACACACAGAAGTATACTGGATGACTTTAAAGACGTCTCATGTATAAAACTTCGACATTTAAAATTCATGTCATTTTTCGTATGGAATTTTCTTCAGTGATTCATAGATAAAAGTAGGTGATAAAACATACACCAATCAATTGCTAAAGTCTCATTATGTTTGAAAATCAGGAAATATATTTTTTATATATGTTTAACATTTTTCCAGGGTGATGCGTGTTTAAAGTCCTTGAGTATACTTTGGTATGTCAATGCCGGAAACTGTATAAATAATATTTAATGATAATGATCAAAACTGCTGGAGTTCCATAACAAAAAATAGGATACACATAAGTTAACAAAACACAGAGAAATTAATTACTGGAGAGTATAGTTTTCTTTGATATTATTATGATATTGAATAACCAAATGATATCAATAAGGGCTTACATTTCATGATAATCTTTTTTTGTCAAAAAAGGGTCCACCTCAGACGTGAATTCTAACAACAATATTTAGCGCTTAGTATTACTGAAATTCTTAAATGAGGTAGAGACACAGTCATTTTTCGCAACATATTAAAAAAAACATGACTACATTGACACAAATAATCATTTCACAAATTAGTGATGATTTATGTGAAATCAAAATATTGAGTATTTATCATTGATGAAACAAAAATGAAGTAACGCGTTCGTAAATATTTAAATATTATTTGGCGCTAGGTAAAGTTGGTGGAACTGCCGCCTGGAGTCATTCTGCCACTAAAATACTTGCATGTAAAAATAAGTAAGAAAACAACAACAACAAGAAAAAAAACACACAAAAAACACACACTTCTTGAAAAATCATTTATTTTCGTTGACAATAAATTTGTTTGATTTATTTGTGGTTTTCATGTCGTGGCAAACATGAGCGGTGTGAAAAAATGAGCAGCTTTCCCAGGTTTTATTATTCGTGAATAATAAACTCTCCACGAAATCAACAAAAAATAGTGTCCCATGAAAATAAATGATTTCATAGTAGTTTGATATACAAAGTTTACTCACACGTTATCAATACAATGCGCAGCAGTCAATACCCAGTTTTCTCCGATGTAGGTGCAGCCACATGCAAACCTACTGTAACGAAATAATGCTCCCTGCCATGGCCATTTTCCAAGGACAGCGTCGTTTCCGAAGTTAATTCGCTCCACTGCTTCTGTTGGCATGTGCATTGTACTTCCACATTCTGATGACATAGATTTCAGAAAGTGTTTTATTTCCCTATGTTCTCAGTGGTCAAAATTTATGAGCGCCTTAATGTACATCCAATGTAATAGCAAGATTTCAAATCTTGTTAATGGATGGTAATATTTCTATGACTCTATGTCACTTTAAAGATCACCGAGAGTTTATATTAGTTTTGTTGGATATAGGGAGATAATCCATATTATACAATTTCTTTAAATAAGAAAAAATATATTTGAATCGATGATAGAAAGCCACATTAAATGTTTTAAATTTCATTTTGAGTTACTCACTGTTTTAGATTTAATGGGAAATAATTCATAATTTTAATTGGAGAAAACTCACTACCATAATATTATCAGTGTGAAGTAAATATATCATTTCAATATATTCCTTGGTTTTACATATTTTGACTACTTAAAGCTTATATGCTCCAGATATTTTGTATAGTTCTGGTGGAAGGAATGGCTACCTTAATCTGACTCTATACCTCCTCTCGTCAAGCTAAGCTATGAAAAAGCTTTGGTCGCATTCATATTAAGAACTGCAATGTCCTATTTATAGCAATAGCTTTAATATACAGGATAAATCATGGATATTTATTGCTTATTTTCATTGCAATAAAACTGGTGACTCGATCAATTTTATATTGTCAAACAGACCCCTCTCACCATCTTTGTTTTTCACTATGACATACTGGCACTTAAAGAAGTAATTCGTTTAAAAAAGAATGAGAGACAGAGAGAATTTTACAGGGTTGATAAAAATTAGTATATGGTGGAATGCTAAAAATGCGATACATTTCAGTGACCAGTGAGTTGTATGCTTGTGTTTAACGTAAAACTGTTTCAATGAATAGAATACATGTGACAGATATAATACTACTTAAGTGTTATATGAAGCCATACTTATGTACTATACTTCGTCAACCTATTCTGATACAGAAACAGAGTAAAGGTGAACCACAAAGAAAATTTTACTTTTTCTAAAACCATCCCTATTTTGTCCATTTTCTTAAGGGTAACCACGAATATACTTTTTTTGTGCAAAATAATCTCTTTAAGTATATTAAATGCCGATTTTGGTAGCTGCTGTAATTCAAAACGTTATTATTCAGTTGTAACGTAAACATGTTTTTGTTACATACAATATTCATTGTATTCTTGCTTTCTTTTGACGCGCCTTGTACATTTCCATTACGTCTTTTTATGGATTTGAGGATATTTATCATTATAATCTTTGGACCTGGCTTAGTTAACGCTATATTACGATGAATTAAAAATGACTTTTTTTCTTTTACT
The DNA here is from genome assembly GCA_021229015.1 of Solen grandis. Lineage (NCBI taxonomy): Eukaryota > Metazoa > Mollusca > Bivalvia > Adapedonta > Solenidae > Solen > Solen grandis. The sequence continues at coordinate 41,382,071 of CM037783.1, read as the reverse complement.
TTTTATTTAAGCAGTGGAAATGATTACATATTATCTCCTATGGCCTACGGGTGTAAGATATAATAAATCATTAATTAAATCATTCATTATTATTTTCTATTCTTTTCATTAAAAGTATAAAATAAATATATTTTCGGATTTTAAAAAATTGATCATGTAAAATTACCTGGTAGTGCACACTGGAGGATGAGTGGAAAACACTGTTGGGCTCTAAAAGTAAAATGTGAAAGAAATATGTACATGTATATGATCAAAACTTATATCAAAGTTGCTTTAACGACAATATTTCAAACAGTAAGTCAATTAAATGTCTATTACATACTTAATTTAAAGTAGATATGTTAATATAACATCACCCCATGCTCATTTTCATTTTATAGACAGGATTCCCTGGTACATTAAATAATAAATGGTAACATTATAATAATACAAATTAATGAAATAATGAACATGTACGTATATTTGACTTTTCAAGACATTTCATCATTGATCAAATTTATTAACCCTTTACCACTTATAGACTCATTTTGACACCTTGGCAAACAGAGCAGACCAAGATCAGGTGACTACATGTACTTCTGATTAGGGTCTCCTCTGTTTGCCCTTACAAAGCTGGAGCTCAGATTCAACACAGTTTGCATGGAATTTTAAATATACAATTCAAGGTTTAGCAACTTAATAAGTATCAAGTTATAAATTATACATGAATATTTATGATATTAAAGGATAATCCAAAACCCTTTTTACCGCCATTTACTTCACGAAAATCTGAACATGCTGTGACAATATAGCATGTAAGGAATCCATTATATAACGAGGAGGGATGGTGCCAACTAGCATATAATCTTGGCCGGTCTTTATATTTACCAGTTTCAAGTGGCCAAAGAGGGCAAACTTTCATGTTCAAAATGACATTTTACTAACTCTATCATTATTCCAATGACATTATCGATATTTCAAAACCTATATATAGTGCATAATTATGTGATTCTTTTTTCATTATTTCAATAATTAAAACAAAAATAAATGGGATATTTTAGATATATCTAATGCAAAGCCTGAGTCTTAAATTAAAAACCCAGGAGACTGATTCACTTAAGGTCACTTTACTAGTAAAAGGTATGCTCGTTGTTGAAGTGGGTAGATGCAACTATTTATTAAGAAGTACTGTAGTTTTAACAAAACTCGTGTGTAGTTAAGATCAGCACATACGATTCGATAACGGTCATGTTGTGAAATGATGCGGTATTGTCGGCGACATCAGTGGATCCAAGTGTGATCCCTTCCACTTTGGTATAGCCATAACCAATCGGATTGTAATGTGATAGTAATCTGAAATATAATTTAACACATAAATGATAGAACACACAAAAGGAATAGTCTAAGGGTATGATTACATGTAAAGAAAGATGAAAACTTCCATTCCTTTAAAGTATCATTTTTGTAATAAATTAGATGATGAATACTCAAATATTTATTTTATTTTATTTTCCAAGGTAAAATTCATGTTTTTTATTGAATTGTTTATTCATTTCAAAAGACCAAGAGGGCAAAAAAATCACAAATGGCAAGTCAAACTTAGATTTTTAATTAGAAATGCAATTTTCAGTGAATGTAAATGTTTTGTTAATAATAAGAAATAACATTCTTTGTTGTTGTTTTTAATAAGATAAGAATTTTATGAAATCTAAAAAATTGAGATCTTAATTTTTAGATTTTTCAAAGGATTTATTATATAAAGATATGCTGCAAAATTTCAAGCTGTTTGGACAACTATTTCAGAAGTTATGGCCAATTCAAATTTAATTGAGACACACTGGAATGTGGATTCATCTAAGAGAGGGGAACTAACAGAGATATATATTAAAATAAAGTTCCAAGCCAGTATAAATGAAAAAAAAATGGTCAAGTTTCAAAGCGACAGGAACAGGATAACACCTATCTAAAAAAGACTAAAAACTAAATCATGATTAAATAATCACTTATAGATAGATAAATGTATTAAATATATGCTTAGGTCCTAAATTGTATGTATATGATAAACACATTGAATATTGTAGATGTTTGGGCATGAGACATGGCATACAAAAGCAAGCTACATGTTGTATTTCAAAATATTGCTTTAAAGAATCTCATTCACAGATGATCAGTATAAATAAAATATTTATTTTTCTTAATGTTTGTGAAGTCTTAAACTCTGTGAGTGTGAATTAAATTCTTAGTCAGTAACCATCTGTGAACAAGCTGCATTTATAGTTAATGGTGAAGTTATTCGTTGAACAAGATAATATCATCTATTATATTTGTATCTGATCTTGCTGTGTGATTCTTTATATATGAAGATAAATTATATCTAAATGTGGAAACTTCGAGAGGTATTTAAATTATTTTGAAGGTCTTCCAATCCTAATAGGCATATTCCATATCTTGCCTCTGGATGTAATATTTCTATGAAACTTTGTCATTTTAAAGACATTCAAAAATAAAATATTTCACAAAGAGTTTTTTTTTTAAGATTTATCTCTGGGGGGAGAGCTTCTGCATATAGGTTAACATTGAAGCCTATGGAAAATATAGTTTTTTCTGTGAATATGAAAAACTGAATTTGATTTATGAGAAAACTCATGGCAGAAAGATGCATTTTATGATTATGTATCAACTTTCGTGAAAAAATCTAAACTTTACCGGGGCCTCCGTGGCAGAGAGGGTAAAGTTGCTAACTTTAACACTCACTCAGCCCCTCACTGCGCGAGTTTGAATCCCGGTAGGGTCATTCAGATTTTCATGTGAGAAAGCCGTCAAGCTGGCTTGCGGTAGGTCGGCGGTTCTACCCGGATGCCTCCGTGCACTTGGAGTCTTCCTCCACCTGTAATTAGCTGGACATCACTATATGACTGAAATATTGTCGAAGCGACGGTAAACTCAAGTCTAAACTTAACCAAAGGAAAAGAGAGAAAGATTTTTTTAGTTTTCAGGGGAGATAACTCATGGCAACAAAATTATCAAGGGGAAATAATAAAAAACTTCTGTCATTTGTCATAACAGGTCAATACCATTGTTTGACATTTTAAAAGCTTATACATATGTATTGTTAAGTTATATGCATGGCTTTGATGGAATTGATTGCTATTAGAGTTGGAAGACCTTAGGAAATTCGTTTTACAATGGAAGAACAAACAAAACGCACCCTTTCCCTGCCAGAATGCACAACTGCTCTGCGATGAAACGTCCGATGCCATCAACACAGACAGCAGCGTCCTCTATACCAAATGTTGCCGTTGTCAACTGGACCTCTGTTGTGCTAATGGACACTGTTAGGAACGGGATCAAAATCTGTTTAGACTTGCTGAATGGAAACTATGTGTTTCATAAAACAAGATCTGTACCACATGCAGTGTCCTTTTCACGCTCAATATATACTCCAATATGGTCAAAAGCTTGAATATTTAGACTGGTCTTTATTTGAATGTGGTTGATATTCATAAGTTTATTCTAAATAATTCGTGACTGGGAAACCAGTCTTTGACCCTTGTTCACAGGTTGGCTATTATTCGGAAATTGTTTTTGCAACGGACAGTCCAATATGGAAGTACCCGGATGATAAAATCCATCTATATTCTATGGACTTTTTTTTCATTTTTATACTTTTTGTATTTTACTGACCCTATGTCAAAATAAGGAGACCACAGTGTTACTGTGATTTGACCAATGAAAACACAAGGAAGTTGTGTGAGGTGAAAGAAAATAAAGTACAAACATCCTGAGAAACTTGGATGCTAAATTATGCGCAATTAGACAAATCCTGGGAAACACGGATGCTAAAATATGTGCATTTAGATAAATCTGTGGGAGAAGTGAAGGCTCATCACAAAACGTTGTACATGTATATGAAAGAAAGAATAAGTTAATGTCAAAATAATGAAATTTATATTGAAACATAACTACAAAGAAAATGACGTTATGGCCGTGTGGTGATATACAGGACCGCGTATCCGTATGCTGTGGGTTCAAACACTGTTGGGGGCATGTTTTTTATGACCTTCCAATGGAAAAAGTATTGGTCCAACCCAGAAACTGTCGAGATTAATTAGTATAAAATGTAAAATCTTGTTTCCCAATCAATGTAAAATAGGTTTTAACTAGCTAAATGACTTCAAAGTTTTAAGTTTAGAACAGGCGAGTTAAAAAGAACAAACAATTATAAGAAAAATAACAACAACAACAAAGACTACAAGGAGTTGTTTCAATTCCAAACAATTGCTGCATCTTATTTGTCATTTGTAAAACACATGGAATGCATTTATAGGTTAAATGTAATGGTGTGACCTGACTTTGTCACGTGACTCACCATAACAGTGCTAGTGAAAAAGAGTTGAGATACTCACGAAAATTACACTAAAGTAAACCTCAGAATCACAACATTTTTCCTATGGCCATACCATGTGGTCATTTTAAGCTAACACAAGCAGCACTAAACAAAAGCCTTAATGGTTCTTTAGACAGATGTACAGTATTTCCAAACATTCGGGAAAACATTATTAGCAATTTGCTTTACGCAAAAAAAACAAACTTGGAAGGTTTTCCCGAATGTAAGGAACAACTGTACATCTGAAAAAAGAATGATTGAGACCTATGTTTAGGGCACAATTTTCTGCTTTACATGCGCTATATACCATTAAAATTGATAAAGAAGTAAAATACATTCAACAATGTTTCTCTCTGAATCGATGCAAACTTTTCGTGAGAGCTTTAAATAACGTCATATACCACGTGGTATTGCCACACTGGGAATAGAATGGTTCTTACCACAATTCAGTTCGTCATTACCGCCAGTACACTCAGGTATGCCATTGCAACGCACTGACATGGGAAGGCATCTGTGGTCCATACATTCAAACATCCCTCTTGTACGGCAAGTCTCTGTTAAAATATACTCTTCCTTTATATACAGTTGAACCAGCATACTGTACTAAGCACCCAACCTGCATTTAGCGGTCATTTATAATATTACCAAACTGTAGCATTTTGTAATATATTTAAACTTCATTTAGCAACAACCTCCATTTAGAGGCCACTTTCTCTTGTTCCCATGACTGACCACTTACTACAGGTTTGACTGTATATATTTTACACGTAAATTAAAATGAGGAAACAAAACAGTAAGTTTGAAATAAAATAAAAGAAAATGTAGATAAAGTCTTGCGAAATTGATTTGATCAATTATTTACATTTATCATTAGCAAATATCATTCAACTTTAAAGCGGACATATTAACATCCATTTCTAAGGTTTATAATTATGGAACAAATGGATTTAAAATAATTATATTAGGCTTTCAAATGACTTACCACACGTGTTGCTTTCACAATAGTCGGAAGATCTTCTACAGTGAGTGTCATTCTTATTGCAATCTGCAGTACATATAATATATATGCTAACATCAGACTGTCATTATAAAATTAATGATAACTTTAAACAACGTATATCATTTTTGTAAATTAAGCAATTATAAATGATGAGTAGGATTATGTCTAAAATATGTGTGTGTGTGTGTGTGTGTGTGTGTGTGTGTGTGTGTGTGTGTGTACGTGGTGTCATTCTACCGAAAAAAATCAAGGACTTTGTTCAGGTTAAGGTTGATGCACCCTAATAGCCATCAACTCCATCAAAGCCATGCAAATAACTTTCTGATTCTGATGTAATGAGTTATTTCCCCTGAAAACTAAAAAAAAGTGTGACTTTCTCCATTTCCCTATGGTAAAGTTTAGATATTTTAATGAAATTTGAAACAAAATCATATAATGCATCTTTATATTGCAAGTTTTTCTTGAAAATCAAATTTCCAGTATATCCCATAGACTTCAATGTTAATTTCAATACAGACAAGTAAAAGTACCGAAAATTGCAGGAATGTTTTTTTTTTTTTCATTTATTTATTATTTCCAATCAGTTACATACACATATTTCAATTATATCATGAATCTATTACAAAGTAAACATACACAAGTTCAGTATATATGTAATGCAATTTCATGGAAAAATTTAGAGAAAGAAAATAGAATTATATTATAGAGAATAGGAAAGATTTTTCAATAATAGAAATGGAAAGAAAGCCAAAAAAAAAATAAAAAATAAGATGGATGAAATCAAAGAAGGAAAAAAAAAATGAAAGAAAAAAAGGTGAAAGGTAATGCAAATAATATCCTTAAATAAATGTCTCTAAGTATATATATAAAAAAAAAAATAATAATATAGTACGTGGTTTTTTCTATATACCAATACTATTCTATATGTTTTTTACTGTTGGAATTCATCTGAACAAATGAGTTATATAATGTCCCAGTACCCAACCACTGGATAGGGACCATGGGTTTCATATGAATAAAGCGGCCTTGATGGTGCTTAGTTGTCAAGCCAAGGGTTGTTGGTTCAACTGGAGTCAGGCATGGTCTTTGTGATGAATGACAGAGGTGCATGCTAAAGTTTCAGTATTGTCAGAAACCCAGGAAAGAGTTGTTAGCTGAACTGGTCATCCATTAGCCTTTGATGGCATGAAATAGTGTTAAATGATTCAAATGAAATCAAATAAACTATGTTCCACACATAAAACAAAGATAAAATTAACAATGTGTATTTGAAAAACACTATGCCCCCGTCTAAGCAGGTCAGATGTCAAATAATTGATGTCAGTTGAATGCCATTCATGAGTGGAGTAGGAATGTCAAATATAAGGACTTCATAAAAATTATAGTAATGAAGTAATGCTCAAGACAAAAAAAAATAAATAAATAAAATAAAATTAAATTAATAAAGGGAGATAATTAAAATAAAAGAACTAGACAGAGTTCTGTTTTGTAATCATTTCACTTCTGCTACTTACTGTCTATTCATATTTCTAGTTTCAAATCAATAACTTGATTAACTCAGGAGTAATGTTCTAGACAAAAATCGATGTAAAATTAATAAAGGGAGATAATACAAAAATTGGACCAGGCAGAATTATGGTTCTTAGTAACTGCACTGCTCCAACTTGCTGTCAAATTATATTTCAAATTTCAAGTCCTTACCTTGTTTTCTCTATGAGTTTTGCTCCCAACAAAAAACTATTAAAAAAGGGGTGGGGGAGGTAATCCAGAAAACAGACTTGGTAGAATTATGGTTCTTGGTCATCACACTTTTCCTAGTTGTCATCTATTTATATATAAAGTTTCAAGTCAATACCTTGTATAGTTTTCAAGTATATAGAAATTAAGTTATTATCTGGACAGAAATTTATTGTAAATTATAAAATGGAATATAATTCTAAAATTAATCAAGGTAGAGTTATGGTTTTTGATTATTACACTTCCCAGTCTCATTATCTATTCTATTTATATTTTAAGTCAATACTTTGAATAGTTTATAAGTAATGCTCCTGACAAAAATTGAAAACTATAACCTAAAAAGGGAGATAATAAAAAAATGGGCAAGGTATAGTTATGGTTCTAATAGTCACTGCACTTCTCCTAGTCGCATTCTATTCATATATGAAGTTTGAAGTAAATACCTGTTATATTTTCAATTTGGTTAAATTGTAAAAAAAAAAAAAAAAAAAAAAAAAAAATCAACAAACAGATAGGGCAATTTAGACCGATCACAGATCTCGGGGACATAATAAAAAGGACATATTGCTGTCACATGTTTAAATGTGTGTGTTTTTTATATCAAAAGGGAAGGATAATACTGGAATATAATGCAGAATTGACTCATAAATGAAAACTTTCATTTGCTGTGAACAACAATAGTTTTACCGCGAACTGCATAGTAGAATGAAATAAATTCTACATTAATGACAAACAAATTGAAATAAAAGAAAAACATATCATAACAGATCACAAATCTAAGACTTATGATATGGTGCTAACAAAATGCACAGGTTAATCTTGGGCTATATAATCCATTGCTCGTTATGAATATGACAATATGTAAGGGAGAAAGGCTGAAAACTGTCCAATATTTCACAGAAAAGACACATCGAGCCCGTAGGGCCGAGATATGTTTTTCTATGAAATATTGGATAGTTTCAGGCATTTCTTTCTCATTGTCATAGTATTTGGCATCACAGAATAAGCATGAGGAATTTGAACTATTCTTGACTAACTTTGTTGAAGAAATAGACAATACCCTAGAAACACGGGGAAATGGAACTCTTGCATGGGTTATGTAAACACTTGAGGGCCAGATATCATTATTGGACTGCAATGAACTTATTAGATGGATACAGAACAATATTCCATATAATGTGCTGTTATAACAAAGGATTACGTCACGAAAATGTTTTAATAACTTTGAATTGGCAACGAATGATGTCAAGAGCCACACTTGATACTGCACACAGCCATGATATTGTCTTAGCTCAGGGCCATATACCATGCTTTTCATGTACACATGTACGCACACATACTAAACTACAGCGTCTTCCTTCCAGGGATATGTTTAAACGTCAAACAACATAAAACTCAAAAGATAAATTGGATATATCTCAAATATAAGTAAAAGGACCCTTGTAGTTGAAATTGGGACACAAATCTGATTTTATTGCTTTGTAACACTCTTGTAATGTGGCTGCAAGGCTAGTCCATGTTCTCCAAGAAGAGTAGACATATTATTTAACAATACGAAGAACACAATATGCAGACTGTTCCAAAGAAATGTTACTATTTTCAGATTTATCCAATTTTGATGGATTCACAATAAAATCTTGCAAACTGTGCAATTTTATTTATTTTTAATCACAAACAAAACAACTACTGAATGGTAGCTGAATAACTGTGATACTCTGTATACATAGTGATGTTTCATAATAGCACCAACACCGACACAAAAATATCAGCATGTTCTTTTAGTAATATAGATAATCTCCCCCCAAATGTTGAAAAAAAAAAAAACTTGAAAACTCCTGGTGAACATTTCTACTTTTGGATGTCTTCAAAGTGACAATGTGTCATAGAGATATTATCTTCCAGTGACATGATACAGAATATGGCTATTAGGAAGTGTATACCTATACCTTAAGGCAGATAAACTATTGTTTCACTAAGATACCACGTAGTAAACAAAGAACATGGTACCACATTAAGTCAAAATATCTAGACACGTGACTAATTAATTAATAATAACGCGCAGGAAGATCGTGAAAAAAAAAACACACACACATAATACATGTAAGTGAGATCTTATTTCGATCAAAATATTTGTAAATGAGTAAATAGACAGTCCCAGTATGTGATAGCTTGTAACCTTATATAATATAAAATTAAAGACGTTACGCATTACTTAAAACCATACCTTTTAAGCAGTCAATTTTCATAATCATTATTTCATTTTAATCAAACCCCCAATTACTAGTCATATGTGCAAAGCAGCTTTATCAACTGACAGATGCTAAAGACAGGTTTAACAGTTAAGAAATTGACATACAGCACTCTGTCTCCTCAGAATTGTCAGGGCAATCTGTAAAGCCATCGCACAGCATATGCGTCGGTATACATCTATTATAGTTCCCTGGGCATGGCGACTTTCCCGAGAAACACACTGCAATTCGATATAAATCCTATTATTACATAAAAAACAAAGCAAAAACAATTGGAGTTCCAATATAAATGGCTAAATACTACTTTCACAATGCTACATTTCCTTTTCTGTGGTATAACTTTCACAAACTTGGAAACTTACAAACTTGAACAAATCAAATCTAAGATCTTAGATTCTCAGTATTAAGTTTTTACAGATCAGTATCAATAAAATATGTCTATAAATAAAACTCCGTTATAAATAAAACCGTCTCTATATCTCGTGATACTGTCATCACCCTGCTATAGGCGGACATTGTTTCTATTGGTACGAAGTAAACAAAAATAAAGAACAATGTTATTTTTCGCAACCAAAAGCCAAGACGCACGAGGACGTTAAAGATAAATATAAAACAGTATAGCGTTACGGCAGGGAACAGTTTTTATCATGCAAAGAAATCCTACGTGGAATCAATGGTACCTGAACTTAGTTAAAGGGACAAAATCAGAAAATAATCAATCACAACCCTGTTTAGTTACCTAGCCAAATAATGAAAATCTATAGGCATCTTTTTCATATTTATTTCTTATTCATTAACATATATATATATTTTTAAAGATTTTTTAATGGATAAGTGGTGTTAAATGACACTATCTACCATCATAGAAAGAAATTTTTTTTTATCTTTTTCATTTTTTTAGATGAACAAGTGTTATTGAATGAAGAAGAAAATATAATAATTTGCATTTATGTATGTAGGAGAATTAATGTTTGCATTTCTATTTACAGACCTCCATTAGAGCATTTGATTCCAAGGTAATTGTAACAATAGTCATAATCCGCGTAACATTTTCCAGCGCTGCACTTCAGTGATATTGACCATGTGGCCCTACTTGGAGCAGCTCTGTATAAGTAATATCCTGAGTTCCCACTGAAAGAAAGAGGGTAAAGTCTTGAAATAATCGCAAAATGCTGAGTTACTCTATTTCACATGTATTTCACAAGTAAATAGGAAAACTCATCTAAACAATGTATATACAGTCAAACCTGCCTGAAGTGGTCAGTCAAGGGACAAAAAGAAGGTGACAGTTAAGTAGATTGGGCTGCTAAATAGAGGTAAACAAATAAAACAAAATTGACCGTTAAATACAGGTTGACTGCTGAAAACAGGTGACCGCTAATACAGGTGACCGCTTTATGCAGGTTTATAACTGTATAAATTGTACGTCATTGAAATAAGTTTTGGAAAGTAATGATAATTAATACACTATAGATTAATCTTACTGACAATAGTAATAATGATAATTACTGTGAGGGATTGGAAGTCTGGTGGAAGACCGTTTTTTTGTTTGTTTACAGTTAAACCTGTCTTTAGCGACCAGACAAGAGAACAGGAGAAAGTGGCCGATTAACAGAGGTGGCCGAAAGATAAAGGTTAAAAATGTAACAAAATGCTAGATTGGTAATATCAAAACTGACAGCGAAATAACCCATGTTTAGTTCACTGGCAAATTTCGTCGAATTTATACCATTTATTTCTTAATAAGTTTTTTCATTCTAAAATACAACAAGAGGGCCATGATGGCCCTAGATCGCTCACCTGGTATCATTAGGCTATGTAAAATCAAGTGACCCCTGGGTTAGAGCCAATTTTGACCCCAGGGTCATGATTTGAACAGATTTGGTAGAGGTCTATTAGCCCATGTTTCATACCAAATATCTAAACTCCAGGCTTTGTGATTTTTGAGAAGATTTTTTTCAGATTTCTCCTATATTAGTTTATGTTAAATCAAGTGACCCCTGGGGGTGGGGCCAATTTTGACCCCGGGGTCATGATTTGAACAAACTTAGGAGAGATCCACTAGACAATGCTACACACCAGGCCTTGTGGTTTCTGAGAAGATTTTTCAAGTTTTTCCCTATATTAGCAAATATCTAAACTCCAGGCCTTGTGGTTTCTGAGAAGAAGATTTTTCAATTTTTTTTTCTATATTAGCCTATGTTAAATCAAGTGACCCCTGGTGCTGGGCCAATTTTGACCCCAGGGCCATGATTTGAACAAACTTGGTAGTGATCTATTAGACAATGCTGCACACCAAATATCTAAACCCCAGGCCTTGTGGTTTCTGAGAGGAAGATTTTTCAAGTTTTTTGCTATATTAGCCTATGTTTAATCAAGTGACCCCTGGGGCGGGGCCAATTTTTACCCCAGGGTCATGATTTGAACAAACTTGATAGAGATCCACTTGACAATGCTACACACCAAATATCTTAACTCTATGCCTTGTGGTTTCTGAGAAGAAGATTTTTCAAGTTATTTTCCTATATTAGCCTATGTTAAATCAGGTGACCCCTTGGCAGGGCCAAATTTGACCCCAGGGCTATGATTTGAACAAACTTAGTTGTGATATACTAGACAATGCTTCACACTAAATATCTAAACCCCAGGCCTTGTGGTTTCTGAGAAGAAGTTTTTCTTTTTTTTTCTATATTAGCCTATGTAAATCAGGACCCCTTGGCGGGCCAAATTTGACCCCAGGGCATGATTTGAACAAACTTGTTGTGATTACTAGACAATGCTCACACAAATATCTAAACCCCAGGCCTTGTGGTGTCTGAGAAGAAGATTTTTCACCCCGGGAATTTAAAATTGGAACCAACCAAAAATCAAAAGGCTAGGCCTTGAGGTTTCTGAAAAATTTTTCAAGTTTTTCCTATATTAGCCTATGTAAAATCATGTGACCCTAGGGCGGGGCCAATTTTGACCCCAGGGTCATAATTTGAACAATTTTGGTAGAGAGTCATAAGATCATGCTACATACTAACAAGCCAGTAGTTTTGGATAAGAAGATTTTTTAGTTTTCACTATAGACATATAAGGAAAACTAGCCCCGCCCCTGGCGGCCACGTTTTTTTATGGATCCAAATAATTTGAACAATCTTGGTAGACACTTACTCAAGGAGTATCTGTGCCAAAACATTTTGAAATTCAGCCAGCAGTTTTGGAGGAGAAGATTTTTTAAGATTTGAGTATAGGCATCTAAGGAAAACTAGCCACGCCCCTGGCGGCCATGTTTTTTTACGGATCCAAATAATTTGAACAATCTTGGTAGACACTTACCAAAGGAACATCTGTGCCAAAACATTTTGAAATTCAGTTGGTTGTTTTGGAGAAGAAGACATTTTAAGTTTTTTCTTTCCGTTGCCATGGCAACCAGAATTCCAAATGGAATTCAATTCTTTGAACAACTTTGAAAGGGGACCACCCAAGGAACATCCCTGTAAAGTTTTATCAAAATTGACCAAGCGGTTAAGGAGGAGATGTCGTTTGAAGCAAAATGTTGACGGACGACGGACGGACGGACGACGGACGGACGGACGACGGACGGACGACGGACGGACGGACGACGGACGAAGACCGGTCACAATAGCTCACCTTGAGCCTCTGGCTCAGGTGAGCTAAAAATAAATCTTAAAAATCTACCATAGGCCATAATTATTAAGCAAAAATACAATTTATCAATGTTATATGGAATTCTGTTGAGAGTACTAACATGGAAGAGTGTTTTTTGTGTTGTTATTTTTTCAATGATGATTATGCGACCTGTCTTAATTAGCAGTAAATGTCAGAGGAATCAATTATTTAGGGGTTTCGTCACTATCTACAACCATAAAAAGAATGATTTAAGCCATCTTTTATTGCAACTGTGAAATATTAAGACCTATTTATCCAGTGCACTGCACATTGTTTAATACGAGGCTGCACTAAGAAGTTGTTGTCAAGTCATTACTCTATATGACAGATCTGGTTCAAATATATCCAACAATAATAAAATTAATAAAAATGCATTCTACCAATTTGTATTCAAGAAAATGACTTGAATTATTACTTTTTATCAAGAAATATTTGGGAATTCGGTATTAGAGAAAAACAACAACAACAACAACAAACAACACATAATATTAGCCTCTAAGTATTTAAGTTTTTCTTGGTGTTGAGTACGGTTATTGGCAGTCGGACCAGACTCGTGTTACTTAATGATGTCCAGTGTTTCACAATAAATAGTATAGATTGTGTTGTTTATAGAACTTGTTATTTGTTGCCTGTAGAAGGTATTCATCAACTGTTTTCTTGTATTTATAATCAAGTGCAGCTTTGGACAATGGTCTATGTAATTATTACTCGATAAAATCTAATGTGGCTTTTTTTTCGTGTCGATCGATGTTATCATTTTGTTTGGCCGTCTGAAAATATTGAGAGAAGATTAATGGAATATAATAGTTCAAAGATGTTATAAAAGTAAAATCATAAAATCAATAACATGCTCTTAGTTTTATGTAGGTTTACTTCTCATTTTGGAGGGAAATAGTCTGTACAGTACATGACAAAATCACTCAAATTGCCATTGATAGCATATAACAAAAACAGCCATAGTGACATAAAAGTTCAATAACAGTGACTATAAGAAAACCTACCGGATCTCAAAGAGTATCTAACAAGAAGGAATTCTTTAATGATTGGAGTCAACATTGCAGATTTGTAAAATAAAATCGTAATAAAACAATACCTGAATCCTAGTTTGGTACAGGTGTAGGCAGCAATGGCAGGCAGCTCCCTGAAGGAGTCTCCGCAAACATGACGCCAGGAACCATTGTAGTAGTAAGTCATGTCACCGTACGATCCATCGCTACCGATCAGAGATATTTTCCCATCAGGACGAACTGCAAATTTAACATTTATGTTTAGATTTCATTGAGTACGGGGAAAATGCTTTGTAATACTGTGAAATCATTTATTTTCATCGGTCACTAATTTTCGTCGTGGTTTTATTCACACAAAAACTTGTCTCTTATAATTTATAGACCTCATGCTATCTAGAACATAGATCCACAAATAAATGTACCCACGAAATTCCCTTTGAAACATACTTAGTGAAATTTAATGTCAACAAAAATTAATCATTTTATAATAGAAAAAAAACAACACAATCATGATAGTTAAGAGAGTGATGCCGGGACCCCAGATTTAAAAGAGCTCAAGGAAGGGGATGTGACAAGACCACAATGCCAACTGGCTCAATTTCCACAAACAATACCTAGCGCTAAGAAATACTTAAATTCTTAAACTTGGTAGATACATGCACATTCCACAATAACTTTTTATGAAATATTCAGGTACAAGACTAAGCTGAAATGAATTATTACATTAATAAGTAACAATAATTGATAAGAAATGAAATATATGGGTATTTTTATTAGAGAACAAAACTTATGAAATTCTCCCTGAAGTATATAAGTTTTACTTAGTGCTGAGAATTGTTGGTGGAATTCGACCCTGGTTCCATGGGAGGATAGTGGACGGGAAATATGACTCATTAAATAGCAGCATCCTGTACCGCATTGTTGAACCAATGCATTCAAGTTTGAATTCCGTTCAGGCACAAGTAAAGCATTCGATTTACTATTTGATACAGATCAGTTAGGCATAATACGATACAAATGCGATATTCTGAGGAGTATTTACACCACGCCAAATTCGAGATTACCTCAAAGTCCAGATACGAAAAAAAACCAAAAAAACAGATGGGAATTATTCTAGTTTTTTTTTTTTTTTCTCAAATCTTTCGATTATCCAAGCACTAAAAGGGGAAGATAGCTCAGAAATTCGAAAAATGATAAGAATATTGTCTCCTTCTGTTTTATTTGTATCGAGATTTGGCTTTTATCTGAGAATTATTTTTCCACTATCAGTGTTCGGATAATTGAAAGATTCTAAAAAAAAAAAAAAGGAGAAAAACGAGAATATTTTCCATCTGTTTTATGCATAATGGGACTTGGAATTTATCCGAGCATTTCTTTCTAATATCAGTATTCGGAATATAGCAATTTGACTCGTCTAAAACCAAGGTCAAAAGGATTGTATTACTCACCACAACTTCGTTCATCTGATCTGTCCGGGCATTCCACATTTCCGTCACACACATGATACAAAGGAATACATGCGGTCCCAGATTCACACACAAAGGTGTCCTCATTACAAACTGTAAAAAGAGATAAAATCGACCTCAGTCACAACCTATGCATAAAGTCAAGATAAAACAATGTTAAACATATACATTCAAGCTTGTGTCAACCACTGAAAGCCAATTAACATATACAAATTTCATTGACTCTTAAATTTACTTTACATTGATTTATTGTGACTCATTGGAAAATAGAGAAAATCCAGGGTCTCCTCTGTTTACCAAACAATATCAAATCCTATACACAATCTGCATCCACCGTTTCATTAAAATTCAACAAATCATAAATTAGTAAATGAATATTCATGAGATGAAACAAATCTGCTAGTTTATTAAGATTAACCCTGTCTGTCCTTTTTAATCCCTCATTCAAACCATGCAGGTATAACAAAATTCTGTTTTTAAATTAATAACTTTACTCTATATTTTTTAGTTTGTTCAGCAAACACTATAAATCGTTTTACTTTAAAGTATTTAATGGAAGTTATAGCTACATCATTATCAATTATTATGTTTGCGATTTAATTTAATTCCCAAACTAGGAAAACACAAAACTTATATTGCAACTTTCATCCGCAAAATACACTTTAATAAGAGAACATATTCTACTCTGATTTTTGATAACTTTTTTTTAATTCATAGACAAGTGATATGAAATCACATTATATTGACACTGGGCCAATTAGTCCTTGAACAACCTTAATTCACTGAGCAGAAAAGAAAATATACCAGTACCATTTTAACGACTTTGGTATGCTGCAGCTTAGGAGAGAACCTTCAACCTTCTGTAAACTGGGCGGTCGCTCTGACCACTCAGCCACCCAGACCACCGAGACCAGCAGATTTGTTTTTATTCATAAACACTTCCAGGTAAATAACACATTAATAAACACATTGCTAAAACCACATGAAGGAAATAAAAAGCAATGTAAATCAAGATATAACTTTAAATCATTTAAATATTGTAAACAGCAAGACTCTACAAAGATGGTTTGAGAGCACCAATAGATTAAAACGCACCTTGACTGACGGGACAATCGCCTTCAGCATAGGTTATATCATCAACAGCAACACTAGGTGGCCAATATGACATGGGCATAAACAGCTTAGCTACAAATTCTATGCGAAGACTTTGTCCCCCTTTGACAGGTATTGCACCAAGAGCCCAGTTTGAAAAATGTCTTCGAACATTATCATACCTGGAAATGAAAAATAGTTTTTCTTTGCATGAATAAATACTAAGTTGAATATGATATAGTGTAATAAAGGCTAAATGTGGGACCAAACGTGTCACATTTTTAGCATGAACATGGACAGTGGAATGATGGAGGTCCTCACATTCTTACAATCACAGTATTCCACCTTTCTGAAGACATATTGCAGATTTGGATAGGCATATATCATATTTAGTTTTTAACATTTTTTTTTTTCTCTGATGATGTCATTCACCTCATTCAGCGGTGATACCAATTCAACGAC
>CM037783.1:41332643-41364917 GCA_021229015.1 Solen grandis | reverse complement strand
CATGTCTTCATCTGATGCAGTGACGACAGCAGTCTGTGGCCTGGTGGTTTCCTGCCCCTGTGTGTGAAGGTGTTTCCAGATTTTAGGCTGTAATAGACAGGTATGTTTTTATCTCTTTTTAGCACTCTTACTGAAAGTACAGTCAAACCTGTCTTAATCAATCAGTCTGGAGAACAGAAGAAAGTGTCCACTTAACAAAGGAGGCTGCTAAATAATGGTTCCCAAAAGAAACAAAATACAATAGTTTGGCAATTGCACGGCGGATCACCGCCGGGCATACTGTATTTGGTTCGTAGGTTGTCAATGGAACCGGATTTGGAGGTATAAATCCTTTCGATTGCAGTTTCGGCATATTTTCGTAATAAAACATGATCTTTTTGCCTAGAATTGATGGAGCGTGATTGAATTAAAAAATAAAGGGATAATACGCCCAAAAAAATAATCCAGGAATGAATTGTATTCAATGCTGAAAATAAAGGCAAAATATGTAGCAATGCGGAATTGATCCTTTCATATCCCATTCTATTTTTAACCTGATTAGAGATTATTTTTATTAACCTTATCAAAATGTCCATTTCAACATAAAAACACACTCTATCAATTTTAATTATAAACTGAAATTTACAAGCTCATGTCAATTTGATAAGTATCGTTTTGAAATGGGAGTAGTGCAAAACCATTATAAGAGTCAAGATTTTTCACAGAGCGAATTGAAGCCGTTGAAGCCCGACATACATTTTGATGAACAAAATTGAAATTACAACTGCATTGAAAGTTAATACACAGTAAGTTGATATTTATTGTAACTACGAAGCTACATAAGATAAAGGTTTATGAAATTTTACATAAATATCCCTTTTAGCTCTCCTGAGCACAAAGTGCTCAAGGTGAGCTTTTGTGATCGCCCTTCGTTTGGCGTCCGTCGTCGTCCGTCGTCAACAAATTGCTTTAAACGACATCTCCTCTGAAACCGCTGGACAGAATTTAATGAAACTTGGCAGGAATGTTCCTTGGGTGAGGCTCTACAAAAGTTGCTAAAATAAAGTTCCAAAAGGTTAAAAAATCATCTCCTTCAAAACAACTGGCCAGATTTCAAAATAATTTGGTACAGATGTTCCTTGGGTCAACCTCTACCAAAGTTGCTAAAATTTTTCCGATCCGTAAAAAAACATGGCCGCCAGGGGCGGGGCTTATTTGCCTTATATATATAGAGATAGAAACCTTTAAACAACATCTCCTCTGAAACCAATGGACAGAATTTAATTAAACTTGGCAGGGATGATCCTTGGGTCAAACTTCACAAAAGTTGCTAAAATAAACTTGATCCATGTAGAACTCTGGTTGTCATGAAAAAAATTTAAAAATTATCTTCTTCAAAACTACTGGCCAGATTTTAAAGTAAATTGGTACAGATGTTCCTTGGGTCAACCTCTACCAAAATTGCTAAAATTTTTCCGATCTGTGAAAAACATGGCCACCAGGGGCGGGGCTTATTAGCCTTATATGTATATAGGGAAAACTTAAATCAACATTTCCGCTGAAACCACTGGACAGAATTTGATTAAACTTGGCAGGAATGATCCTTGGGTCAACCTTCACAAAAGTTCCTAAAATGAACTTGATCCATATAGAACTCTGGTTGCCATGGCAACATAAAAAAAATATGAAAACTTTAAAAATCATCTGCTTCAAAACTACAGGCCAGATTTTAAAATAAATTGGTCCAGATGTTCCTTTGGTCAACCTATTTATCTCAGGTGAGCGATTTAGGGCCATCATGGCCCTCTTGTTCATGTTATTGATTAGATCCAGAAATGAAAGTACATTTCGGAAAGGTGCGGACTTTTACATTGCTGTAATCACAATATGATGGCTACAGTATTTCTAGGCAGAGGAAAAGGTATTTCGTGAAATTTGTGAAAATATCGGCTTACTTAAAACAAAAAAAAACCTAAGAAAGTGTGTGTGTGGGGGGGGGGGGTAGGAGAGGGATTTCAAATAAATTCTTCATTCTATCAAAATTCATTTCAGATATCTGCAGCTTTGTGTTCAGCTAAGAGTATTATTAATTTATGGAAAAAAATGTATATAATGAGTAAAAAAAAATATGGGAAACAATTTATGTAATGAAATTTTAATGCTTTAATGCAATACATTTGGTTTTAGCTCAACTGAGCACAACGTGCTCATGGTGAGCTTTTTTGATCGCCTTTTGTCCGTCGTCTGTCCGTCCGTGCTTGCGTCTTGCGTCAACTTTTCCTTCAAACAACTTTTCCTCCTAAACCACTAGATGGATTTTGACCAAACTTCACAGGAATCATCCTTATCATGACCTCTATCGAAGTTGTTCAAATTATTTTGATTGGGTGAATAAGTAGGTCACAGGAGCTAAAAATAGATTTTTAAAATGCAATCTTAGAAAATCTTCTCTCACAAAACTGTAAGGCCTAGAGTTTTAATAATTGGTATTTAGAATTGTCTTATGAACATCAACAAAAGTTGTTCAGATCATGACCCTGGGGTCAAAATTGGCCCCGCCCCAGGGGTCATTTTATTTTTCATAGGTTTATATAGTGAAAAACTTTAAAAATCTTCTATGAAACCATAAGGCATAGAGTTAAGATATTTGGTCCGTAACGTCATCTAATGGTTCATTACCAAGATTGTTCAAATCATAGCCCTACGGTGATAAATGACCCCGCACCAGGGGTTACTTGTTTTACATAGAGTTATATAGGAAAATCTTAAAAATCTTCTTTTGTGAATCCATAAGGCCTAGAGCTTAGATAATTAGCTCACCTGAGCACAACATGCTCATGGTGAGCTTTTATGATTGCCTTTTGTCCGACGTCTGTCGTCCGTCCATCTGTCCGTGCGTGCGTGCGTCTTGCGTCAACTTTTTCCATTAAACAACATCTCCTCCTAATCTGCTGAAGGGATTTTGACAAAATTTCACAGGAATCATCCTTATGATGTCCTCTAACAATATTGTACAAATTATTATGATTGGTTGAAAAAGTAGGTCACAGGAGCTAAAAATAGAGTTTAAAATGCAATCTTAGAAAATCTTCTCCTGCAAAACTGTAAGACCTACAGCGTGTAGAATTGTCTTTTAAACCTTTACAAAAATTGTTCAAATCATGGCCCTAGGGTCAAAATTTGCCCTGCCCCAGGGGTCACTTTATTTTACATAGGCTTATAAAGGGAAAACCTAGAAAAATCTTCTCATCAGAAACCACATGGCCTGGTGTTAAGATAGTGGGTATGTAGTATTGTCTGGTGGATCTTTACTTAAGTTGTTCAAATCATGGCCCTTGGGTGAAAATTGGCCCTGCCCTAGGGGTCACTTGATTTTACATAGGAAAAATAGAAAAATCATCTTCTGAAATACTGTAATGCTTAGAGCTTGGATATTTGGTATGTAGAATTGTCTTGTGAACTACTACAAAAGTTGTTAAAATAATGACCTTACCAAAGTTTTTTTAATCATGTCCCTGTGTCAAAATTGGTCCCACTTTAAGTATGTTCATATTATAAACCATTGAAAGCAATATTTCTCAGGTGAGCGATTAAAGACCATCATGGCCCTCTTGTTTATTTACACCTATATGTCACTGTTAGGAGAGAAAGATTTGCAGCCTGACCATGACTGGAACCGGTGGTCTCTTACAGGGCGAATGCTCTACCGGCTGGGCTTCACGCCCACATACACATCTTTCTTCCCTATTGTGAGTAATCAGTACTGTGACATTATCCCCCTTCATTTTAGAATTTGTCCCTGAATTCTAGGAGTTATTGGGTAAATCATGTGTAGGCATAATTAGACAGACCTACCACTTATGTCACAGTCAAACATTGGGTGCCTTATGTCACACGGTGAGAAATATGTATAGCCTGACCGGGACTTGAACCTGGGACCTTTCACTTACAGGGTGAATGCTCTACCGACTGAGTAAACTGGCCGTTAGCACCCCGCATATATAATACATAGAAAATGGGAGTGGCTGCGATAAACCTGGTAAATTGGACACTGACAATACATAAGTGCTTAAGAAAGGCCAGGGGCAGCTTCATAAGTGTTTAAGAAAGGCCAGGGGCATTCAACATTCTGTTCATCTCAGCAGCAATTAACACCTCAAACAACCAATAGACTATTTCTTCAGGGGTTTGGCAATACATATATGTGGTATACTTTGTGACAAAACTGACAAATCTGTGACTGGTGGGAAGTCTGATGCATATGTTTACTACCCAACTGAACACTGTGTGGAATGTTATACCAACATGAAGATTGACTTGGTGACAGTCAGAGAGGACTTCTTGACTTAGTGAACGTTTGATTTCAGAGTGAAATGGTCTGTATATACGTGCCTGTCGGCCAATGAATGGATGCACAACAATCACTGACAAACCTATTATATTTTCTCTTTTTCTTTTAGTTTTATTTTTGATGATTTGTTGTGTTTAAATTTACCCTCATAAAAAAATGACCTTGCTTGCATTTCACATTTCAACTCAGATTTCTCGTAACCCTTTCCCTCATATAGACTCATTTTGACACACTCAATAAGTACCACATAAAGCCTGATCTGCAGAAAGCCAAACTCAAACCTTACCAAATTTAATTGTAAAATCCTCATTACCAGACCACTGAGGAGCAGCGAACAGCATAAAACCTGATCAGCCTGCGAGTTACTCGCAGGCTGATCTGGTTTATGCTGTTCGCATAGGTCTTTTTATGGTGTCCTGTATGAGGGAAAGGGTTAACTAAAGGTTCAGAAGGTCTAAAACTCCCTTATTTATTTATTTATCTAGTGATTAAAAAGTTTCTCATGAATATTCTTATAGCAAATGGTATTTAATATCATGCTCTGAAATGTAAGAAGAAAATCTGAAGAAAAAAAAATTGAACTTATAGATTTGTTATTGAATAGAAAATATGGGAGACTGTCAGTTGAGATTGTCAGTCTTCCTTTCTAAAGTGTAAGCACATCAGTTTGTTTCCAATTTAATTTCTTCTTCTTTTTTTCATGGACCAAAACTGCTTCTTAAAATAATTGAAATAACACAAACAATAACTTAAAACGATGTATCCTGATCATAACCGTTCTTAGTTCAACATAGCACATCAAGCTGAAGGTGAGCTATTCTGATCACCTTGTGTCCCATCTTCTGATGGCAACAATTTGCTTTAAAAGATATATCTTCTGAAACTACTTGTCAGATGCCCATTTGTCGTTTGCAGTGGCAACCAACAAAATTTGATTTTGAAAATTTTTAAAAAGCTGTTCCCTGAAACAAAGAGCCAGAATGATTCAATTTCATCAGTTGCAAATTGCCACCTCATGACTATCTACTGTCATTGCTAAAATTAAGTTGTCCCTTAAATTTCTTCCCTTATGAAACCATTGGTCAAAATTTAATTTCAGTTTGCACAAATGGTTACCACATTGCCTTCTACCATAATTGCTTACTTGAAGTTTATTCCTTAAAAGATGGAGCACCAGATGGTTGGCTAGTTTCCTAATAACCATACTGTTTATATATTTATAAAAAAGATCCTTGTAACTAATGGTCAGATTTTAATTTCATTTGGCACAAATGGTCACCCACATACCACATTGTTAAAATGAATTTGATCCTTTTGAAAAATGATGTCTTAAGTGGAGGCAGCTAGTTTCTGTATGTACTCTCTCTATATATACATGTACTTAAATTCAAAATCTTTCTCTTGGAGCTAGTGTTCAAAAATCTTTTTTCCTAATGATAATCTCATGGTTCTTTCCTGCAATTCTGGAAAATGAGGCCTCCAGATGTTTGACTTATTTTCTTTTAATTATAATCTGTATAAAAACTTTGAACACTTATAGTACCCGATATTTGACATTGGTTACTGCTGAAGGTAACCAGGTCAAATCAAGTGGCCTGAATGTTATAATTTGGTGTATTGTACTCTGCCCTCTATTACCCCTTTTTAGCTCACCTGAGCATAGCTCAGGGTGAGCTTTTGGGATACTTGATTGTCCGTCGGCCGTCGTCCGTCAACAATTTGATGTTTACACACTAGAGGCCACAATTTTGATCCAATCTTCCTCAAACTTGGTCAGAATGTTAGTCTTGATGATATCTTGAACCCTGTCGAAAATGGGTCAGGTCGGATCAAAAAGTAGGTCAGTAGGTCAAATCTTAGAAAAATCTTGTTTACACACTAGAGGCCACAATTTTGATTCAATCTTCCTCAAACTTGGTCAGAATGTTTGTCTTGATGATATCTTGAACCCTTTCGAAAATGGGTCAGGTTGGATCAAAAAGTAGGTCAGTAGGTCAAATCTTAGAAAAATCTTGTTTACACACTAGAGGCCACAATTTTGATCCAATCTTCCTCAAACTTGGTCAGAATGTTTGTCTTGATGATATCTTGAACCCTTTCGAAAATGGGTCAGGTTGGATCAAAAAGTAGGTCAGTAGGTCAAATCTTAGAAAAATCTTGTTTACACACTAGAGGCCACAATTTTGATCCAATCTTCCTCAAACTTGGTCAGAATGTTTGTCTTGATGATATCTTGAACCCTTTCGAAAATGGGTCAGGTTGGATCAAAAAGTAGGTCAGTAGGTCAAATCTTAGAAAAATCTTGTTTACACACTAGAGGCCACAATTTTGATCCAATCTTCCTTAAACTTGGTCAGAATGTTTGTCTTGATGATATCTTGAACCCTTTCGAAAATGGGTCAGGTTGGATCAAAAAGAAGGTCAGTAGGTCAAATCTTAGAAAAATCTTGTTTACACACTAGAGGCCACAATTTTGATCCAATCTTCCTCAAACTTGGTCAGAATGTTTGTCTTGATGATATCTTGAACCCTTTCGAAAATGGGTCAGGTTGGATCAAAAAGTAGGTCAGTAGGTCAAATCTTAGAAAAATCTTGTTTACACACTAGAGGCTACAATTTTAATCCAATCTTCCTCAAACTTGGTCAGAATGTTTGTCTTGATGATATCTTGAACCCTTTCGAAAATGGGCTTGGCCGGACCGAAAAGTAGGTCAATAGGTCAAATCTTAGAAAAATCTTGTTTACACACTAAAGGCCACAGTTTTGATGCAATCTTCCTCAAACTTGGTCAGATTGTTTGTCATGATGATATCTCGAACCTTTGAAAATGGGTGGGGCGGATAAAAGTAGGTCAGTAGGTCAAATCTTAGAAAAATCTTGTTTAACTCTGAGGGCAACATTTTTGGTCCAATCATCCTCAAACTTTGGCAGAATGTTTGTCATGATGATATCTTTTGTGGATGGGGTCAGAAAATTCCTGAACATTGTTTCACCTCATCATCTTAATTCTAAAGCAATCCGTTTTGTACAGGCAATGAATGATACTTTTCTCAGGTGAGCGATCTAGGGCCATCTTGGCCCTCTTGTTCTTAGTTATTGTCAATTGTTAAAAAAATGTCTTCCCTTCCCAGAGCAATTCTCTTTATATTTAAATTTAGCTGATGATATTTGGTACATGTATCAATGACTTAGAGACAATGTGTCTCGAGCAATTTTTTCTATTAGAACCTCTTTTCCTTTCACAGTTAGTGCCCTTATTTAAAAAAAAAATGAGAAAATCTGCAGTATCACATTGTTCCTATC
Source organism: Solen grandis (assembly GCA_021229015.1). Taxonomy (NCBI): domain Eukaryota; kingdom Metazoa; phylum Mollusca; class Bivalvia; order Adapedonta; family Solenidae; genus Solen; species Solen grandis. The sequence goes on along the minus strand of CM037783.1, from coordinate 41,357,284 downwards.
AAAATACTCTGATGTTGCAAAAAATATTCCAAGGAGAGCTCTTCTCTTCAGAGTATTTGCTCTTTTTGGAAAATTATATCCACAGTATTACTTTGATCTTATTTAAGATAGGCTGATGTTATATGCTTAATGCATTGATAAATTGTAAAAGATGGTATAATAAGTTTTGGAGAATGATTCTTTACTTTCAGTGTCATTTACCTTTGTCTTAAGCTAAAATCTCTTAAAATATAAGATAGGCTGGTGATATGTTTCATGTACCAATAACATGGAACTCTTTGAAAAAAAAAGTCAACAATGTCGAAAGAAATGTTAAGGTTTCGTTTAATGTTGCCATTGTCTGCACTATTACTAAACTGATGCCCCGCAAACTTCAAACATGTAAGAACAGTAATTATTCCAAATATTTTGCATATTTATGGCCCATTTTGGACCTGGAACTTAGAATTAATGTTAAACTTTTGTTTAACATTGCTATTATCTCCAATTTTACTCAAAAGATGTCTATGAAACTTCAGATTGGTGTTTATCATCATCATCAGACCAACCAGTAGAAACAGGAACAGTAACTCTTCCAAATATTTTAGCATACATATGGCCCTTTTTGGACTTTGAAAAATGTAAAACTTTTGTTTAACATTACTCTTTCTCCAGTTTTACTTGATAGATATCCCCCAAACTTCACATATGGCTTGATCATCATGAGATCAACAAGAAGACTTTAACACTCACTCAGCCACCGCTGGGTTCGAATCCCGCAGGGTCATTCGGATTTTCATGTGAGGAAGCCTTCCAGCTTGCTTGCAGTAGGTCGATGGTTCTACCCGGATGCCTCCGTGCATTTGGGGTCTTCCTCCACCTTTAATTAGCTGGACGTCTCTATATGACTGAAATACTGTCGAAGCGACAGTAACTCAAATAGTCAAATCAAGTCAAATAATCAAGCGTGTCGTCTTACAGACAGCTCTTGTTGAAGGGTAGTGATCTGTTTTAGTTCAGTAAAACAATCTATTTTCTCATAATTTGAATTTGTAATATTTTCATTTCAAATATTCACCACTATTCTCAAAAAAAATGTATTTTATAAATGTGATACTAAAATAGTATATTATACATTGTATATCTGAAGCATCTTGAAAACAAATTCTCTATGCATTCCTATTTTTTTCATGCCGTATATTAAAATCACTTCTTGAAAAAATTACAAAAAATTAGATTTTCTTTTACAATGTTTAATCGTTTACCACTGTACAAAACTTTATAAAACCTTCCAATCACCAACCATTTTTTTTTTAAACTAACTTATGTAGTGCCAATAAGTAACACTTATCAGTCAGACTTTTAAGTAGTCCAGTAACTTAACTAGTAGAACAATCACCATTTAGGGGTCCCAGGCTGAAGTTTTGGTCTGGCTGCACATTTTTCCCTTAGTTATTTTGCACCAAACAAGTGATCATTATAGTATCTCCAATGTATATACTGCCTTTTTAGCTCACCTGAGCACAAAGTGCTCAAAGTGAGCTTTTGTGATCGCCCTTCGTCCGGCGTCCGTCGTCGTGCGTCGTCCGTTGTCAACAATTTGCTTTAAACGACATCTCCTCTGAAACCACTGGACAGAATTTAATGAAACATGGCAAGAATGTTCCTTGAGTCAACCTTCACAAATGTTGCTAAAAATAAACTTGATCCATGTAGAACTCTGGTTGCCATGGCAACAAAAAGAAAAAAAATGAAAACTTTAAAAGTCATCTTCTTCAACACTACTGGCCAGATTTTAAAATAAATTGGTACAGATGTTCCTTGGGTCAACCTCTACCAAAGTTGCTAAAATTATTCCGATCCGAAAAAAAACATGGCCGCCAGGGGCAGGGCTTATTTGCCTTATATGTATATAGAGAAACCTTTAAACAACATCTCCTCTGAAACCACTGGACAGAATTTGATTAAACTTGGCGGGGATGATCCTTGGGTCAACCCCCACAAAAGTTGCTAAAATAAACCTGATCCGTGTAGAACTCTGGTTGCCATGGCAACAAAAAGAAAAAAAATGAAAACTTTAAAAATCATCTTCTTCAAAACTACTGGCTAAATTTTAAAATAAATTGGTACAGATGTTCTTTGGGTCAACCTCTACCAAAGTTGCTAAAATTTTTCCGATCTGTAAAAAACATTGCCACCAGGGGTGGTAAATAGGGAAAACTTTAATCAACATTTCCTCTGAAACCACTGGACAGAATTTGATTAAACTTGGCAGGAATGATCCTTAGGTCAACCTTCACAAAAGTTCCTAAAAAAAACTTGATCCATATAGAACTCTGGTTGCCATGGCAACAAAAAGAAAAAAAATGAAAACATTAAAATCATGTGCTTCAAAACTACTGGCCAGATTTTAAAATAAATTGGAACAGATGTTCCTTGGGTCAACCTATTTATCTCAGGTGAGCGATTTAGGGCCATCATGGGCCTCTTTTTGTTTATCAGGATCTCTATCAATTTGATCTGTGTTATTTTGCAACAAATTCCAAATTTGCAGGGAATATGTAACTGTTATCAGTGCGAGACTTTTGAAAGTGGTCTCGGGTTACAGTCCTGGTCTGGCTGCACATTTTTCACACCTTCTTGCATTGAAATTTTTTGTGTCCTCTATATATGTATATTAGGCCTTTGTTTTCATATTTAAACGTATTGTGTGTCTTTCTACATTTTAAGATTCACTTTAAGTCTTGGGACTTATTTTTATTTATGCATTTAAATATATATACTTATGTAAACAGGTTCACATCTCAATAAAAGTTATGTAAAAAAAAAAACAATTTGTTTTCCTGTTAACCCATATAAATCTTATTATCAGACAATTTTTTCTTTGTCGCCGTGCTTATTTCAATGTGTTGCCTCAGGCAGCACTTTTGTACTTGTATGAAAACAGTATTAGCAGCCACTTGTATGAAGTGGTAAACCTGCATTTACTGGTCAGGTTTGACTGTACAAAAGATTACTTTATAATACAGTTTCATAAATGTATTAAAGGCATTCCAGCAGGTTTCTTTTCCTATGGACAGATTTTTCTAATCTTTAAAAAAAAAATTAGAGTAATTTAGACTATAGAATAAAGATATATGATATCCTTTTCTCATTCGCCATATCTTATTGTCTTTTTAGCTCACCTGGGCACATGTGCTCAGGATGAGCTTTTAGGATCGATGAATGTCCGTCCGTCCGTCGTCCGTCGTCCACAATTTGATCGTTTGTACTCTAGCATCTTCATTTCTTTAGCAATTGCATTCAAACTTAATGACATTGTTTATAACCAAAAAATCTCAGCCAAGTTGGATTATGGCTGAAATTGGACCTTTAGGTCAAGAGTAACGCCCCTTTTAAAATTGAAAAAAGCCAGATTTCACTTTGTGTGCCCTCTAGCATTTTTATTGCTTATGCAATTGCCTTTTAACTTTTTGTCATTGTTTAAAATCATAATACCTTGGCCAAGTTTAATTATGACTGGAATCAACACATAAGGTCACTTTAAATTTGAAAGAATCCACTTTGCTCTTGCACTCTTACATCTTTATTTCTTAAGCAATTGCCTTCAAACCTTAAGACATTGTTAATGACCAGAATATCTTGGCCAAATTTGATGATGGCTTTAATCAATTTATTATGTCAGGAGTTATGCCCCTTTAAATGTTGAAAATTGCAAGGTTTCACTCCACACATCAGTCTGTTGTCCAAAAATTAGTTTCTTTGCACTCAAGCATCTTCTTTTTTTTTTGAACTCAAAACTTTATGATGTTTACAGCCTTCAAGTCAAGTTAAACTTTTCCTGAGTTAGACTATTAGTCAGTAGTTGAATGCCTTTTTATATCAAAAATAGCCAGATTTCACATTGTTTCCTTTAAAGACTATTTATCTCAGGAGAGCGATTTAGGGCCATCATGGCCCTCTTGTTGTTTTCTTATGTCCACATTTTGTTGTCCCTTCATTTTTTCATTGTTTTTTGTCTCTTGTCCATTGAATTGTCCTTTGATCTTCTCTTCCTTTCATTTTCTTATTGTCCCGATCTAATGATTCTTTTTATTTGACTTCAGCCATGTCTCCATCTGATGCAGTGACGACAGCAGTCTGTGGCCTGGTGGTTTCCTGCCCCTGTGTGTGAAGGTGTTTCCAGTTTTTAGGCTTTAATAGACAGGTATGTTTTTATCTCTTTTTAGCACTCTTACTGAAAGTACAGTCAAACCTGTCTTAATCAGTCAGTCTGGAGAACAGAAGAAAGTGTCCACTTAACAAAGGAGGCTGCTAAATAATGGTTCCCAAATGTAGTAAAATACAATAGTTTGGTAATATGAAAACAGTATTAGCAGCCACCTTTATTAAGTGGTCAACATGTTGATTGATGTTATTAAACAAACTATTTCTAAAATTTTAAATGTTTTATGTGATGGTTCTCTATGTATTTCTGGTCTGGTATGACAGTATATATAATAAGGGAAGCAATTTGGAAATACCCTGTCCTAGTTTTATGCTATAACTTAATTATTTTTAGCTCACCTGAGTAAAGCTTATTTCTTGAGCAATCATCTTCAAACTTTAAGACAATGTTTATGACCATAATGTCTCGATTGATTTCCATTATGGCTGAGATCCGTCAATTAGGTCAGGCGTTATGCCCCTTTTAATATTCAAAAAATGCCATATTTCACGTTGTTTACACTCTATCTTCTGCATTTTTTGACCAATCATCTTCAAACTTTAAGACAATGTTTATGACCATAAGGTCTCGATTGAGTTCGATTATGGCTAAGATCCGTTAATTAGGTCAAGAGTTATGCCCTTTTTAATATTAAAAAAAAATGCAAAATTTCACTTTGTTTACACTCTAGCATCTGCATCTTTTGAGCAATCATCTTCAAACTTTATGGCAATGCTTATGACCATAAGGTCTCGATTGAGTTCGATTATGGCTGAGATCCGTCAATTATGTCAGGAGTTAAGTCCCTTTTAATATTAAAAAAAATGCCATATTTCACTTTGTTTACATTCTAGCATCTTCATCTTTTGAGCAATCATCTTCAAACTTTATGGCAATGCTTATGACCATAATGTCTCGATTGAGTTCAATTATGGCTGAGATCCGTCAATTAGGTTAGGAGTTATGCCCCTTTTAATATTAAAAATTTGCCAGATTTCACTTTGTTTACACTCTAGCATCTTCATCTTTTGAGCAATCATCTTCAAATTTTATGGCCATGCTTATGACCATAATGTCTCGATTGAGTTTGTTTAAAGCTGAGATCTGTTGAATAGGTCAGGAGTTATGCCCCTTTAAATATAAAAAATGCCAGATTTCACTTTGATTACACTCTAGCATCTTCATTTTTTTAGCAATCATCTTTCTCAGGTTAGCAATCAAGGGCCATCTTGGCCCTCTTGTTTAATAATTCTTGCTTAAATATGCATATTCACGTGACCAAACAAATATTCCTTGCAGTATATATCACTTCACTTTTAAGTTTGTTTATCCTGAAAAAATCGTAATAATTCCACTTTTCGTTTTTCTGCCATTACTCAACCGTTTGAAACCCGATCTTCAAAAACTAAATATCACCTCAAAGGACTTTCATTTTTAAGCACCACAAATTTTACTCATAGTGTCTAGGTTGAATATATTTCGTTTTTGAGATACCGATGGCCAAATAAAAATATCTAAAACTGACATATGACCTTGACCTTAACGATTTTCCAGAACGGAGGTCACCATGCATGGTGGGTAACGAGGGTGCACATTAATTAAAAGTAACATGCCAATCTGTCAAAAATTCAAGCCTGCAGGTCCTAAAAGCCGCTAATTTCGAAAGCAAAATTTCTTATCACAGTGTGACGTCAAATGCCGTCACACGACGTCAGTTGTCAAATAATACAAAGAAGACCTCGGGACACATATACTATCCAATTTTCACGCTTCTAACTCATCAGGAGCCTTTGTAACACGAAATTATATTTTTATGACCAAAGTTTGAATCTCGATTTTGACATAAAAGCTCGAACTTTCGGAATTTCGAAAATTCAAGAATGTATGCACATCTACATCCCAACTTACACATTCTGTTAAAATATCAAGTCAATCGCACCAATATTGACGACTGCAGAGCGCGAATCAAATTTGGTACCTTATTTGAACTGAGACGTCAAATGACGTCATATGAAGATGAAAATTGTTGCCTTCAAAAGGGCCAAAGTCACTCTGATTACTGTTAAAATTTCATGTTGCTGGTTTATTTGCAACCTGTTTGAATTTGAACCTCAAAAGGAGGACAAATAATAATAATAAGAAGACTAGAAGTCGTTTGTTTAAGATACAAACGAAGCGGCTTTCCGTTTGCTTATTTCAAAGGTATTGAATATATAAGTTATACGAAAAAATGGAATACTGATGCATAGTTATGTATGATTTAATACGTAAATCATCATTATCTCAAATATATACTTACGATTATGTTAAAAAATAAGCTTAAAATTGTTTGTTTTTTTTTTAAATTTTTTTTTCATTTTCATCTTAAGAACATATTGAGAAAGCATAAATATGGATCTTACTTGATTACGCACCCGTTTACTATCATTCAAAAAAAAAAAAAAAAAAAAAGGAAAATTTTAAGATAATGCTATCCTAAAGAATTGTTTTCTTATGTTATTCAATCGATTTTATTTTTTTTATTCTTTATTTAATATCTTTCTTTGTAAGCATATTACTTAACATGTATTCATTGCAATTTGATCCACAACTGAAATTGTAAAAAAGAAACAAAATACCTTAAAATCGATGACTTTCAACTTTTAAATTGATTGAGTTTTACATTTGCAAAATTACATGGAAACAAAGGCAGGAAAAAAAAGAAAATAATTTTTATTTTAGAATTTTAAAAACTTAAATTTAAGAAAACTAAAAAAATGATGAAGATATGTATACATGTATTTGTCATTTTCTTCAGGTTTACAGAAAGCCATGATAGAAAATGCAATAAGTTATTCGTAAAGGTTTTCTGGCTGTAGTATAATTATACTAATTCATTGTAATGCGACTCATTTACTCAAAAACGTATCACAATTCACTATTCAACACAGGCATTCATTCCTGCAAAAGGACAATCGGATCTTGCTCAACCAACCCAATGACCACTTACATTTCTTTCTTCAAATTAATAGATTTCCATGAATTAGCCCTATTACGAAAAACATGAATAAGTCATGTTTAATAACGTAATCACTTGAAATTTTCTGGACTTTTTGCGCATGTTAAGGTACGGCATTATTACTTATTTAAAGTTAATATGTCCAGTCTTTTGATCTTTTTATATATATATTATGCTTACACATCAATGTTGTCATAAACAAGTGACACAACATAAATTCTTTAAGGTATGCTTAAGATTGGCATCAATACTCATGACGCTGGAGCGTGAATACGTATTGAAATGAATGATTTTTATATTTTATCGACGTCAAAATCAAGTGACTAAAGAAAAATATACTTTTTGCAAGGACATGTTCAGGTAACGTTCTATTACTCGGTATTGCCATGAATTCTTAATCTTTTCGAATTTGGAAATTTGAATACCAATGTTGACATCTACATCCTAAAATACATCTTCTGTAAAAATATCAAGATAATCGGACCAAAATTAGAGCGCAAACAAACTTTTGAAGCTGACGTCAAATCTGACGTCATATGACGCGCCAATGAAAATTGAAAATGATTGAATGTTTGAAAAGATACTTTTTTATCGCTGCAGTTACAATTTCATTGAATTTGATTCAAAATGTATGAAGCCAGAGCGAGGGAAATCTTTGAAAAAATAGGATTTTGTCCATTGGATGACGTCATAACCACGTGACTTAAAAGGGAATCTTTCAGAAAAAAGAAAGTAGACCTCGGGGCTAATAAGCTGTCCAATTTTCATGCTTCTATCTCATCAGTAGCCTTTGAACATAAAATAATAGTTTTTGGACCAAAGTTCGAAACTCGGTTTTGCCATAAATTCTTAAATTTTTGGAATTTGAAAATTTAAAAGACAATGTGCACATCTACATCATAAAATACACCTTCTGTGAAAATATCAAGATAAAATGTATAAAAAATAAAGGCTCTAAAGCGCGAACAAACTTTTGAAGCTGACATCAAATCTGACGTCAATTGACGTCATTAAAAATTAAAAATGATTGAATTTAAAAATTTGAACTTTTTTGTCGAGGCAATTTAAGTTTCATGTTGCTCACACACTGACAACATACTGAAATTAACTCTTAGATTTGGTTGGAAAAAAAGGAATAATAATAATATTAATAAAAACTAGACTTCTTTTGTTTTGAACAAAAGATAGAGCTTTCTGCACTGCAAACCATGACAAACCTGGTGTTTTTCGAATGTTGGCAAACCTATATAATCCTGCACAAGGAAGTCGTAATATATAACTTCTGTGAAAATTCCATGCCAATCCGTCCATAAATGACGGCTGTACAGCGCGGATGAACTTTGGTAGCTTTTTTAAGTTTTGATGTCATGTGTCGTCATATGAAAATTTTAATCATTAAATCTTAATGTTCATGAATACCTACATAGGACATTAAATTTTCATTGTCTATGAACCTTTGCAACATGAGTAAATTGACATTTAGGAATCGTAAATTCTCTACAATTTGATGACGTCATATGACGTCATATGAAGTTCATCTTTACAAAATGCAAAGGAAACACAGAGATGTATAAGTTCGCCAAATATCAAATTTCTATCTCATCTAGAAACGATTTTATACGTATTTAAAATTTGACGTCCTTGGTTCGAATCTTGGATTCGCCAAAGAACCTTAATTCTTTCGAATCTTAGCAAACCTATATAATCCTGCACAATGAGGTCGTAATATATAACTTCTGTGAAGATTCCATGCCAATCTATCAATAAATGACGGCTGTACAGAGCGGACAAACTTTGGTAGTTTATATTCTGACTCATGTGACGTCATATGAAAATTTTAAACATTGAATCTAAATGTTCCTGATTATGTACAAAGGACTTTAATTTTCATTGTCTATGAAGCTTTGCGACATGAGTAAAATTGAAATCAAGAAATCGGAAATTCTTTACAACTTGATGACGTCATATGACGTTCATCTTTACAAAATGCAAAGGAAACACAGAGACATATAATCTCGCCAAATATCAACTTTCTATCTCATCTAGAAACGATTTTATACGTATTTGAAATTTGACGTCCTTGGTTCGAATCTTGGATTCGCCATAGAACCTTTGTTCTTTCGAATCTTGGCAAACCTATATAATCCTGCACAATGAGATCGTAATATATAACTTCTGTGAAAATTCCATGCCAATCCGTCCATAAATGACGGCTGTACAACGCATACAAACTTTGGTAGCTATTTTTAGTTCTGACGTCATGTGACGTCGTATGAAAATTTTTAAACATTGCATAAAAATGTTCATGATCACCTACAAAGGACTTTCAATTTCCATTGTTTATGAACCCTTGCAACATGAGTAAATTGACATCAAGAAATCGGAAATTCTATACAACTTGATGACGTCATATGACGTTCATCTTTACAAAATGCAAAGGAAACACAGAGACGTATAATCTCGCCAAATATCAACTTTCTATCTCATCTAAAAACATTTTTATATGGATTTGAAATTTGACGTCCTTGGTTCGAATCTTGGATTCGCCATAGAACCTTAGTTCTTTCGAATCTTGGCAAACCTATATAATCCTGCACAATGAGGTCGTAATATATAACTTCTGTGAAAATTCCATGCCAATCCGTCCATAAATGACGGCTGTACAGCGCATACAAACTTTGGTAGCTAGTTTTAGTTCTGACGTCATGTGACGTCATATGAAAATTTTAAACATTGAATCTAAATGTTCATGATTACCTACATAGGACATTTAATTTTCATTGTCTATGAACCTTTGCAACATGAGTAAATTGACATCAAGAAATCAGATATTCTATACTACTTGATGACGTCATATGACATCATATGACGTTCATCTTTACAAAATGCAAAGGAAACACAGAGATGTATAAGCTCGCCAAATATCAAATTTTTATCTCATCTAGAAACGATTTTATACGTATTTAAAATTTGACGTCCTTGGTTCGAATCTTGGATTCGCCAAAGAACCTTAATTCTTTCGAATCTTAGCAAACCTATATAATGCTGCACAATGAGGTCGTAATATATAACTTCTGTGAAAATTCCATGACAATCCGTCCATTAATGTCGGCTGTACAGCCCTAATAAACATAACAAACCGTATACATTTTCCGCAGGTTTGCGGAAAGCCGTAAAAAAACATACAGTATCAGTTGTCAAAAATAGCGTATATCGTTCGTATCGCATCGTAACGTATATATTACTCAATCGCATCTTAACATATGGAATCGTATTCTATCGCATTCAATCGTATTAGGCATAATAAACGGGATTGTATCGCATCGCATCGTAAGGCAACCGTATATCGGTAATCGTATATAGTAAATCGCATAACGTATATGATATTGAACCACCCAGTGGTTTAGGACAGTTTAGGTTACGGGACACCATCGATTTTTCAGAAATAATTAATGTTCGTGTCTTTAAATTTAATATTTGCTTAAGTTTATTAATGGTGGATCATTAAATCACATTATGCAGTACATTTTTTTCATATTTTACCAATTGCAATAGTTATATTTCTTTTACTTTATTATTTTATACATGTGTTATGGCCTACGTGACTTTCAGGAGCAGACGCCATGCGATGTTATATAATTTGATGCACGTGTGAAAAGTACTATATCAGAGACGTAAATACCTTTAATATAGCTTCGTGACTATATCAGTATTTAAGTGGAATAATTTTAAAATATGTGTAATCGATATGTTTGATCAATGTTTGCTTTATTAACCTGTCTTAAAACTAACAAATTAAAACTTACCTACTTATGCAAGATCGTCCTAAATGTTGCTTTCGTGTAATTATTTATTTCCCGGGACATATTTTACTGCTGTATTTACTCGAATGCCCATTTTTCTTTATTATTTAATGAATTCGTGAACAAAAGCTAATTGTAATTTACGAATATAGTTTATTTATTTAATTATTTCCTATTTTATTTAGGTTTCTCTATCTCTCTTTCATTACGCACACGCTCGCGCGCACACACACTTCCAAAAAAATTGGATGAATGAGTGCAAATTATGTTTCTTTTTTCCCCTTTTTTACGTAAATCCTAATACGTATATGATGTGTACAAGATGCATCGGTATTGCTTTGAGAACACGGAGCTCTAAGTACTAGTTCTACACAGGAACATGTTTACAGTATATCGGTGCTATACCTCGGACACGTATATTTCGAAGAGCATTCTTTTTTTGTGAAATTAGCATGGGTATCACACCCCGAACTTAATTGTATCAAACAACTATCTCTTTCATATGGAAAAAAAACAATGATAAAACGGGACCACATTTTCGTGATATGCTTCACTGCTATGTCTTAATATTTAATATGATAAACCAGGAATTATTGCAAGCCATAACAATAGAAAAATAAACATAAAACCTACATGGGAATGGAAGATTTGTTATAAAATAACTGATGTATTTTATTCCGTGATAACACAGAGTTCACTGACATGATAATAGTTAAAAGAAAATGATCTTGTTTCCATATTACTACAGTTCGCTAAAGATCTCATTTCCATATTATAACAGTTTGCTAGAGATATAATAGGTTAGAACATTTTCTTGCATATCCCTTATCTTTTATGTATAATTAAGTGAAAAAAGTGTGTTTCGCAATACCGGAGGCGTGCCATAAGTTCAGGCACAGCATGTGTTTATTTTGACCGGATTTGTCACCTTTATGTCTCGCCGCTGCCGGTATACCACCCCAGAGGAGAAGACTTTTGACATGTACACAGAGTGAATGTTATTTCCGGTACTAAAAGATTACAATTTTTAGCAATAATTTGAAATTCTATTTTAAACACACCAATATTCAAAGAATAATAATAATAAAAAAACTGTTTCCAATCTAGGTATGAGGTACAGAATATATTTCGAAGAGAGAAAAAAAATCTTAAATGTACCGGTACACGATGATGATGATGATAATGATGATACATGTATCAAAAATACATTTGTAAGGGAGTGTGCGGGCACACGTGTGTGACTTATGGACTTATTTTTATATCACAAATGAGCGAATCATAGGGTATTCTTTAAAATATTTTGATTGTTAAAACGGCGAGTAAAATACACAGATTTTAAATAGACTTTTTTTTTTTTTAATTTGTTCTTCCGATTGAAACCCATTGTGACTACAAATCAAAATCTCTGCAAATTAAAATGTGTCTCGAAACCACATACATGATAACATTAATGACCATTAGCTCAAAATATAGGATGAGAGAGAGAGAGAGAGGAGGAGAGATGAATGCATATTTATGCGGAAAACACAGTGAATTAGTGCGGGGATGATACATATGCACACAATATAAATGTTATATCATAAATATTTAATAAAATATTAAATACTTTACATTTAAATAATTTTACAATAATACTTGGTCAAAAACATGGATACCATTACAAAATATTGAAAGCCCAACACATGATGATATTTCCCTACTTAATAAGAGACAATTAGTTATATATCCTTTATATGTTGCAATGCATGTGTTAGACAATCTGGAAACATGTCTGGAAAGGTGTGAAATAACTTTATACAGTAGATGAACTGGGTGTAGTCAAAATGAGATATAACCGATTTGGCAACTATTTTATTCTTGTACTCGATTAACGAAACAAATATTAAACTGTATACGCATGGCGGCGTATGACATTTCTCACGAATACCGGTTAAACGGCGGCCTCTTCACTCATGGCATCTTTTCGACAAAGATAGCTTTTCGACCCATGTTAATGTACATGTATTTAATTGTTTAATTACCAAGGTCAATTTCCAACAACAATTCTTCGGGCTTAGGGCTTTTTAATACAATAACGGATTTTCCGAGCTTCTGGTTAAAGTATATGAAAACATATTTATATCAAAACTACACCTATGACAGTTACCTACTTGTAATATATATATATACGAATATTCTAATAAGAAAATAGATACGGTGCTATTCTCCAACACTCACCCGCGTTCTTTTGATATTTGATACATCCAATAAATTATATATACATTTATGTTTGATGGGTTAAATGCAAAGTTTGAAAAATGCCGAAGATATTGTTTTAATTAGCACAAATGACAGCGTACTAGATATTAGATGATTACTGGTATCATTTGTTTTTTTTAATGTGATTAATATCAAAACACATAATAACAAAGCATAATTAATACATTTTTTTATGAGTCCTCATTAGGAAAAAAATCAGTTTTTCATTACATGTGCTTAGGTTGTTATTGACGGAGACAACAGAGTCAGTAACATTTCTAGAGGAACCGCAATTAAGTTTGTCCCCATTTCCTGTTTCCCGTTTTGTTTATTTCTGCTGTTTATTTCAGATGAAAACACTGCTTGTGATAAATATTGTTAAAAGCTTAGTTGATATTTCATATTTTTGAACTTATTTTAAAATCTAGTTGTATACAGTTGTAAAAAATGCCATTTATACCGTGCTTATCCTGTATCGTATATCGCATAACGTATATCGCAGATCGTAAATCGTATATCGTATGGTATCAGACAAAGAATGCATCGCATCGCATCGTAACGAATCGTAAAGGTAAATCAGACCTGCTATCGCACATCGCATATCGTATATCGTCCGTATTTCTATCGTATTCCAATCGTATTTTTTGACAACTGATACGTTAGCACCACTGTAACAAACCCAATAGGACTTTCTGCTTGAGGCAGAAAGCCCTAATAAGAAAAAACATAACAAACCCAATAGGTCTTTCTGCTTGAGGCAGAAAGCCCTAATAAAAGTTTGAAGAAAGCCGTTAGGCTTATTGGTCCTGGTGTATACCATTGCATCCTAAAATGCACCTCATTCTCTCAAATACGCATTGCAATTCACCTTTCAACACGGGCACTCTTTCCTGCATAGGAACGTCCGGATTGTGGATAACCAACCCAATAACCGCCTTCTTCTCTTACTTCAAATTGCTAAGTTTTGGTATACAAGCCCTTATCCGAAAAACATGAATATCTGCCATGTTTGTTGACGGAATCACTTGAAATTTTCAGAACTTTTTGCACATTGTAGGCAACGGCATTCATGTTAAATTCAACTTCAAACATCAGCTCGCTGATTTTATTTGATTTTTTTAATAATTCTTGCTTAAATATGCATGAAATCATAATCATGTGACCAAACAAATATTCCTTGCAGTATACATCACTTCACTTTTCAGTGTATTAATCCTGAAAAAATCATGATTTTTAACTCAAAGTTCATGAAGCTACAGATTTTACCAAGTGTCCCGGTAGAATTTTTTCGTTTTTGAGAATCACTTTGTTGAATAAAAACACTGATAACTGAGATATGACCTTGACCTTTATGATTGAAGGGCGCCGTGGTCGAGTGGTAACGTATCCAAATACGGATCGAAGGTTGTGGGTTCGAAACCCGTTGGAGGCAAGAATTATTCATGACCTTCCCAGGCGCAAAGTACTGGTCCAACCCAGGAACCGTCGAGAGGGATTAGTATAAGTTGTAAGAACTTGTTTCTCAATCGACGTAAAATAAATAAGTTTAAACGAACTAAACCTTTATGATTTTCCAGAAACGGAAGTGATGAAGGTAAATGAGATGCTAAGTTCACATTCAGTGAAAATTTTAGGCAAATCAGTCAAAAGTTAAGGTATGAAGGGCTAAAAAACCCTACATTTTGGATTAAAAGTTTGTTAACGCGTCATGACGTCATTTATGTCATACGACGTCAGTCTTTTCAGAGCTGTAAGATATTGATAAGACACATGTTCTGTTTAAATTTTAGGTTTCTAGCTTATCTGAAAGCTTCGTAATACTTAAATACATTTTCAGGTCCAAAGTTCGAAACTTGGTTCAGACATGGATCCTTGGTATTTTTAGCTCACCTGAGCACTTTGTGCTCAAGTGAGCTTTTATGATCGCCCTTTGTCCGTCGTCCGTTGTCGTGCGTCGTCAACAATTTGCTTTAAACGACATCTCCTCTGAAACAACTGGACAGAATTTGATTAAACTTGGCAGGGATGATCCTTTGGTCAACCTTCACAAAAGTTGCTAAAATAAACTTGATCCATGTAGAACTCTGGTTGCCATGGCAACAAAAAATAAAATAAAATGAAAACTTTAAAAATCATCTTCTTCAAAACTACTGGCCAGATTTTAAAATAAATTGGTACAGATGTTCCTTGGGTCAACCTCTACCAAAGTTGCTAAAATTATTCTGATCTGTAAAAAAAACATGGCCGCCATGGGCGGGGCTTATTTGCCTTAAATGTATATAGGGAAAACTTTAATCTACATTTCCTCTGAAACCACTTGACAGAATTTAATTAAACTTGGCAGGAATGATCCTTGGGTCAACCTTCACAAAAGTTGCTAAAATAAACTTGATCCATGTAGAAATCTGGTTGCCATGGCAACAAAAAGAAAAAAAATATGAAAACTTTAAAAATCATCTGCTTCAAAACTACTGGCCAGTTATGTCGGGGGTTATGCCCCTTTCAATGCTAAAAAGGCTATATTTCACATTGTTTGCCTTCTAGCATTTTTATTTCTTAACCAATCATCTCTAAAATTTGTGACAATGTTAAGTGTCATAAAATTTTGAATTTTGGCTGATATTTGCCCTTAAGGACAGGAGTTATGCCCCTTTTGAAATGATAAAAATGGCTTATTTGGCTTTGTTTGCACTTTAAGTAATTTCACTGTTTACGCCTCAGCATCTCTATTTCTAAAGCAGTATGTTTAGTATGTTTGGCATTGAGGGCTATTCATCTCAGGTGAGGGATTTAGGGCCATCATGGCCCTCTTGTTGAATGTTGCAAAATGTATATAATCCTGCACAACTAAATGGCAATCCATATATTCTGTGAAAAAGTCAAGTCAGTTAGTCAAGAAATGATGGCTGTAGAGCGCGTACAAGCTTTGGTAGCTTTTTTCAACCCTGACGTCACGTGACATCACATGAAGAAACAATTTCTGCAATCAAAAGCGTCAAAGTCACTGTGCATACTGTTAAAATTTCATGCTGCTGCCTTGTCGGTAACCTGTTCTAATTTGAACCTCAAAAGGAAGAAAAAAGTAGAATAATAACTAGACTTCTTTTGTTCTGGAGAAAAGAAAGGGCTTTCTGCACTGCAAACAATGTCAAACCTGATCATACTTATTTAGTTTTCTGAAATACACCAACTTCAAAATTGAAGAAAAACCGTCCCGAATTGACAGTTGTAGAGTGCAAACATAAATAAATAGCAGAGGAAATCTGTGATGTCATATAACATAATTTAGGTTTAAAGTCATTGCATTCAAAAGGGAATAAGTGGCTTTGTTTCAGTTATAATTTCATAATGCTAATTATTCCAGAACCATCTTTAAGATAACTACAATAATACTCAATCTTTTTTTTTTCTTTTTTTTTTAAATCTTTATTATCCCCGTAATTCGATGGAAGTAGGTCGGGGACCCATCCTACTTACCACCTTACAATTACAATAATTTACATGAAAAATATATTTTTTTTTGTTACAATTTCAATCATAATTACATATATCTTAAACTCTTGATCTCTGTACGGGATATAAAGGAACAGAAAGTGTTTATACATGATAAATATGATACAATAGTACATAATCAATAGTAGGTAGCCTTTATAAAACAATAAATGGAGAATAAATTGTTCAAACATACAATCTTTTTCCATTATATAATCTATTCTTAATTTAATGATCTTGTGAAATTTGTTTTATAATTGCCCAATTTTGTTTTTCAGCATCACTTATTTTTGTTGATCTATAAATGGTCCATGATAATTTTAGACTTTCTTTCATACCATTTATAGAGGGGAGTATTTTCTTTTTCTTGCATATAAAAATGTATTTTTTATATTCTAAAAACATAACATCATATTTATAATCTCATCGGCAAGTCCCTAAAAGTATAATCCTTCTATTCATTGAAAAAAGTGGATCTGATGTTTTAACAGTTTCGAATAAGAAATTTATTAATGGTTTTACTTTGTCACATTCATAAAAAAGGTGGATTAAAGTATCCTCGTAACATTCACAAAATGTACATAATTTGGTATCAGCTATTTTCATTTTAAAAAGCAGTGAATTAGTAGGTAAAATTCTGCGTAAAATTCTAATTTGCAACCACTGAGTGTAAAAAATTTTTTATCAATTTTTTAAAATTAAATAGCAGTTTAAACATGGATTATGAACATTCAAAAGGATATCTTTTTTCTCCTCTATGTTTAATTTAATCATAAACCTTTTCACCACATTTTTTAGACCAAAATATTGTAATTAACAGTCCTCCCTGTAATAGTTTCTAAATCAGATATAGTAACAAATTCACCATTCTTGTTCAAGATGTCTTTCACAAACCGAATCCCTTTTTAGCTCACCTGAGCACAATGTGCTCATGGTGAGCT
Organism: Solen grandis; assembly: GCA_021229015.1. Lineage (NCBI taxonomy): Eukaryota > Metazoa > Mollusca > Bivalvia > Adapedonta > Solenidae > Solen > Solen grandis. The sequence continues at coordinate 41,339,626 of CM037783.1, read as the reverse complement.
TTTGTGATCGCCTTTTGTCCATCGTCCGTCCGTGCGTGCGTCCGTCCGTCGTCAACAATTTGCTTTAAACAACATCTCATGAACCGCTGAAGGGATTTTGACCAAACTTCACAGGAATCATCCTTATGATGCCCTCTATCAAAGTTGTACAAATTATTTGGATTGGTTAAAAAAGTAGGTCACAGGAGCTAAAAATAGATTTTGAAAATGCAAACTTTGAAAATCTTCTTCTGCAAAACTGCAAGGTCTAGAGCTTAGATATTTGGTATGTAACATCATCTTATGGGCCATTACCAAGATTGTACAAATCATAGCCCTACGGTGATAAATGCCCCCGCACCAGGGGTCACTTGTTTTACATAGATTTATATAGGAAAATCTTTAAAAATCTTCTTCTATGAATCTATAAGGCCTAGAGATTAGATATTTGGTATGTAGCATCATCTTATGGTTCATTACCAAGATTGTACAAATCATGACCCTATGGTGATAAATGCCCCCGCACCAGGGGTCACTTGTTTTACATAGAGTTATATAGGAAAATCTTTAAAAATCTTCTTCTATGAATCCATAAGGCCTAGAGATTAGATATTTGGTATGAAGCATCATCTAATGGTTCATTACCAAGATTGTTCAAATTATAGCCAAACGGTGATAAATGCCCCCGCACCAGGGGTCACTTGTTTTACATAGAGTTATATAGGAAAATCTTTAAAAAAATCTTCTTCTATGAATCCATAAGGCCTATAACTTAGATTTTTGGTATGTAGTATCATCTAATGGTTCATTATCAAGATTTTTAAAAATGGTGGCCCTTTGGAGATAAATGACCCGCACTAAGTCTTCTCTTCTGAAACCATAAGGCCAGTGCTTATATATTTGGTGTGTAGTATTGTCAGGGCTAAAATGTTTAAGATTGAGTTATATCAGAATTCTTGTCTGTTTAAAAACCTTGTAATCAGTTGTAGCAATGGTACTCAGGTGAGCGTTTCAGGGCCATCATGGCCCTCTTGTTTTTAATCTATTTGCTATGCTTCCAGATGCTAATTTATAGACAACATTTAACAGAGTAATTGGTCGCCAATTTTTTACTGTTTGGGTTTATTTTCCTTCGGTATACATATATGTAATTGAACCCATTTTTAGCTCACCAGAGCACGTCCGTCGTCAACAATTTGCTTTAAAAGACATCTCCTCTGAAACCGCTGGACAGAATTTGATAAACTTGGCATGTATGATCCTTGGGTGGGCCTCTACAAAAATTGCTCAAATAAAGTTGATCCATGAAGAACTCTGGTTGCCATGGCAACAAATAGAAAAAATAATTGAAAAATTTGAAAATCATCTCCTCTGAAACCGCTGGACAGAATTTGATAAAACTTGGCATGTATGATCCTTGGGTGGGCCTCTACAACCATGAAGAACTCTGGTTGCCATGGCAACAAATAGAAAAAATAATAGAAAACTTTGAAAATCATCTCCTCTGAAACAAATGGTCAGAATTTATTTTCCTTTGGCACAATGAATGTCTACCATAATTGCTAAAATGAAGTTGATCTCTGGTTTTAATTTGATTTCCTTATAGAAAAATCATCTTGAATATGCTGATTTACACTGGTGAGCGTTTGTGGCCCTTGGGCCTCTTGTTATATTTCTTGAAAAAGAGCCTGAAGTAAAAGCATAATTTAGAGCACTAACCACCAAATGTCCAATCTTGTTCAATTTTTTTGTAAAAATCACTTGTAAATCCATCACAACCCAGGCTCTTATCATTTTTTATGTTTTTTAATGTATAACTTACTTCTGAATAACTTAAAAGACCTTCCATTTCATTTATCTGATCCTTATTCAATTTTGTTATATTACAATTACTAAATTCTTTTTTCATGGCAAAAGTAGCAATCTCCCTTCCATTCTGTGTATATCATATTTTCATTTTTATTTATAAAGTGTGTTTCATGTAAGCATAATATATCTGTTTGCTTTTCCTTTAATATGCTAAAAACATCTTTCGTTTTTTGGAATTACTTAATCCACGGCAATTGCAAGATACAAATTTTAAATTATCCATATGAGTAACAGCAAAAACAAATATTTATTATCTTATTCTCCTTCCTTTTAAACAAAAAATTGTAATACATACATACCGACTTGACAGAAAAATAAATGTTAAAGGCAGAGTCTATTGAAAATGAGAAAAACATGTTGTAAATAACAGTACAAACATACATGTGAGTGAAAAAGTATAAAACAGTATAAGTGAAGTAAAAAACAAATGTCCCCAAACTCGTGTTTTTCGCACCTAAACAACTGCATCATAAAAGTTATTTGGTATTCTTTGTTCAAATTACAGAAAATTATAAAATTTAGGTAATGATGGTATTTTTTTAGCTCACCTAAGCACAACGTGCTCAAGGTGATCTTTTGTGATCGCCCTTAGTCTGTCGTCCTGTGTCGTGCGTCGTCATCAATTTGCTTTAAACGACATCTCCTCTGAAACCGCTGGACAGAATTTAATGAAACTTGGCAGGAATGTTCCTTGGGTGAGGCTCTACAAAAGTTGCTAAAATAAAGTTGATCCATGAAGAACTCCTGGTTGCCATGGCAACAAAAATAAAATAATTTGAAAACTTTAAAAATCATCTCCTTTAAAACTACTGGCCAGATTTCAAAATAATTTGGTACAGATGTTCCTTGGGTCAACCTCTACCAAAGTTGCTAAAATTATTCCGATCCATAAAAAAACATGGCCGCCAGGGGCGGGGCTTATTTGCCTTATATGTATATAGAGAAACCTTTAAACAACATCTCCTCTGAAACCACTGGACAGAATTTGATAAAACTTGGCATGAATGATCCTTGGGTGGGCTTCTACAAAAATTGCTCAAATAAAGTTGATCCATGAAGAACTCTGGTTGCCATGGCAACAAATAGAAAAATAATTGAAAACTTTGAAAATCATCTCCTCGTGAAACCGCTGGACAGAATTTGATAAAACTTGGCATGTATGATCCTTGGGTGGGCTTCTACAAAAATTGCTCAAATAAAGTTGATCCATGAAGAACTTCGGTTGCCATGGCAACAAATAGAAAAAATAATTGAAAACTTTGAAAATCATCTCCTCTGAAACCGCTGGACAGAATTTGATAAAACTTGGCATGTATGATCTTGGGTGGGCCTCTACAAAAATTGCTCAAATAAAGTTGATCCATGAAGAACTCTGGTTGCCATGGCAACAAATAGAAAATATAATTGAAAACTTTGAAAATCATCTCCTCTGAAACCGCTGGACAGAACTTGATAAAACTTGGCATGTATGATCCTTGGGTGGGCCTCTACAAAAATTGCTCAAATAAAGTTGATCCATGAAGAACTCTGGTTGCCATGGCAACAAATAGAAAAAATAATAGAAAACTTTGAAAATCATCTCCTCTGAAACAAATGGTCAGAATTTATTTTCCTTTGGCACAATGAATGTCCAATTTAAAAATGCATTGCTCTGGTTTTAATTTGATTTTCCTTATAGAAAAAATCATCTTGAATATGCTGATTTACACTGGTGAGCGTTTGTGGCCTTGGGCCTCTTGTTATATTTCTTGAAAAAGAGCCTGAAGTAAAAGCATAATTTAGAGCACTAACCACCAAATGTCCAATCTTGTTCCAATTTTTTTTGTAAAAATCACTTGTAAATCCATCACAACCCAGGCTCTTATCATTTTTCATGTTTTTTAATGTATAACTTACTTCTGAATAACTTAAAAGACCTTCCATTTCATTTATCTGATCCTTATTCAATTTTGTTATATTACAATTACTAAATTCTTTTTTCATGGCAAAAGTAGCAATCTCCATCCCATTCTGTGTATATCATATTTTCATTTTTATTTATAAAGTGTGTTTCATGTAAGCATAATATATCTGTTTGCTTTTCCTTTAATATGCTAAAAACATCTTTTCGTTTTTTGGAATTACTTAATCCACGGCAATTGCAAGATACAAATTTTAAATTATCCATATGAGTAACAGCAAAAACAAATATTTATTATCTTATTCTCCTTCCTTTTAAACAAAAAATTGTAATACATACATACCGACTTGACAGAAAAATAAATGTTAAAGGCAGAGTCTATTGAAAATGAGAAAAACATGTTGTAAATAACAGTACAAACATACATGTGAGTGAAAAAGTATAAAACAGTATAAGTGAAGTAAAAAAACAAATGTCCCCAAACTCGTGTTTTTCGCACCTAATGAGAAAAACATGTTGTAAATAACTGTCGTCCACAGAAAATTATAAAATTTAGGTAATGATGGTATTTTTTTAGCTCACCTAAGCACAACGTGCTCAAGGTGATCTTTTGTGATCGCCCTTAGTCTGTCGTCCTGTGTCGTGCGTCGTCATCAATTTGCTTTAAACGACATCTCCTCTGAAACCGCTGGACAGAATTTAATGAAACTTGGCAGGAATGTTCCTTGGGTGAGGCTCTACAAAAGTTGCTAAAATAAAGTTGATCCATGAAGAACTCTGGTTGCCATGGCAACAAAAATAAAATAATTTGAAAACTTTAAAAATCATCTCCTTTAAAACTACTGGCCAGATTTCAAAATAATTTGGTACAGATGTTCCTTGGGTCAACCTCTACCAAAGTTGCTAAAATTATTCCGATCCATAAAAAAACATGGCCGCCAGGGGCGGGGCTTATTTGCCTTATATGTATATAGAGAAACCTTTAAACAACATCTCCTCTGAAACCACTGGCCAGAATTTAATTAAACTTGGCAGAGATGATCCTTGGGTCAACCTTCACAAATGTTGCTAAAATAAACTTGATCCATGTAGAACTCTGGTTGCCATGGTAACAAAAAGAAAAAAAATGAAAACTTTAAAAATCATCTTCTTCAAAACTACTGGCCAGATTTTAAAATAAATTGGTCCAGATGTTTCTTGGGTCAACCTCTACCAAAGTTGCTAAAATTATTCCAATCCGTAAAAAAACATGGCCGCCAGGGGCGGGGCTTATTTGCCTTATATGTATATAGAGAAACCTTTAAACAACATCTCCTCTGAAACCACTGGACAGAATTTGATAAAACTTGGCATGAATGATCCTTGGGTGGGCTTCTACAAAAATTGCTCAAATAAAGTTGATCCATGAAGAACTCTGGTTGCCATGGCAACAAATAGAAAATATAATTGAAAACTTTGAAAATCATCTCCTCTGAAACCGCTGGACAGAACTTGATAAAACTTGGCATGTATGATCCTTGGGTGGGCCTCTACAAAAATTGCTCAAATAAAGTTGATCCATGAAGAACTCTGGTTGCCATGGCAACAAATAGAAAAAATAATTGAAAACTTTGAAAATCATCTCCTCTGAAACCGCTGGACAGAATTTGATAAAACTTGGCATGTATGATCCTTGGGTGGGCTTCTACAAAAATTGCTCAAATAAAGTTGATCCATGAAGAACTCTGGTTGCCATGGCAACAAATAGAAAAAATAATTGAAAACTTTGAAAATCATCTCCTCTGAAACCGCTGGACAGAATTTGATAAAACTTGGGGCTAAATTCTCAAATAAAGTTGATCCATGAAGAACTCTGGTTGCCATGGCAACAAATAGAAAAAATAATTGAAAACTTTGAAAATCATCTCCTCTGAAACCGCTGGACAGAATTTGATAAAACTTGGCATGTATGATCCTTGGGTGGGCCTCTACAAAAATTGCTCAAATACAGTTGATCCATGAAGAACTCTGGTTGCCATGGAACAATTGCCATGGGTATAGAAAAAATCATCTTGAATATGCTGATTTACACTGGTGAGCGTTTGTGGCCCTTGGGCCTCTTGTTATATTTCTTGAAAAAGACCCTGAAGTAAAAGCATAATTTGAGCACTAACCACCAAATGTCCAATCTTGTTCCAATTTTTTTTGTAAAAATCACTTGTAAATCCATCCAACCCCGGCTCTTATCATTTTTCATGTTTTTTAATGTATAAATTACTTCTGAATAACTTAAAGACCTTCCATTTCTTTTTTCTGATCCTTATTCAATTTTGTTATATTTCAATTACTAAATTCTTTTTCTAAATCAAGTTTTGATGGTAGTCTTGAACTAAAAAAAGATTAAAAAAAGGAAGTTTCTTTTAGAATTTCTTGCTGACAAAAATTCTTAGCCATCTTTTTTCAATAAAAAGTCATGGATTTATTTGGTATGTTGTTTTTTTAAATTACAAAAATTTTTGCGCTTTTTCACCATTTTTATCCGTTGTCTTGACTTATAAAAAAACCTTTAAATTGTTATTTCTCATCTCGTAAATTCATTTTGCAAATACAATAACCTTTATTTTCTTCGTCAAATTTGCTTCTATCTCTAAAAAATTTTAGTTTTGTTTTTTAAATACCTTTTTTTTTTCTTTCATTTGTGGCTTGAAAAAGAAATGGTTTTTCCTCTAATTTCCATTATAATGTTTTAAGAATAATTTTTCGTTTTTTCAAAATTGTAAATTTGTCTTCCTTGTCAAAATATTTTCAAAAGAATAACAGGTAAGCAGTATTTAAGAATATTTCATTAATTTTTTTGTTTTACAATTTATTAATTTAATATCATGTAAAAGCGGTTGTTGAATTTCCACAGCCCTTTTCTATGTTTAATTGAGAAAAATCATGTCTAAAAGCAATAGAGTGGTCAGACTTGTAACTAATGTCAAATCCAAATTTTTTAGACAGTTTATTAAATTATCGGTGAAAAGAAGAAATCCCCGTCACCTTGTTGTAATGGTGTAATCTTCTCCATGGTATTTCCTTTTATCTCCCTGTAAAATTCCTAAAGGGGGCTATTTAAAATTTTTGTCCCTTTTTTTGATACAAAAATTCCCCGCTTTGATGTTTTGATTTTTTTGACTTATAATTTTATAATCGAAGAGGGTTTAGTACAAGGTTGAAATCCCCACATATAAAAAGCTACCTTTATGAAAGAACT
>CM037783.1:41282543-41332543 GCA_021229015.1 Solen grandis | reverse complement strand
CGATGCATCAAGTGTGCAGGGCCTTTACTGAGAGCCTGAAATTTAACTCTACTCCCGAAAAGTTGCTCTTCTAACAAGAGATAAATCGACTGCATCCACGGTATCGCAGTGATTTCCCCTTCATTTTTCCACTCGCCGGTTACGACATGCTACTTGCCAGTTGCTACTTGCCACTTGCTTATTTTCAATTGCCATCCGCTACTTGCCACTCTCCATTTGCTACTTGCCACTTGCTACTTGTCAGTTGCTACTTGCCACTTGCCATTTGCTACTTGCCATTTGCTTCTTGCCATTTGCAAGTTGCTACTTGCAAGTTGCGACTTGCAATTTGGTTCTTGCTACTTGCCATTTGCCACTTGCCAGTTGCACTCCATCTTCGATCTAACGTTTCGGCGCAGACTGACTCCCGCCAAAAGAACCGGTGATACCGTAAGAAGTGCATGAAAAACGGTGCATATGTAGCGATAAAAACGCGTGAGATGTAAGTGGCAACTAGCAAATAGCAACTGGCATAGAGCAAATAGCATGTCGTAACCGGCATTCCATACCTTGGGCTTAAGTGCAAACCAAATAAAAATGAAAACGAACACGCGTTCTATATAATAATACTTTATAAAATTTAACATGGGCATGCGATACCGGCTGGCAAAAACCCGAAAGATGTACAATGTATGTGGTTAAAATACTCACTGAAACTAACCATATATCTTCTTAATAAGGTAAAGTCCTTGTAATGGTTCCGCTACGTCTTGGATCACTTAACCTCTACCAAGATTACCAAGTACCCTAATGAAACATTAGAAAACCTTGGTTTTCTCCATAAAAGGCTTTGAAGTCCGAAATGTAGCGGAACCATTTCAGTGACTTTACCTTAAAAGGGTATCACACAATTGCTATAACTACATTTCTTAAAGATAGTAAACATTACATATAAAAGTATTCATTTTATACGTTTTGGGCGTATGCTACAATTTACCATAGCATTCGCAATGTTTCGGACATGTTAAGTGTAACATATTTCGGGTACTCTAAGTTTTCGGATATAAACTGTCACAATATCAGCACAACTACGCTTAAAAGGTTTCGCCAGTGCAGGACGTATGTCTGTATTGACCACAATTAGTTTTCATTTTTTTTATTAATTTCAAATAATTAAGAATGTTTATCTGATTAGACAGTTACCTCAGAAACAGCTCAGTAGCTTCTAAATGAACCCAGTGACCTTATCATTTTTATCAAGCAACCACTATGCAATATCAACAAGAAAAAGAAAATAATCCATTGAAATATATTCGGTTAAAAAAATGCTTGAAAATGAAGCTATTTTTCTGTCTTTTCCGATTTTTTTTTCATTTCTGTAAAAATGAAGAACATTGTATCTGAGGATATTAAAACCATTCATTCAGATAGATTGAACAATCACAAATTAATTATTAGTATGTGTGCCTCCTATCTGTAAAATTCTTATTTCTTTTCTAAACAGTTACAATTGGCATAAAAACTCGAGTGGTGACCTGTCTTTTTTTTTTCATTTTCGTATTCAACACATTTTTTTAACATAACATTTGTGAAAAACAGAAAATTATAATGAAGAAATAAATAACTGAGCATATGCCCATAAAGAAACATGCTGGAATTTACTTGCTAAGATAAAGAGCACAAAGGGAAACGAATAGGCTGTATTCAATAGCTTCTTGTGATATTGTATATCTTAAACGTTTGTAAAATTTACAAATCCTTATCTAAAATACTGAGATTCTCCAATGAACAAGCTAATTAAAAAGTTATAGAGGATAATTGTTGGTTCCAGTGAAATATTATTTTTAATTCATCTCCTGAGGAGAAAAGTCAATATTTTCACTCACTCGATGAATTTAAAAATGATATTCCACTGTAACTAACCATTTTTCTTTTTATTTAATGACTTTCTAAGACGCTTTACTCACTGTTACTAAGTTAATCATTAAGGTAATCATTAATTTTAACCTGTGGGGAGCCCCAAATTCCCGACGTCGCATTAATCATTATTCGCTCTAAAAATAGTCCAATAAATGATCACGAAAAAAGGGTGTGATTAACATTTCTTTCAGGTATTTCTTGAAGAAATTTCATTTCAATTTAAAAATCAATTTTGAAATGTCTTGAAAAAATACGATAGTGTCTTTTAGTAGTCCCATTATAAAACAGTGAAAATTATAAAAATGGTAATTTTGACTGTTTGAAACAGTGAAATTACCATATTTAATTCACTGATATTTCCCTATAATCAACCGAAAAGAACTTTCTACCATAATGAGTAATTACAAGTGGCAAATATATAAAAGATACTGATTTCTCCATAAAATGATAAAAAATAAAATACTTAGCGGTAGGAAGTACAAATTCTTAATCAGAAACACATATCGTCATTCTTGATTTACAAAATAATTAAGAATTTTTTAGATTTACTTACAGACTAAAACTTATTAACATATCTTGATGAATAAAATATTTTAGCATTTTATATGGTAATTAAAATGACAAAGAATACTCTTGTGTATTCAAGTATTACTTAACACTAAGTAATTTTGATGAATGAAAAAGACAAGAAATCGCAAAAAAAACAACATTTACTCATGTGTCAGAGCTAAAACAGGATATTTGTTAGATTAATATCCAGGTCATTGTCCAGCAGATACTGTAAGTTAAACTAAAAACACTGAAACAATGGGAAAATTGAAAGCTCCAGGCTTTCCCCTTGATCTGGACATATTTCCTATAGAAAGCTTTTACTATTACTAACAAATGTAAAATAGTTAATGCATTATGTGCTTAGGTTTGTAACATGCTTCATTTCTTATCATCTGCGACATTATGAGGGCGTGAGTGAATTGACCCAAGTTCGGAATAGGTCATACTGGCGTGCAAGCGCACTGGCTTCATCCTGGTATGCGTATATACATTCTTCACAGGCATGTACGCCATGTCCATGGAATTGTTGCTGTTTTGGTTTCTGTTCAGAAGCGACTGCATCTTTTGGTCCATCGGCCGTACTTCATATAAATTGTTGGATTGCAGATGTGTACTTGCGGTCCCTTGCACTGATTGCTTTGTTACAGAATGGCGTGGTCTAATGTTTTCATTGGCTTCAAAGATGTCGTCTGCGACCATATCATTAAGGAGCGACACTGGAGAGGTCTTCATCGAAGCAGGGTTTTGGAGCATGCCATGTGGCTGCTGACCTAAATTGTCTTCTAGAAATAGCTGAACCTGACCAGGACTAAGTATAGGCAGTTCTTCCTCAGGATTGATCTGAAAAAAAAAGACGTGCAAATACATTATTAAATGGGATATGTCCTTCTTCATCTCAGTATACCATGAGTTGTTTATGAGGGTGCTTGCTGGAAATTTACTGATTGAAACCCAATGGTCCACACTTGTCGCAAAGGCATTCACGGGCCCACAGCATTCTTAAGGCCAAATATTAAATGTGTGTAAAGATAAGTATGGTTAACTACCAGTTTTCGGGGTATAACAAGTTTTCGGGGTATTTTACTTTTACACCGTTTGCACGTGAGAACGTGATATGACAAGTTGTTTTCGCTGTCCCATATGATCAAACAAATGTCAACCATGCTCTAATATTCAAATTAAGACATCATCTGACTTCTTGTGTAAATTCTGGACAATGTTTAAGATGCACGTCCATTTCATTAAAATCTTGAACTCGTATTTGATTAGCTATTTTGTAGATCAAACTCATCTGAATTATTTAAATTGACATATTTTCAAACAAAAATCCATTTATATTTTTTATTTAAGTTAATACAACTTACAGGTTTAGTATTTTGCGCACTCAGCAAACTAAATGTTATCAATTACCAGGATAATAAGTCACATGATAGCTTAATATGAATAAAAAAATGGCGAATATTTGTTATGAATTTTAAGGGGTTGGAAAATAGCTTGTGCGAGAAGCTTTTTAAGGTGTGTAAAGTATATGTTTTGTGATGAATATGTGTAAAAATGTTTTAATTATCCATATGTGTCATCAATGGTAACTGTCATTAAGTTTAAAATGAAAAAAAAAAATATCGTCGAATGGGGTGGGTGTAAGGTCAGCAGTTTTCCCAGATAAAGTTGCAACTTTTGTCCGACCATGGATGCCAGTCAGAAAAAAATAATCAGATCAGCATCTCAGACGAAATAAAGGCTCTATAAATATCAAATCATAACAGTATTAATTCCCTTAAATGGAGTTTTGATGCATATTTAACTTACACAGTATGTTGAGCTTAATTTGAAAATACCCCGAAAACCTGTTAGTAACTTTTTATGTTGTCTCCGTTGACCTACATTGGAATGAACGTTGCTCTGTTTTGAGCGAGATGAATTTAAGATCGCAAATGTGTACAGGGAGTGACAAAATATATTGTTGCACCCCTTTATTCTAATTAAATGAAACTTTCAACGATATTTGATATGCAAATATGGATCGATCTCGTTAGTACCCCGAAAACTTGTTAGACCATCATACTTTTTGTATACTTTTTTTCGTATTACAAATGTTTGATAAGTTTAATCTCAGATCTCAATAAGAAATCAATACAGGAAACAAACAAACAAAATGTTGTAATTACAATAAAACCTGTCTTAAGCGGCCGGTTATTGTAACAACTATAAGTGGCTGCTTAGGTTAGGTGGCCTCTTCATGAAGGTAAAATGTTAAAAAAATATATATATTCCAGAATCTTTAAGTTGACTACCTACAACGGGCAGTGCGATGTCATGTACTCGATTCTTGACTGCAGCATGATATTGTAGTGATAGCTTCCTGCTTTGCGTTCAGCATAAGAACAGGGTAGTTCCATGACTAGTCGACTCGGTGTCAGGATAATGTGACTGGGTGTGGTATCATGCCACATGTCTATGGTGTGATACTTCAGTGTGGCAGCACTATGTCTGTTTCAAGCAGACTTTGTCTACAGCTGATTGAATTTCTGTCAATGGGACGTTAAACCAACAAACAAACAAAAATATCATTCCATGAAATTTATCTTTAACTCCAAATCAAACGATGCTTTCATCTGCACTGAAATCTTTTTAAGCATTTGAAGGACCATGATTACAATTTAACGATAGATGAATTACATAAGATAAAATTTCACCAACTTGCTGGAGCACACTAGAGTACCAGGAAGTTTATGGCTGAAAATGTCGGTTTATCACAAAAACCGTACACCTTTTCCAGGAAGTAAACTTACCTGTTTAAGGAGGTCGCGCTCCATGTCTGCATCTATACCACATAAAGTTTGGGTGTCGCACTTCTTGTGCACACCATCCAGGTCTTCCATTCTGTAAAGAGACAATTAGGAAACACAATAAATACATATTGCCCTATTCGCACTCCATGGAACGTAACTATGTCACCGATCAGGCCATCACGTGATCACAAAACTAGGAAACCTAGTTAATATCCATGTACCTTACTGACTGAATAAATCTCTCCAAACTTCAAGGCAGTTATCTCCCGTTACAAGTGTCATTATCTAAATGCTATTAAACATACATGTACATTATTATTGAAAACACCAAACTATTTAAAAAAATGAAACAATTTGTTTGGTATTATTGCGATCAGTTTTCTTAAAGTATCAATTGATTCGCGCAGTGGCGTTGTTACATGGGTGATTAACGTAGAAAAATAAGGAATGAATATATGTTCACAACTAGTTATGCTAAGGCAACATGTCAAGCCCGCGTCCTTAAGTAAAGCTTGGAGAAATGGACCGGAGACGAACATATTAAGAGGTGTGTGAAGTTAGCGCGTAGATCGTAGATCGTAAATCAACACTATAACTAATTTTCTTTGTCGACCTGGGTCGTAGATCGTAGCTCAACCACTCAAATAAACCAAAATAAATGGTTGAGCTGGGTCGTAGATCGTAGCTCACCATCAAATAAACCAAAATAAATGGTTGAGCTGGGTCGTAGATCGTAGCTCAACCATTCAAAAAAACCAAAATATATGGTTGAGCTGGATCGTAGATCGTAGCTCGACCATTGAAAACTTTCATGGAATGGTTGAGCTGGATCGTAGATCGTAGCTCGACCACTGAAAATGTTCATGGAATGGTTGAGCTGGGTCGTAGATCGTAGCTCAACCATTCAAATAAACCATTATAAATGGTTGAGCTGGATCGTAGATCGTAGCTCGACCATTGAAAACTTTCATAGAGGGAACCATCCATTTAAAATTTGATGGAATGGTTGTGGTCGTAGGTTGCTCAACCATTGAAAAAGTTCCCGACGGAAACTTTTCCGACGAATGAGATATTCCCGACAAGTACAAAGATTTTCGAAGGAAATCCTTTCCCGACGAAAGCATTTTTTTCCGACAAATGCAATTTTCCCGACAAGTACAATAATCCCGACGAAGATAAAAATATTTACAAAATACAATTTTCACAACTAATAATAAATTCTCGACATATAATTTTTCCCGACGAACAGAAAATTTCCCGACGGAAATTTTGAGTGAGATATCACCGACAAGTACAAAGATTTTGGACGGAAACCCTTTTCCGACGAAAGATTTTTTTCCGACAAATGAATTCCGTGAACTTTTTCAATGGTTGAGCTACGATCTACGATCCAGCTCAACCATTCCGTGAACTTTTTCAATGGTTGAGCTACGATCTACGACCCAGCTCAACCATTTATTTTGGTTTATTTGAATGGTCGAGCTACGATCTACGACCCAGCTCAACCATTCCATGAACATTTTCAATGGTTGAGCTACGATCTACGACCCAGCTCGACCATTCTATGAACATTTTCAATGGTCGAGCTACGATCTACGACCCAGCTCAACCATTTATTTTGGTTTATTTGAATGGTCGAGCTACGATCTACGACCCAGCTCAACCATTCTATGAAAGTTTTCAATGGTAGAGCTACGATCTACGACACGGCTAAACCATTCCGTGAACTTTTTCAATGGTTGAGCTACGATCTACGACCCAGCTCAACCATTTATTTTGGTTTATTTGAATGGTTGAGCTACGATCTACGATCCAGCTCAACCATTTATAATGGTTTATTTGAATGGTTGAGCTACGATCTACGACCCAGCTCAACCATTTATTTTGGTTTATTTCAATGGTCGAGCTACGATCTACGATCCAGCTCAACCATTCCGTGAACTTTTTCAATGGTCGAGCTACGATCTACGATCCAGCTCAACCATTCCGCGAACTTTTTCAATGGTTGAGCTACGATCTACGACCCAGCTCAACCATTTATTTTGGTTTATTTGAATGGTTGAGCTACGATCTACGACCCAGCTCAACCATTTATTTTGGTTTATTTGAGTGGTTGATCTACGATCTACGCGCTAACTTCACACACCTCATATTAAGCTATATATCATACAAACATTCTACATTTTTAATTATTTAATTCCCCTGCAACGCTAGAATATCTTTTTTTTTCCAAAATATATTTCTTCTTGTAATTTACAGTCACCCTCTGCAAAGTTTGAAGAAAAAAAAGAAAGAAATACATTTACAAATAATTTTCGGTAGAGCTTCTGTTCCGTTCAATCATTATAACCCTAAATATTACTTCGTGTACTTATTAAAGCAGCTTGTTCAAAGATGGTCATTGGCGAAGGACCTGATTTTAACTATGTGTGTGTATTAAGTCTTTCAATAGTCAACATCATTTTACATGATCACCCTTCTGTGATAATATACATGTAAAAAAATGGGTGGCACGAACGGTATTGAACCTATATTTAGAATCATTAAATATATATAAGAATTTCTATTTTCAAGTGCCGTTACAAGACTGATTTAATTTCCTCACAACGCATGCGCGCTTCACAGACTGGACCTACGAGTTCACTACCCGGACTATTTAAGACGCCATATTGCGGAACGTGTTACGTGATATCGCATTCAGCTACTTCGGGATTGCCGTTTTTTTTTTTTTATATTTAACCGATTTCTTAAATATGGTGGCATATTTCTGCCAGCCACTTATCCACTTTGCTATGTCGAAACTTTTCTGAAAAATTGTCACTTATTCAGTTAGTATCTGGCAAGAAGAAAACTTTCGTGTTATCCTCTAAGGTATCTATGGTGGCATATTTCTGCCAGCCACTTATCCACTTAGCTATGTCGAAACCTTTCTGAAAAATTGTCACATAGTCAGTTAGTATCTGGCAAGTAGAACACTTTCGTGTTATCCTCTTAGGTATCTTAACAGAACAAAACTGCCTGTTAGTGCCCACTACTGCCAGCCATATATTCACTTAAGATAACTGGATATCTCGCCTTTTTTCAAGTTAGTCAGTTAAATTATGTGGATAACAAGCATTTTTTCACATAATTATCCTGGAAAAAGGCATGATATCCAGTTAAAATAAGTGAATATGTGATTGGCAGTAGTGGGCACTAACAGACAGTTTAGTCCTGTTAAGATACCTAAGAAGATAACATGAAAATTTGCTACTTGCCAGATACTTACTGGATATGTGACAATTTTTCAGAAAAGTTTCAACATAGCTAAGTGGATAAGTGGCTGGCAGAAATATGCCACCATACTTAAAAAGAATTTGTTTACCCGTGCAATGTGACCCTCTATTCACGAGTAAGTTTGTCTGGAAACAAAGACATTTACGAGAGTGAGTAGATTTTTTTTCTACCGATCATTTGTAAACGAGCTGCTTTCAATACTAAAATGTCACAACGGTGGTTCCTTAATTGAGTTTCATTACCTACAAATTTTCATTATGTTGTTTAGAACTTGATTATTGTTCCGCCATTATAATTAATATATTAAACCCATGGCTACTGTATGTGTATATACCGGAAAAAGCATATTTGTAACCTCGCGATATTCTTCGGCAAGCTCTGAATGGTGGAAAAAGTCGAGGTTGTCCGAATGCAAATAAGGCAGATATGTACTTACTTGTTTAGCATGTTTTCCAACTTATTATTGTCAATAAACATTTGCCCCGTGACATTTAATTTCTGCTTCTCTTCGAGCGCATGAATATCAAACAGAATTTCTGTCAACCTCTTGGACCTCACATTTCCATTAAGGGGAAGTAATTCTCCTGCAATCAGTCGGCGGACGGTACTGTTGAACGTCTCCTGGAATATCTTATTCTGCATGTCTTTCTTCTCGGACCAGATACCTGATCAGGTCAGACATATTGAAGGTCAGATATGGTCACTTTATAATAATACTTAATAGATCTACATTTTATCAAGAAAATTTGTAGAAAAAAAAAACTCCTTTAACATCAGCACACTGCGAATTGAAAGATCAGGAAATATTAATAATAAAATTTTCATTTCTGACTCAAATTCCACCAGCAATACTTTTCATTAATTACATAAATCATAGAAATGATAGAATCACATTCAACTGTATTTTGTTTTTGACATAATTATACATTTTATAAGGAAATGGCAAAAGTAGTCACCTCACTGACATGCAATATTCGTTAAGAAATGTAACGTCTAGGCATTTTATCTTAAGAGAATGGATAAGTATAATATTATTCCTTAGTGTTTGGGCCAGTACTTGGAGCAACTGGAGGTTGGTGGATTACGTAGCTGTCGTAATTTATATTAATTAATTATATCAAAGATTTATAGCTTTCAACTGGACTCTGAAAATCATTGCATAATTGTATCATGTTTTCGTGTTGCTATTCAGTAATTGGTTGTATACGTAGATACTATTTCTTTATTTTACTCTATTGATTAAACTATAGTTATAGAACTACTTGATACGAAAATAATAATAAAAATTATATTAAAACACACAAAAATCAGCATTAGAAACGTTAATAATGAACACACTCTTTTGACTTGAAACAAATATTAATTACCTAAACATTTAGAAGTGCATGCACGTCAGAATGCGGGGGAGAAGGTAACTTCTATACCTGGAACCGACTTAACATGCATAACATAGTGTTGAAAATAACGCTTTGCGATGTTTCTGGCATTATATGATTTTTTTTTCTTCAAAATCCGTTAATTTTCTGTGTGGTGGGAAAACTGCTCCCTCAGCTTCAATTTCTTTATGTACATGTAACAGTTTTATGGTAACCCACCGAATTATATCTGTGTGTGATTTTGTATCCTTAAGCCAATGTACCTACCTATAACTTTCTCTCTGTGTTCAACTACCTTCTCAAATAATATTTTCCTGTACTCTGCATGGCGGTCTGATTTTGCCAGTGTTTCTTTATTCCTCTGCTTGCTTTTTTTCGATACATTCTTCTGTATTTTCTTTTCTAGTTCCTTTTCCTTTGCTAGACATGCTAAAATACAGAAGATCATTGTTGGTTTCAGTGGAATATCATTTTTAATTCACCAAGTAAGGAGGAAAATCAATATTTTCACGAGTGGCGCAGCCGATTTAAGTCGGGTTTTCTGATAAAGATGTTAATGGCCACCTGTACAAAATAGACAACCTTTTAAAGCAGCAAGTTTTCACTTCAACGAAAACCAGCTCCTTGTAGTACAGGGTAAAAGGCTCTAAGGTATAAGCCCCCTAATACCCATATTCCATATCTTGTCACTGGACAGTAATATTTCTATGAACCTTTGTAACTTTGAAGACATCCAGAAATAAAAAAAAATTCACCAACAGTTTTTTCCAGGTTTAATTAGATGAAAGGAAGATAATCTGTGTTAAAGTTAACACTGAAGTCTATGAGAAATATACAATTTCTGTAAATATGAAAAACTGAATTTGATTTTCGAGGAAAACTCACCGTAAAAAGATGCATTATATGATTCTGTTTCAATTTCATGAAAACATCTAAACTTTACCGTAGAAAAATGGAGAAAGTCACTTTTTTTTAGTTTTCAGGGGAGATAACTCATGACGTCTAAAATTATCAAGGGGAGTTAATAAAAGAATTTCTGTCATATGTCATAACATGTCAATTTGCCTTTAAGATTTCCATTGATTGACATCTTAAATGCTGATATTGTGAAGTATTATACATGGTTTTGATGAAATTGATGGCTATTATGGGGCATGTATCTTAGCTAAACCAGCGTGGTTTCGCACCCGAGCACCACCACAGAAGCTAGCTTGGTGTTGCAAAACAGCTGGGGAATACTTCACTTTAATCAGTAAACTTTACTTTTAATCATAAATGATATTGGTTAAAAATTACTCATCGGTCGTCCTTATACTTTCTCCTTTGCTTCTAAGCACACCGTTGTAGTATTGTAAAGTATGACATCACAACGTACCAACGTAGACAGATCGATAGAAAACAACTTTATTTCTCTTCTGTCGACAATTTTCTTGTCCCTTTGATTGGCTAGTTACGTAAGAAAGGCTTAACTGCATGTACATGGTACCAGAAAGCAAATTTTCACCTTTGAATTCAGCCATGACGTTGGTGTATTGTTCCGGTGACACCTCGTGATAGAAGTGAAGCCATGTCTTAAGCTCGCTTATCTGAGTCCTGGAATCCATTGCCAGGAACCGGTGTATAGACGAGTTCTCGCTAGAGCCCGAGTTATTGTTCTTCTTCGGGGCTGTAAAAGATCATAGAAATAGTCGTCATTGAATGTAACTACAATATAACAATATATTGTAATTATATAAATGATACACTAAACTTGATATTTATTGTACTATATAAAAAATCTGAAGAACATTCCCCGGCGACAAAACGGTTAATATGTCCAAATTGGAAGCGAGGATTGAATACCGCGACAAGATAGCACGGTTTCCCAAGGAGTCAATATAATTCAATTAAGTGTGATATCATGCCACTAGTGTCTGACATGATATCGAACAATGCCCTATACGGTTTGAAGACGACTTAAGGAAAAGTCCCTGTAATGGTTCCGCTACGTCCTGGACCACTTAACCTCTACCAAGATAACCAGTGTACCCTAATGAAACATTAAGAAACCTTGGTTATTTCCGTGAAAGGCCGTGAGGTCCGAAATGTAGCGGAACCATTACAGGGACTTGATACTCATATTTGAACCTAATATACTGTGAAATCATTAATTTTCGAGGGACACTAATTTTCGTTGATTTCGTAGTGAGTTTTATCTAAGAACATTAATCTCCACGAAAACTTGTCATTCATATAGACATCACTTTTTCTAGAATATTGATCCACGAATAAATGCATCCGCGAAATTCCCTTACGTACAGTATATTAATTAACTAAATTTAATGTCAATGAAAATTAATGATTTTAAAGTAGTGTAGTACTTAAGTATTTCCTCCCACCCCCATACGTGTTCTGAGTATTTGAATTTTACCGTAACTGAGGTACAGTAACTGATAATTGGACGTAAACGTTAGACACAGCAAATTCAATCCAGATTTTTTTTTTTTTTTTTTTTTTTTTTTGGTGTTGTTAACAACAATATAAATGCATGCATTATTATTGATTTTAAACTTTGTTGTATACGAGGTTTGAAAGAAAAAAGTATGTTACTTCAACCACCAACTTATTTTCATAAAAGTCAAATTAAAACATACAAGATTTTAGGTGTGAACAAATGAAAAACTGAACAATTGTTTTTGGCACAATAGAAGAATCTGACAGTAAGCCGCTGCGTTTCGAACAAAGATAGTAAACGGACATAAATGCGTACGCTGTGAAATATAGAACTAAAGGGGCAAAACTTTGATCCGTCACATATTAATTATATATCATTTACTTCCCTTCGTAAGACACGTTTTTTGATTGAGTTTTCAAAAGACAACGAGAATAAATTGTTGAACTGTCCCCCTAAATTACAAAAATATTTTGCTTAACGTGGTAACAGTGAAACATGTTTCAATGTGATCAGTGGTTAAAATTTACATTCCGTTTGAATAGCATGTTATATCAAATGGTGAAAACTTAGTGTTGGCAGACTTTGTGTGAACTTAACAATGATATTTGATGCAACAACAGACTCAAGAATTGTCAAAAAAAAAAAAAAAAAAAAGGTGTAATGAAACTCAAGTATCATAGAAATTTGTTTCAAAATGTCTGAAAACAGTAAATGACATTTGCCACTGCGGGAACTTATTTGTGTCCCAAAATTAAAAAAAAAACACCCATACCTTCATTGTTGATTTGTCGTTTGTCATTTCTGTTTGAACTTCCAAACAGAAAATGAAAATACATCCCTGAGATTAAATCAGATCCGCTAATTATACTTAAAAATCCAGATTAAAATCAAAACAAATACCATGGAATTTTAAATGAATCGTATTTCCTTAAGACATTATGGTATAAATTATTCCTGGAAAAAATCATCTACATTATGCTTAATTCCTTCCCATGGCTATCACCGAAGGTAATGAATACCCCCGCCACACCACATTGACACAAAGAAAGGGGCCATGAATTTTGCGAAATTTTTTTTTTTTTTTTTTAAGACAAAAACATTACTTTAAATATGTTTTCAATATGTCAATATGATACACATTCTGTCAATTTATGTATGGAAGTCTTTTTATTCTTTAAATGGATCTTTCTTTTTAAACGTGGCGCTTGGTAAGGCACGCAACGGGATAGGACGTGACGCACAACGCGCGTGCCCCAGCCCGCTTCATTTTGTAATGGGGGTATAATTTTTTACATGAACATAAATATTTCAAGCATATTTGACCAAGTTTCTACATACGGGAATAACGTCTTGTAGAGTGGCGGTTTTCTTCTTTGGAAGCCTCCCTTGCACGCAAGAAATATCTGAGTTTTTCTTTGTCGGACAGAGCTTTCCACTTTTGGCGTAGGCGGTCTTCAATCTCACTTTGGTTGATATTCGGGTGGGCAAACTGTTCCTGACGCCGATTCTCACTATAAACGACAGATAAAGAAATCAGTAGATATCAATGTAATTTTGTTAATTTGATAATATTATATACATGTATGTAGCAATGTTAAATGTCGCGCCAACCCTAAATGTCGCTCTTGACGTTATTTGCCGCATGGTTGATGTTAAATGTCGCAACCAACGCTTAAACGTCGCAAAACCTCCTGACGTTATATGTCGCATCTGTAATACCAAATGTCACAAAAAATTGTACTGCCGCTATATATCGCAACATCAACGCTAAATTAGCACTCTTTTGTAGTATGGCTGGTCTGGTTTACCGACGTATCCCGTAACAGTGAGCTACGGGTTACCGGAATGAACCGGGCACGACCTTAAAGGCCCAGTCTTTACTGTGTCAGTTTGAGATATAGATATTTGTTTTGATTAAATATGGAGTATATCTTACCGAAAAAAATATCAATTTGATATTATATCACTTTGAGGTTAGATACATTCTATATCTACGAAAAACAAGCACATTTTATATTAGATCATGGGAACAACAACAACGGTGATGATGGAATAAAAAGTTTTGCACAATAAAGCACAATAACAGTCTTTTAGTTTTTTATTCTTAGAAAATGAATACCCACAAGGCTATGTTACGTTCACAAACAAAAGAAGTTATACCGGTATGAAGTTTTCTTTTCTGCAATTTTTGCTGCTCACTGATAATGGAGTACGATAATAATTTTAGCCTTTTCGACAAAATAATCGATACCAAGTCAACGATCTTATTTCCAAAAAAAAAAAGAAAAAAAATGAATACAAATACGTATACATGTATTGTGATTTCTCTTAAAATTGGGAAAATATAGCCAATTTTCTTTCACCACAGCAGACCGGTGACAGTGGTGATATGAAATATATCACTCACTGCACGTGCGGTGACGATATGAAATATATCACTCACTGTACGTGCGGTGACGATATGAAATATATTCAACTGATAGAACTAAGTTATTCATTGGTTTGCATGAAATAATTTGATTCGGCGTACAACCCTAACTGCAGACTGCATCTCGTAACAAATCTGTAGCACACACTTTGTTTTTCTGTCCAGAGAATATCATATACTGCTTTTGGAAGCATATTGAGCCTTTATTGTTTATTGCTGACTATCTCTTTCACAGACACTTACCGTCTTAGGCCAAAGTATTTTTTTTTTCATTTTTTAAACATGTTTATATTTTATTCTACATCTATTGGTGAACATAAGGATGATTTGAAATAATATGTATACTCAATATCAAAGATATTCTGCTGTCTCGAAAAGCGGCTGGAAACAAATAAGAATAAAATCACAATTTCATTTTGGATTTTTATTGGATACGACGCTCCTGTATCTAAATATATACCCTTATACAAAAAAATGCCCGTTGTGGACTTTTTTATAGGTCCGTAATTCATCCGTAATACTGTCCGTTAGGTTTTATTTTAAATTGAAAGTGACGGTCACTGCACAGAATATATTTATCTCCGTTCGATTCTCGGCATATTCCGTACGGTTTGCAGGAATAAATTAGTTAATATAATAAGAACTGATTTTACTATTAATGAGTGAATATAGTGATTAAGATTTCTTATCAAGGCATATTTCCATAACTCCTGGCTCATTTAGTGTAAACTTATTTATTTTGCATCAATTGGGAAACAAGTTCCAACAACTATTCACTCCTGACGTTTCCTAGTTGGACCAGTACTTTGTGCCTGAGAAAGTCATGAAAAATCATATACGATGTATTTGTCCGTTTTCAGACATTATCTTCAGATAATTGTCGTAAACATTGTCTCCCAAGCTTAAACACGATTCCTCATAAATTGATAACACAAGTGAGTAAACAAATTAATTATGGATATCATAACATAATACATATTTAACATCATTTTACTAAGCATGTACAGCTACTGTCATATTTGCAATATATAATGTTCTATATAACGGACACCCGGTGAACCAAAATGATCTACTTTTCATGTATGATCTCAATTAATTATGCAGTTACTAATTCAGCTACAAGCCAGTTACTAGATTACTAATTATGCTATTTTTCAGTTCCTAATGAAGCTACTTGTCTTGTTTTAAGGTCTCATTAATAACGACTTCTACTGTCATTCCTTTGAACCCAGCTAACCTGACTACATAGTTGGATCTCAGCTTTTTTAGTCTGTCTACTACAGAATTATATTAATTAAATATATATCACGGTGAATAACCATATCGGCGGTCTCTTTGCAGAAATCGCTATATCGACAGGTTCTCTGCGTTCGCATCAGTCATTCTCTTCCATCTGCCATAAACAAAATGTGCGATGGACAGAGGGCCAAGAAAAAGACAAGTGGTCACTTTATATAGGTTAGTTATTCAAAATTAAGTATTTCACGGAACATTAGAGTATCTTTGCTGTTTATATGCGTGTCTCCGAAACTCGGACGAACAGTTTAGTGATGTACCAACATGGAACACAACCTCGGCACTTTCTGCAGGTTCAAATCGGGTTATTACTTCGGTTATGTTCATAATGAACACCGTACGTATTCTTTTAAGTATATTCTTCAAGGAGATACCGATAAATTGACCGATGTTCATATCAATTTCTTGATACCCCGTACTTTCGGTTTTGTTGGTGCAAGGGAGGTCTCTCTGCACCTCAGGCAGGCTCTCTGCATTTAGCCACCGATTTTCAAAAGCATACTGTCTGCGTATTTTGTGTTGGCGTATAATTACTGTGAGGTAGAACTTTCATGTCTTTCGCCCTTCATTTGTTCCAAAGTTGTTGTGTTTGTCTTTTTTGTTGTTGTTGTTTTCTCACATGGACAATGTTCATTCATACTGAATAAAGATTAAAAGGTCGGGCTCTCCGCGTCGCTACGGCAACTAAAAATTGTATTACAGTGAATAATTATTTTCTAAAAAAGACTTATGTGACAGGCCTAATAAACTTTTAAAATCTGTCAAACATTTCGTCAAACATATAAATAGCAAAAGAACACTGCTGCATAAATATTCTTAGGCTATGAATACGAATATTTGTGATATTAAACACACAGACATAACTTTCAGGCGGTTCTCATATAAATACCCAGTTACTGGTCTGTAATTAGAAAATAAACATAGAAACTAACCATTCTAAATTGTGTTGATTAACTACAAAGACATTAAAAATACCACTGTTTATTTCTTTATATGCGGTTCTCATATACTTACCAAGTACTAGAATGAGAACACCGCTTGTATGTATGTTGTACAAAGTTATAAGGTGTTGTAATGTGAGGAAAACTTATATGTTGTACAAAGTTATAAGGTGTTGTAATGTGAGGAAAACTTATATGTTGTACAAAGTTATAAGGTGCTGTAATGTGAGGAAAACTTGTATGTTGCATGGTACAATAATGTTGTCATTATCCGAAAAAGGAAGCATAAATATCATAGATAATGAGTAAACATAAAGTTTTGGTTAAGAAATCGTAATTAGCACATGGCATTTTCCTCTCGTCCAATCAGATGCTAGTATTTGTTCATAGTCACCGTGGACTATAACGCGTAGTCCACACTTTTGTAAAAAATCAATGAGTGTGGACTATGCAACCACATAACTTACACTTTTGTGACGTTTTGTCGCTAGCGAAGGAAAATACTATGTACTATACCGTGTAGTTGAAGGCAACTATGAACTAACCCATACATGTATCACAATGAACAAGCGTTGCGTTCACATGATTCTGCCAACTGAACACTGTAAAGGAAAAGTGATCAAGGACTCCAAAAACAAACACGCTCAGTTTAAAAAAAAAAAGTGTTCAGTTTTTAATTTTAAATATTTCTATATTTAGCAAACATATCACTTTCAATTTTCGTTATCTACATCTCGTGTGTATTTGTCATCGATCTAGCCCCAAATCTTGCCATGTCACGTGGTAAATTTTGGTTTAGATCGATGACAAATACACACGAGATATAGTTTTATAAATGAATGCTTAATTTTGAAATATTCTCTGGAACACGTGTGTTACCTGCTAAAGCGTGACGGAAAAATCTTGACGGACAGACAAACGGACGGACAGACAGACGACGGAAAAGAGATCCCTATGTGTCACCCCAAGCTTACAACAGGTGACACAAAAATTGCACACTTTCTTATGGAACTGTGAATCTCTGCATTTATTCAAATTAAAGTGTAATCAAATCCCTTCTGTATTGTAAGAGGAGTTACAAGGTTTTGTGTAGATAACTCAATATCATCGTCGTATACCCCCGGTTGTTCACTACATGACATTATGATCTATGATCTATTGATCGGCCGTTGGTATTCGACGATGACTGTAGATCTATATAAGAAAAGTAACAAAGGGTCATAGTTCCTAAAAAAATTCCCTTGAGCACACAATCTAAATTATGCACAGACATTTATAAACAAACGCTAACTATTCGAAACTATTTCATTGCCTAAGAGAGTTCTTACCCAGTCACTGGAAAATATTATGAACGATCCGATAAAAATAATCAAATACGGTTTTAAAATGGATGCCAGACACTCTGCACTGTGTAAATCATCGGCATAGATATAACTTTTTAAGAACTGTTTCATTCCGTACGGCAGTTCTAAAAAAATACCCAGTTACTAGAAAATAGATATCAGTTTATTCAACTTAAATTATGCAATCCCCCAAAATATTGATCACCCAGATGGTATAAACCAATCCTTCTAAATCGTAAAGATCAACGATATAGACATTTGCAAATGAGAACTGTTTAATTCCTTAAAATAGTTCTCAAATAATTGTCCCGTGACTAGCCAGTTGGTTAAAAGTGAAACATGTTATAAACTATCAGTTCCTGGATTGTACCAGGTCTTCACACAACGTATCTTGCAACGGTCTCAGCAAGAATCGAACTTGATCTGAAGCCAACTGCCCGACTGGATCAGAGCGCCGCGATATAAATGTGTTTCTTATATTTTGAAAGCCAGTTATGCAACTGAATACTGCAGTAAAATCGAGGTGGGGGTCGATTTGAAATGTTGTTAGAAAATAGCCTTAAACAATAGCGGGCATTATTGGTTGCATAATAACCACAGCCGTTTTCATCGCACTATATTAATCCGCGCTCAGTGGCGTTTCAAAAGCGAATGTGTACATCAGAGGATCAAGACCTTCTTTGGTATGCAGTTTATGAATGGACAAGGATCAGAATTGACACAAAAACCAGATTTTTCATGATTATTATTCGCTTACATAAACATGCAATTGATTATGAAGACAAAGCAGGAATATTGGATGGGAAGCAAAAAAACATACTGATATGATGATTATCATGCCAGAAGGAATACAGAAACATACACACACACAATGGCAAGATGCAGGCAAAGAACTACTGATATAGCAGAGATAGAGCTTAACCCATTACCTGATACCAACACATTTTGACACATCTGAGAAACATGATTTTTGAAATATGGAGTATTTGCTCCTAAAAATGTTCCATTTTCCTAAATGTTTTCAAACGTATTCAAAATTAAAAATTAAATTTTGAAGAAAAAAAATCACAAATTTGAATTCAAAATAGATATTGATATCGTGATCGAGGTAATGGGTTAAGCCAACTCTATATAAAGTTTGGTATTACTATGTCATCTCAGACTCATGTTATCACCTAGGAACGAAAGTTTTCCCTGTATTTTCTATTTTTAGACACAGTGACATTGACCTTGACCCAGCTGACTTTAAATGCAATACCAAGCAAGCTCATAATATAAGCTAGCTGTACATAAAAGTTGATATGTCATATCTGACTTGAATTATCATCTGGAAACTTATTTTCTATTTTTAGTCACAGTGACCTTGACCAAGCTGACTTGAAATACAATTACAAGTAAGCTCTTCATTTAAGCTAGCTATATATAAAGTTTGGTATTAATATGTCATCTCTGACTCAAATCATCAACTGGAAACGAAAATTTAATTTTTTTTATTTTTTTTGACACAGTGACCTTCACCCAGCTGACTTTAAATACAATACCAAGAAAACCCTAAATATAAGCTAGCTGTGCATAAAGTTTAGTATTGATATGTCATCCTTGACTCAAGTTATCATCCGGAAACTTATTTTCTATTTTTAGCCACAGAGACATTGACCTTAACCGGGTTGACTTGTGTCAAGCTATGTAAGTTTATTGATGTTCTGTCAAGCTATTTATGATATTAGGATTCTGTCAAGCTATGTGACAACATTTTTATCTTTTATTTATGACTTAATACTTACATAGTGATAATCTGACCAATCCTTCATATGTAAAATACATTATAATTTAAGATTATTAGCATTTTTTATACAATCTTTGATTTCGCTTTCAGTAAAGGTTGCTATTAAAAAAAAGAAAGGTCCTTTACATCGATTTATCAACTTGAATACGTCATCTTTTTTCCTCTTTTTCATGGACATCTAAAAAACTTACAAGCTCATATATCAAATGTTCTTAGGTGTTGAACAAAATCACGCTTGTGTACATTTTATATATTGTATATTTGATAATCTTGTTCATATTACTCTCTTTAGATTGTTAAGTTTATTAATTTTATGTACTGTATATGTGTTCTGCTCTCCGTTAGCGGAGGAAAATAAATAAATAAATATCATCCGGAAACGAAAGTTTGACGCCGCCCGCCCCCGCAAATCTAATAACCAGATTTTTTTTCTTTGAAAAATCGGGTTAAAATATTAATCAAATCAAAATACTCAAAGTGACTGCTGGTGGGGTTATCATGAAACAAAGAGCGAGTTCAGCCGACTTACTACTAGTAACTAGATTTACAGGAAAAAGTGTGGGGACTTTGGCGTCAAATGACCTTTGCCGTTTTCGAGTTCAACTCGGCTTATACGCTGGAATTAGAATTATAGCTATTCCATAATGTAAATCCTGCCAACAGCCTCTCTCAACACATTGTGTAATTAACCATTGCTGACCTTGACCAGATGATGCAGGCGTGTTTGTCCAACACTGGGTTTGTCATGAGTTTGTCTGCTGCCGCTAGTCGCCTCTCGTTGTTCAGTCGAATGTTTGCCTTCGGTAAAGACACCCTGAAGAAAATTTAGAATAATAAGTTTAATGCGGTATCAGCAAGGACAGGTCTGTTTCTGGAATTTATTTATAAAATATATGCTTACTATCACGCATAATTGCGCATAATTCATATTTGAGCAACCTTCACAAACGGCTTACCCTGACGACAGGCGTATTACAGAATTAACTAATTACTTATCAAACTAGTTCCTTCCTATTTCTTTATGATCGGATGACATACTATTTAAGATTTGAAAAGGTCTATTAAGTGGTGTATTTCTTGTACATTCTCTTATAAATTTCGTATACAATGGAGTGAAACTCTCCAAAATGAGTAAGTAAGAGTGACATGAAACAATGTAGATAATTGGAATGCCTACTTTGACGTAAAGTTTAAACTTAAAAACTTCGTTTCCACAATGGGATTGATATATATAAAAAGATTTATTAAAAATTCGACCAGTGGTTCAGGAGATACAGTTCTGGTATAGTTAATGCCCATGAAAGGAAGATCATACAGATACATAGATATTAATTAAAAATGTCAACGACTTGAATAGCTTATGTTTACAAAATGGATGATTTTTCCATCCATCAGTATACTTCAACATTCTATGATAATAAGGTTTTGAGATACTTCCAAATTGTAGTTTATGAAGTGTTTACCTTGTCTCTATTCAATGATCATTTTTCATATTATGAATGCAAGAAAATAATCCTACGAAAGAAAAAAAAACATTAATGATATACATTATACAATAAACAGAGATATTGACTTTACCATTTCCGTGTTGCTATGTTCGTTTCTTTTTTCACAGTAAGCTTTTCCTTCGATGCAGGTCTTGATTTTTCATCTTCATCTGTTGACTGCGGCACCTTTGAATGACTTTCATTCACTGTTGACTTTTCATTTTTGTAGTGTGTATTCGGTGTATCAGAGAAATCTGTTGATGCCTTCTTTTTTTTTCTTTTATCTTTTAATGTTTTTCTCAGGGGAGTAATCTTCCCTTTACCACATTTCGAAGAATTCTTCAATTTGATGCGTAGAGGTGGAACTAATTTTCTATTTTCGCTATGTTTGACTTCGTTTTCATTTTTCTTCGTAAAATGTGGCGTTTGATTTGACCTCACATCTCTACCTAATGTCTGACTCTCATTCGTTTTCTTCTCCGGACCTACCAACACATTATCGTCATTTTCAGAATCTGTGACAACCATTTTATCAGTTTCTTCATTTTGATAGTATGATTTCGGTGTATCTGCAGTTTCCTCAATTTTCTTTTCTATTTCTGACAAACGAAGTGATCGTCTAATGATTCGTTTTCTCTCCAATTTGATGCGGTTTTTTGGTTTCACTAACTGCTTTATCTGTTTCTCTGACTTATCAATGCAACATGCTCTAACATGAACCACTTTTGTATGAGCATCGATGTTATTTAAATCACTATGATTTTCTGAGATATCTGTTGATACAACGGCATTTGTTTCATTTACAGATTTAACATATTTTGCTTCTAGAACGTTATAAAGTAAATCAGAATTTTGTTTTGTGTTTGAATCTTCCCTATAATTTTTTGCTACGGATTGCTCTACAGCTGTATCTTTTGTCTCATTATTGTCTCATTAAAGTCCTTAAGTTGCTTTCCATTTGCAATTACATTTCCTTTAACCGTATTTGATGTTGATTGCTCTGTAGTTGTGTCTTTTGTCTCATTATCTTTATTAATTTTGGTTTCATGTGCAATTTCATTTTCTTTATTTACAGCTGATACAGGAGGCTCTGCATCTATATCGTGTGACCTATCAGCTTCTTGAACTTGGTTTTTAGTTACTGTTTCATTTTCAATACTTACACGTGTTATGGATTGTTTTGTACCTATGTCTCTTATCTCTTCAAAAGCTTTGAGTTGGTTTCCATTTGCCAATTCATTTTCATTACTTTCAATTGCTACGGACTGCTCGGCAACTGTGTCTTTTGTCTCAATGAATCCTTCAAATTGATTTCCATTTGCCGTGACATTTTCATTACTTGCAAGTGCTACGGACTGCTCTGCAGTTGTATATTTTGTCTCATTAAATCCTTCAAGTTGATTTCCATTTTTCATTTCATTTTCTTTACTCACAATTACTATGGACTCATGATATTGTTCATCACTTGGCGGGTTCAAGGAAATACCAAAGCCGGTTGTTTTTACCATGACGGGAGAAGCAGCAATTGAGTCTGAAGAAAAAGCATGACCTTTTGATTCATTCACTTCACGTTCTTCACTTGAACCTCCAACGTTACTTTCGATACAATAAGTAGTTTGCTTTTTATGATGTGTAATTAAAGGATTTTCATGGTAAATTTCTGAATTTCTCTGTTCTCTTTTCTGTGTTGGAATATCTAATACAGTGTCTTTTGAGTCTTTCTTATCGTCTTTTGAGACTGATCTGCTCAAAGAGCAGGATTTATTCCTCAACCTTTCACTTCTTTTTAACATTACGGGAGAGGCTTTTCTGTGTTTTTCGTTTAAAACATTTTCTTCACAGCCAGTTAATGTTATTATCGGTAGTTTATCTAAATACTTTTGAGCTGCGTCTTTCGCGGACAGTGGTGTTTCATTTGAATGACTTTCGTCAAGAGGAGTGTAGCTATCGCTGTAAATCAAGGTTTTGTCAAGTAAGGATTCATCAACGTTTTCATCCTTAGTATTATCACAGTTTTCAACAGTTGAATGATCATCCTTGTCACAAAAATATGCTTCCTTGTCTTCTTTTGTTTTTTGGATAGGGGTAAGACGTTTAAATGAAATAGCCAATGGTATCCCATCCCACAACTCTTCTTTACTAACTTGACTTCTTAGTTTTTTTCGAGGTGGAATGTAATCATTATCTGATTCACACATGTCTGTTATATTTGACTTGGTCGCAGTCACTTCTAATTTTATTGGAGAGCTCTGCGAAGCACAATTCGTAACATTTTTAGGACTAAAGTATTTCTTTTTTAATCGCATTTTATCATTTTTAATATCAGTCATGATTTTTTCCGAGTTTGAATTAGTTTTTCCCATAGAAATAGCATTGGTCCCTGAAATGCCATCTTTTTCTGAATGGCCCGAGGTATGTTTTCGCTTGAAGGACTGAGAAGATTTGTCTGATCGTTTTTTCGGTGTCGTTAAACCTATATCAAGATCGGAGGTTTCAGGTGAATCATTTCTTGGTGGAATAGGGGACTCGGGTAGAGTATCAGCATCTTCTTCAGCTTCACTAGTAATATTCTGATCATGTTTGTGCTTTGGCCTCTTCTGGCACCCTCCACGACTCTCGTGAATATTTAAATTTGGATTTCTGTTATGTCTCAACCTTGGGGAGTTTTCTGGTATGCTATTGTGTTTTGTCCAGTAATCTTCGAGTTTGTGAAGCTCTCGTTGAGTAGCAGTCTTCTCGGATGATTTAGTAATAGGTGAGTTCTTATTGGAGCCATTTTGAATTCGCTTATCCGGAGGTAATGGTGTACTTTGTGAATTTATTCCCACATCTTTGTTATTAGACAAAGGGTTCAGTCTTGGCGAAGATCGCCTTTGAATGGCTGAAACAGAATCGCATTTCAAATTTTAAACTCTACAATAAAAATTTATACAGGTAGACAACATTGACAAGCATAGTTACTAAGATATATGCATCCTAGTATATTGCATTTAAACTTTAACCGAAGTTACTTGCTCGCAAAAACCAACACTCCTAAGTTCAAAAGGGGCCGTTATTTACAATGAATTCAATCAATAGTTATCTAACTTGATGGCTTGATGCCCCTTAATAATGAAGATTCAATTCAATCCCATTACTTATTGCTAAATATAAGCCTGATAGTATGTTGCATGCAAAACCTTGACCAAAATTTCTTAGTCCAAAAAGGGCAATAATATGCATTAGATTTGGTCAAGAGTTATCCAACTTGTTTGTTAAACGCCCTTGAGGACAATAGTTATGTATCAAATGCATGATAGTAACTAGCACGCAAAACCATAACTAAAGTTTGACGCCAACGCCACCGCCGTCGCCGGCGCCAGGGTAAATAAAACAGCTCGACATATTCTGTATAGTCGAGTTCTAAACGGACACCAGAAAACACTGAGACAGGACATTACATAAAATAGAGAACAGTTACCGCCTTTGAGCGGTAAGTCAAAGGTCACTCTCAAATGAATTTCCAAGTCATTGATTTAAAAAGAAACAAGAACAATCATTGAAGATGATAAATACCCCCAGATACTGCTTTGTCACAGCTACTGTTACCATGTCAGACAGTCTTTATAAATTTGAAAGTTTGAAATTAAAACCACACCAAAACCAGGTAGAGCTCTGACACACTTATATACACGTATCGCTGAAAATATTCAATAAGTATAAAAAAAATAAGCTGGCCATGACATGCCAAAGATATGAGCATCTAGTGTTGGCACTTATAAATGCAGTGAAGTTATATCAAAATCTGACAAATAGTAAATAAAAAAATGGAGCAGATAAAATATATTCAAGTAATATGACAAGGAGGGAATGAAAATTGAAGCAAACATGACATGCCTACAATATGCGCAAGTAGATTGGTATTGTGAAGTTAAATGAAAATAAGCTGAGAAATAGTGTGGACAAAATATCTTCAATAAATATAACAAAGGGCCATAACTCATACAAAATCAAGCAAGTCATGATGCGCCAACGATATGCACAACTAGACTTGATACTTATTAATATTGCGAAGTTAAATCAAAATCAGACCAATGATACCTAAGAAATAATGTGGACAAAATATAATCAATTTATTTAACAAAGGGCCATATAACTCATGTTAAACCAAGCCAGTCATGATGTTCCAACGATAAATTCAATGAGACTTGGTACTTGACTGTAGAGGTAAATCAAAATCAGACCATTGATTGCCGAGATATGGTGCTGACAAATAAATTCAATAAATATAAGAAGAGCCCATTTAAAATCCAGCTGATGATAACGCGGCAACAATATGCCTAGGCTTAGTACTTATTAATGCTGTGAAGTTATATCAAAATCCGACCGAAGATAGCTGAGAAATAGCACAGAGAATGTACAAAATTCGAAATATAAAAAATGGGCCATAACTCATATAAAATCAAACAAACCATGATGTGCCAACGAGATGGGCAACTAGGATTGGTATTTATTAATGCTGTGAAGTTAAACCAAAATATGACCAAAGGTAGCTGAGAAATAGAACGGGCAAAATATATTTGAGCAATGTAACAAAGGGCTATAACACATTGTAACTGAAGTGAATCATGAAGTGCCAACGATATGCGCAACTAGGCTTGGTACTTATAAGTCGTAAAATTTCATGAAAATCCGACCAAAGGTAACGAGAAATAGGGCAGAAAAATCTCGTCTACAGACAGACAGACTGACCGACCAACGTGACTATGATATAGTCCCCATATACTTGGTATCTGGGGGTATTATTCCTTTCATTGAAATAATTGGGAACTGTATAACAACGATATATATAAAAGTATGTTTTATATGCGGTCGGAAAGTGAGCCAATAATTCTTCGGTTACGGGATTGGAACCTTAACCGCTCACTAAGAACTCTTTCACCAGGACTGGTAAATGGCGAATCATGGAATGCGAGGCATATACAATATAAAACAATTCATATTGATTATCGTGAAAATGTGAAAACCATGCCACATATTACATTAAAACCATTTCCCGATCATTGATTAAGAAAGAAATAACCGTCGGTAAAATTAGTTTGGAGTTCTGTATACATGTAGTTAGTTCATAACGGTATATTTATAAAGGCACACGAAAAAAAGGGAAGGAAAGAAAGAAAGAAGAAAAAATAAGATTGACTCACTCAGTTTATGGGTGTATAAATGTAAATAAAGTAAGAAAAGTGACACACATATCAAATGACTTACATTATTTTAGAAATTTAAGAATTTTAATTTAAGATGTTTTTAAATTTCTTGTACCAAAATCATTTTAACGATGCCTGGGGTGAGATGTGAATAGAGATTTTTATAACATTGTTTAAATGCAATTAAATACGTTTTTCTTGATTTTAAGCACTTTTAGTAGTAACTTTATAGTTTGATAACAACAGTCAAAATAAAGGAGGATTTAGAAGTGTGTTTTCTTTTTTATGTTCATACCCGATAGATAGTTCTACACACAATTTCAACTTTAATCTCGGGATCAATGAGTGCAAAAAATAATACTAATGAATAAATAAAAAAAAGTAAATGTGTTAACGATTTTCAAACATGTTTTTGGATTCATGTATTTACAATGTACTCCCTCAGGACAAGAAAATATTTTATGAGACCATGGGATAAACCAATGATGTCTGAACTACACCGCGAAATAAGACTGGGAAACTAATTTGATTAGAACTATTTCTGGACTAATGAAAGTGTGTTTGTTTTGAGTGGATATTGAATATCTCATCTCGAAGTGATACATTTCTCACAGATGTACTACGCGCTCGTGAAAATAGTAAGATTGGTTCACTTCTCGTCCACTCAAATCAAATATCCTCTCTCTATATTAATAACCTTACTTTTATTTTACTTATGTTATATGCTTGTGAAGCTAATGATTGGTGCACAGTGTCAGATAGAAATCGTTTAAAAGTAACACAGGTAGAAAATAAAAGACGTGGACCTCACGGCTTTTGTAAAATTGAAAAAACTTATGCAACAATTAAGTCTGGATTTCTTTTGTAATTTTGAAAAACACAAGTCTGGATTATAGTTCCGGTACAAAGAGAAAACATGATAAATAATACAAAACATATATATGGTGAAACAAGATATCGGACTATTTCCAGACACTTCTGCTATAGGGCAAGAACAAGAAAACAAAATGAACAATTTATTACTCAGCCAAACAGATCAACTTTTAGTTTCAAGTTACATCCCTATTATGTAAACCTTCAATAAAAGACCTCAGGAAGTGCTTAGAACCATCTCTAGAAATTAACCTTGTTTCTTCTTACAAATTAATCAAAGAAATGGCAATCATATATGCCTTCAAATATCAGTTTTTACAACTAGAGCTATCACTAAAGGAGGATCGAAATAAAAGTCAATAGACATAACGTCCATTGAAAGCCAGAAGGGGCTATCAGCCCTCTTTTTACATATGCTGATAGCCCCTTCTGGCTTTCAATGGACGATATTAAATGAATTTCACAGTGGTCGACGTCATTTTCAGATTTCACAAATTATTATACGCAATTTCTTATATACCCTTTATACCAATTATGGCACAGTTTTGGGGGTGTTTTTTTTTTTTTTTTTTTTTTCTTTTTCCACTTAGCATTCCCCTTTTTTTTTTATTAAGGTCATTATTTTTTCAGAAACTGTCAAACACGTTCACTTTTAACTTGGAATACTTGTTCACTATCAAAAGGGGAACGTATTTCAAAAGGGCGGGTGACCCTAAAATCAGTTTTGCTCAGTAATGACCCTTTATCGATTTAGAATTTTCTAAATTGGTTAACTCAAAACCCCTCAAATTTGCAATTTTTTAAAAACCCAAAACCACAGTTATGCCCCGTTATGGGCTTAGAATTTTCGAAGTTGGCTAAGTTTTTTTTTTCCTAGGTTCAATTTCAAACATATTTACTTAAAACTGGAATATTTGTTCCTGGCCATGTCACAGTCTAGCGTATGATAAAAACGCACAACTTAATTAAATTAAAAATTCCGACGATTGTTTTTTAATGAACATACGAGTGGTGTATGAATAGCGTATATGTGTACCGTATAAATGGCGTATAGGCAGCGTCGGAAAATCGTATTTGTCGGAGCTAATGTCAACTGATGTCACCGTCAGTGTATCGTATATCAGAGTGAGAGTAGCGTAAGCGAGCGTATAAGTAACGTACGCATAACGCTTTAACGTATGCGAGCGTATAAGTAACGTACGCATAACGCTTTAACGTAGCGAGCGTATAAGTAACGTACGCATAACGCTTTAACGTATGCGAGCATAAGTAACGTACGCATAACACTTTAACGTATGCGAGCGTATAAGTAACGTACGCATAACGCTTTAACGTAAGCGAGCGTATAAGTAACGTACGCATAACGCTTTAACGTATGCGAGCGTATAAGTAACGTACGCATAACGCTTTAACGTATGCGAGCGTATAAGTAACGTACGCATAACGCTTTAACGTAAGCGAGCGTATAAGTAACGTACGCATAACGCTTTAACGTATGCGAGCGTATAAGTAACGTACGCATAACGCTTTAACGTATGCGAGCGTGTAAGTAACGTACGCATAACGCTTTAACGTATGCGAGCGTGTAAGTAACGTACGCATAACGCTTTAACGTATGCGAGCGTATAAGTAACGTACGCATAACGTTTTAACGTATGTGAGCGTATAAGTAACGTACGCACAACGAATTAACGTATGCGAGCGTATAAGTAACGTACGCATAACGCTTTAACGTATGCGAGCGTATAAGTAACGTACGCACAACGAATTAACGTATGCGAGCGTATAAGTAACGTACGCATAACGCTTTAACGTATGCGAGCGTATAAGTAACGTACGCATAACGCTTTAACGTATGTGAGCGTGTAAGTAACCTACGCATAACGTTTTAACTTTGTGGGGGTTTTAGTAACCTACGCATAACGTATTAACGTATGCGAGCGTATAAGTAACGTACGCATAACGCTTTAACGTATGCGAGCGTATAAGTAATCTACGCATAACGTATTAACGTATGTGAGCGTATGGATAATGTATGGGTAGCGTATGATTATCGCGTATGAGTAGCGTCGTCAGATTTCACCGACACGTCTTATTTTTCTCCTCTTATCCTTTTTTTTTTAATATAGTAATCTGCCAAATCTATCAGCAGGGCTATCGGTCTCCATTTTTAGTGCCGTTATTGGACACATTTCCTCGGGCCAAAAAGTATTCTTCCTCCATTTTCAAGCAAAATTCCCCCTACAACTGACAATGCAAGAGATCATGAAATTATAAATAGCAAGAATTGTCAAGTGATATATTGTACAATACAGATGTACTGTATACAACTATACTAGTTGATTTCCATTTCACTCTTAACCAATAAAGCTACTAGACAGGAACTATTTTGTACAATTTTATTTATACATAAAATTTCCTTTGTTCTTTGTTTTAATGGTAATAAATAAAGATTTGCTTGAAAATAAATGCAAAGTTAAGAATTTATATGTTTATATTATTTGAAGTGAAAAGTAGGTATATAATAAAGGGATTAAAGCTCTCGTGATTTTCCGTAAATCTGTGTATCACTCATGCTGATAACACTGTTCGGATCAATCTACGATTGTAATAATCCTTTTTGTATGAGCAGCAAAAATTGCCTGAAATTCCCACATACAGGGGAAAACGACACGAAAATACCCCCTCCTGGAGGTAGATGTAATCTTCCCCCAAAACAGAGAGGGTGCCCTGATCAGATTGTTCTGGAGTGGAATTGCATGAAGAAGAGCTACCTCCTTCTCTCTCATGAGGTCCAGCTGCAACTGCAGAACGTGTGGAAATGGGACCCTATATATATAGTGATGGAGAATCGGGCCAAAATCGTAATCAATTATCGAACTGAATCGAACAGAAGTTATCGATGAAAATCGGTAAATAATCGAAAACATGTTCTAAGATTCTAATCATGTTTAAAAGTTAATTTCGAGCTATGCATGAATAAAGAAAATATATCATTTTATTTCAAGACAACTTCCACTACATTACAAACATTTTTTTTTTCGAGTTTCCAATTATCATTATGCAGTGGTCACGCGATTCCTCGAGGTCGGACGGGATCTGCAAAAAAAACTCGAAGAATCGCCATATACGAGGAATCATTTATGTGTCAAAATAGAATAAGAAGGGCTAAATCAAGGGACCGGGCTTGTAGCTCGAGCCATCGCCGGTATTCAATGAATCGCCACATTGAGGAATCGCGTGACCATTGTATGCCTATATTTCAGTCACGAAAAAAAAAAAATCCTCCCTTCTTCCCCATTAAAAGAAAATGGTTGATAATCTAACAATTAATTTATAATGGCCAAACCTGTTTGACAGATTGTATTTTGAAATACACAATATTTGTATCATCATGAACGTATTGAGTAGTAGACCAAAGATTGTGCGTATTTCTTTTCCCAAATTTTCATTTTAAAAGTAAGGTTTTCGCACAAACTACGGGAACTTTTTTTTCTTCTCTTTTTCCCATCCTTCCCTGAACCACCAGAGAAATCAAATAGCCGATGTTATCACCATAGGCAATTATATTATGACAATGCTGTTTAAGACTAGTGGTTGAATTCATACATGTAACACTGTAAAAGGAGCTTTTAATCAACAAGAGTTATGAAACATATTTTAATGACTTTTATTCATTGTAAATTTCAATGCGTTTGATACAGCAAGTAAACAAATTGTTTCTGACTTATCTAGAATTACTTAGTTCCTTCAAATATAAATCTACAATGGCCATAGATGTAGCATTAATATTGTAGTGTTATAAAATAGTTTTGATGAGGCTAGACCTATCAACTTGTTCAATTCAGTGTACCATTATTAAAATTTGGAGTTTAATGATAACATCTGTATGTTGTTTTTATCACATAAAACCTGACGAATGTATACATGTGCACAATAAAGTGTAAGTTGAAAAAACAACAACAACAAAGAACGTATTTTAACTTTTAAATCCTAATACAATCTTATTGAAAATATTGAAAATTGGTCGTCCAGTTCAGTGAACTTGTAAAAACACCAACTATATTGCCACAAAAATGAACATTTATTGCAGAAGTAATTCATACATATGTAACTAAAATTCATATATTCGCAAATTGTTACCAATAGGCCTAGGCTACAATCTTCTAGGGGCGATGGATACTGGCTACACCATTCTTTTTTAAGACACGACTTAGGATTATTTATTTTTAGTAATAATCGTTCTGATGTGCCAAATATCGCAAAAAAAAGACAAATTGTGAAACTGTCTATTTTACACTTGTATAAGTCTTGAAAGGTAATTCCAGTAGGTATTAAAATGTTGTTCAGGCATTACAGAGCAATAGCATATATATACAATGAGGTATAGTGACATTAATGGTAATGGTACTGAAATATGGCGATTTTGATAAAGACTCATTAAAACGTTTTATTTAATAACATGATTGTAGTTATTTTTCACAGAATTAACTTTATCGATAAATGAGATGCAATTTAAAGTGACAGTTTTAAAATACTATCACCGTCAGGTGTTGCTTTTACGCAATTTTGTAGAAAATGTAAACAATGCGGTATCATAGAACCCGCGGTATCATATGAAGGTCGTATTTATCTCGAGGGGTGAGAGCGAAACCAGGCTATGTGCTTATATATGTATATGCAATTAGTATATTTTCCTCTCACCCCTCGATATGTACATCAAGAATGTTTTCGGTCAGTAGAGCTAGTAAACTAATTTAGACTAAAATTAGGTCATAGTTTTTGAATATCCACACAAAATGGACACAGATTCCCATTAAAAAGAAAACATCAAAACCAACCAGTTTGTTCCAACGACCTTGAAAATATCCAAAATTCTCCGATAGGTCCTAAGCGGTAGGAAATCTTGCAGGCCTACACACTCAGTTAAGCCAAGCTACGCCCCTGGCGGTGGAATAAGAATAACCATCAGCAAGAAATTGTAAGTCACTCATCATGGAGACTGTGCCCTTCCCCAGTGGGGATCGAACCCACAACACTCGGATTCATGGCCAAGCGCCATCAGAGCTGGTTTATTTATGTGAAACCCATGGTCCTGTGGTTGGACACTGGGACATGATATAATTCTTATCTATTCAGACGAATACCAACAGTTAAAAACATTCCCGCGATTTCGCGGGACTTTAACTAGGTTCTCTATTATTTCTACTATGAATTATCTTGTAAAAGCAAGTATTGATTATCAAAACATGATCACCTGTGGAAAAGGGTGCAAATCAATCTCAACTCGGAAAAACACGCATAGTCTAGCTCTGCATATTTTAAAGCACTTGATATATATTTTTGAAGCAAGATTTGTATGTGGGTATGTAAAATAGATATCCAAACCTTTAAGCTTCTCTGTTATTCGGTTCTCGTTTGTTTTTCTGTCCATTCCAACATCAGAAATGTAAACAGTCGGTTTATTTTCATTTTCAGCATGACGTCATTCCTACGTCACTTCTGTTGCGTCAATATTCTTCTCTGGCAATACGTCATGGATTAGTATTCGGTCACGTGATTAAGGTTTTCTGAAAAAATGAGTGTTTTCTTGGAGTGCAAATCTGTCCAATCGAATAATATATCAGCCAACAATGAAAATTACGACCGGGGGGACCTGGGCAACAAATCTATGAAATTAGAAGTGTGTGTGTTGTTGTGCGGGTGGGAGGTTTGTATCGTTAATCATAGGAAGTCTCCAGTTTACAAAAAGAAAAAAAATGAATGGAACAAGATTATAACGACAACGTGACCGATGACAGACGAACGTCTGCACCTTGTTTTATTTTGTCACAATGCTACCAAGTTGTAAGACATTTGCGTGTAGGCAGTGTGTCGTACTTGTACAAAGACATGCGCGAATCCAGTGAGGGATGGGGGGTTAGCTATTATACTAAGAGTTAGACTAACAACCCCAACCCCACAAGAAAAAAAAAGTTCCCCCCCCCCCCCTTGTAAAAAAAAAATCTTAAGAGAAGGGGAAAGTTTGGAAGGAATAGACACAGCTTTTGCGAATCGGTCCCGATTGCAAACTTGTCCGAGGAAAGTATTATCAGACTGGATACGTAAAATACTCGTGTATTTTATGCAAACCCGTCTCTGTATACCTTAATTTGAGGAAACTACCATGATACAGTCAGACAATATTTTTGTTTAAATGTCCAATGAACGACTTATTGTCTCGAGAGTACGACTTACTCGCTCCAGAAAGCGAGTTGTTTTTCTTAACAGGACGACAAAGTCGTTCCGTCGAATTTATAAGTCGTTCCCTCGTGGAAGTAGGTCATTCCTTCAAGATAAAAAGTCGTTTTTTCGAGTTTATAAATCGTTCCCCTCGAGTTTGTATTGTTCCCTTGACATAATGAATCGTTCCCTCGA
Organism: Solen grandis; assembly: GCA_021229015.1. Classification (NCBI taxonomy): domain Eukaryota; kingdom Metazoa; phylum Mollusca; class Bivalvia; order Adapedonta; family Solenidae; genus Solen; species Solen grandis. Next base: position 41,298,457 of record CM037783.1, on the reverse strand, counting down.
GTTCGTAAGTTGTTCCCTCGTTAATTAAATTGTTCTATCTAATAGCTATTTAATATTTCCCTCGACATAAAAAGAGAATTGCATAGCACCTGTGTCACCATATATTGTTCTAACATTTCAAGACTGTAACTTTATCTATGAAAGTTTTTTTTTATGATTTTCTTTCAGAGTAAAAATAGGAAAATAAGAATGAAAATAGTACGAAGGGCCCATAGATAAAATGTATAACACCAAGTACAATCATATCATTAACAAAGTAATTGAATTTATTTTTAGATGAAGGTCTTCGAGTTTCAGAGATATACGCAAGAACAATTAAGATACAGCTTTGCCGGAGTGACAGTGATGTAAGCCTACATAGGTATAAGCTGGTGTCCAGGTAAATAAATCTTGCTGCTAAAAAGAAGCCGTTAGCTAAAGATGTCGTTTCTTGAGGTTTTACTCTAAGTGATATAACTGCTTTTCTTTTCTTTTCTTTTTTTCTTTTTTTTTTCTTTATTTGTTGTTGTTATGATTGTTGTTTTCCTTATATATATATGCAAGATAAAAAAAGTCGCACTTTTTTTATATCTGGACCGGACGCTTTTTCTGTCTTAGTAAGAAGATTTCTTGATTTATTCATATTTTAAGATTTTCTATGGTGGCATATTTCTGCCAGCCACTTATCCACTTAGCTATGTTGAAACTTTTCTGAAAAAATTGTCACATATCCAGTTAGCATCTGACAAGTAGCAAATTTTCAAATTATCTACTTAGGTATCTTAACAGGACTAAACTGTCTGTTATGTCCACTACTGCCAAACACATATTCACTTATTTTAACTGGATATCATGCCTTTTTCCAGATAATTATGTGAAAAAATGCTTGTTATCTACATAATTTAACTGACTAACATGAAAAAAGGCGAGATATCCAGTTATCTTAAGTGAATATATGGCTTGCAGTAGTGGGCACTAACAGGCAGTTTTATTCTGTTAAGATACCTAAGAGGATAACACGAAAGTTTTCTACTTGCCAGATACTAACTGAATATGTGACAATTTTTCAGAAAAGTTTCGACATAGCTAAGTGGGTAAGTGGCTGGCAGAAATATGCCACCATAGTTTGTTTGTTCGTGTTTTTTTTTGTTTTTGTTTTTTTTTTTGTTTTTTTTTGTGTGTGTGTGTTTTGTTTTTTTTGTATATTGGTGCTCGACAAATATAGATAAGGATATATGTATTAAAGTAAAGCGGTTTAAAGCAGTCATTATTAGGCAAGAATGTATAGAATTTCATAGAAATGTATGATATATATTATTTGTAAATCAGACATTGCGTAAAAAATACGTGGACAATTTTGAAAATATAGCAGCATCATGAAAATATTGAATTATAACGCAATTTCATTTCTTCCTGCAATCTGCTAGAAAATCTAGGTAGAATGAAGAAAATATCGTGTAACTACGCCTATTTCCGCAATCCTCCGTACGCATTTCGAAGAGAAGTTCTTTCTCTATCACTCCATATATTATTTATTAGATCTTTAAACCCTATTTCTGCAAAACTTAACACATTACCTTAAGAAAACGTTAAAAATTAATTGCTTGAAGATCATTCTCTTTGATATACAACTAACTCTCTCTCTCTCCTCTCTCTCTCTCTCTCTCTCTCTCTCTATATATATATATATATATATATATGTGTGTGTGTGTGTGTGTGTGTGTGTGTGTGTGTGTGTGCTGACAGTATACTGTCCTGTACACGTCTGAATTAAGTAGCAGTTCTGTTCTGTTCTGTTAAAGTGACTACATGTTGTACCGGTTTGTCTCGGTAAAATCGATATTTACAGGTAATTGGTGATCCCTTAAGATGGCATCTTATTCCCCTCCACCTAATTAGGTGTTAACCATGCAAATAGACGTTCAGGGAACAAACCTCTAATAACTTGATTGCCAGATGCTGTCAAGAAATTTAGATTCAGATCGGTTCTGGTATCAATAAGGTCAATAAATTACCAAAAGAAAAAAGTGTTTTAATTGATAAATAATTTTATGATTTATGATGCCAAACCTCACATTATCAAAATTTCCATTAACCGGTGTCAAAATAACAATGCCATTCACCCAAACTCAAACATGATGCAATATTTGCGCATAACACCATACAGACAATACATATATAACGAATCAGTTGATAAGATTCAATAGATTCAATATATTTTATTAAGCAACGTAAACTTATACTAAAAAAATATGATTTATAGTAATTAACAACAACATAAATAGCAGTTAAGAAACAATTAATTTTCAAAATGGAACACCAAAAAATATGTTGCACAGTTAATTAATCAACAAAGTAAATACAGTAAAGTGAATATGCTTACTTAAATAGACATTAAATATTATAGGCAAACATGTACATGTAATCATATATATTTTTACACTTACCGAATTAAATTAACCAATTCCTAAAAATCCTGGTATAAAAATTTCCCCAATTTAAATAACTCAGTCTTATTAGATGATTGCATTAACTGACAATATTTAATAAAACTAGGTCTATTATAATAATATTTATTTATATACTGGATACGTAAATCTCTATAGATACTACACTTAATTACAAAATGAAATTCATCTTCGATATCACCAGAGTTACAAAGTGTACAAATTCTCAAATTACGATCTATTCTATTATTACCATGACGACCAGATTCAATCATAAGAGGATGAGATGACAAACGGAGTCTTGATAAAACATTTCTATATTTTTTTGGTAAATTTTCTAGGTAATCTTCAAATTGGAAATGTAACTTAAATGTTTTATATGACAACAAAACATTACTTAAATTAATGTCGCTAAGCCATCACTGAACAAACATATTAATAGCCCTATCCTTAAATTCCAGGTAAAATTTATCCATATTAAAGTTTTCTGGATTTGACCATACACATGAAAATCCATGAGAATCAAGAAGCGCTTTAACATTGCTGGCCTAATTTTTTATCCCCAAATTGTTTTTCTCAACCATTATTTGATATAAATGTCTAATTATTATATTATCTGAATATAGAATTTTACCCCAATATTTAAATATACGTACTTGTCTATTAATAAAAAGTGGGTATCTACCCAACTCTCCATATACCCCAATATTACACGTGCTTGATTTAACATTTAATAATTGTTTGCAAAATTTTAGATGAATCCTTTCTATCACTTTCGATTTACCAAAACCCCACACCTCAGAGGCGTAACATAAAATAGAACTAACAAATGCATCAAACAACTGACACATAGTTTTAGGCTTTAATGGAAAATTTCTAGTATTAGTAAATAACGTATTCAGTGCTTTTAATCCTTTACCTGCTAAAGTTTCATGATTCATAGAGAAATTGCCAGTATAATTAAATGTTGTACCTAGATAATTAAAATTATCCACAGTTTGAATAGGAGAGTCATTATATGTCCATTTTTCATCCACCCGCAATTTTCCCCTCTTCCTAAATACTACTATTTTACTCTTATCAGGATTGACTTTAAGGCCCCATGAATCACAATAAGTATTTAAGAGATTGAGACTGTTTTGAAGATCAGCAACTGTTTTCCCAAATAAAACCATGTCATCAGCAAATAACAATAGAATCAGAGATAAATCGTAAAATGTAAGGACTGCATCAATTGTATCCATTAAACACAATTCTAAGTCCTCGAGGAAAAGAGAAAAAAGTATCGGCGAAACGATTTCACCCTGCCTGAGGCCAATAGAACACTCAAAATAGTCAGAAAATGAAGAACAACCCCTAATACAAGATTTAACCTTAGAATACATATTCCGTATAACATTTAACAGCTTACCCGATAATCCCATACCATACAGTTTATACCAAAGTCCGTTTCGATAAATGCTATCAAACGCTTTACTAAAGTCAATAAAAGCGCATGCAAGTCTACCGTTTTCACTGAGTATATTTGAAATAACTGCATTTAAAACAAAAATTGCGTCAATAGTTGAACGACCCCGTCTAAAACCAAACTGTGCATCGCTAATGATATCGTTATTTTCCGCCCAATTATTGATTCGTTTATTTAATATACCGGTAAAATTTTTAGAAAAACAACTTATCAATGTTATACCTCTATAGTTATTAACATCAGCGGGATCATTTTTTTTAAGTATGGGAACAATAATTCCCTTCATCCATTCATCCGGGAAGCATCCACTGTCTAAAATGCCATTAAAAACATCAGCTAAATGAGAAGATAAGATATCACATGATTCGAGGAAATATTCATTCAGTAGATTATCCTGAGCGTAAGCTTTATTTCTCTTTAATGAACGAACAACCCCCTCAACCTCTGATAGTTATAGGCCCATCTAACTCCTCAAAACAGCACGTTGAATCATCAAAATTGTGTGTATTACAAAAGTTTTCAGCATCAGCATTTTTAGTATCCGGTAAATTTATAATTAATTCGAAAAATACTCATGGAATTCCTCAATATTGATTTCCTTATTTAAAACTGTATTTTTCTTACTAGAAAAATATTTCCAAAAATCTCTTGGTTTCTGATGACGTAGACGTTCAATAGAACGCAGTTTATTTAACTCGTATTTCTTTTTTGTCTGTTTTACAAGAGATTTATAGCACTTTTTAAATCTATACATTTCAACTCTATTGTCCTTATTCATGCATGTATTATACCTGTCTACAGCAGACATATATTTCCTCTTTGCTTCTATACAATCTGTGTCGAACCAATCTGCTTTTTTGCTGAAAGAGTGTACTGTTTTAGGTTTATCATTACATAATATTTCGTGACTAAACAAAGGTTCCGCAACACTTTTAATAATCTCAGCAAATTTCGAAATACAATCATTCACTCCCTCTCTATTTGAAGAGTCAGCATGAAAAGAAAGATCATTGAACAATGGCAGTTTAGAAATCAAACCCGCTCTAAATTTTGACCGATGTTTCTCATCCCATTTAATACAATATCGTGTGTACTGACTATCTCCACAATCCGTCACTGTATTGCATAATACTCTGAAGCCTAGCGGGGCATGATCGGACCATTCACAAAAAGGTTCTACCCTGAAATCTGCGACACACCCAAAATCAGAATTCTTGATCAATAGGTAATCAATAACGCTCGCCCCCATTGGTCCCGCGTATGTATAACTCCCGACGTTATGATCACTACCCAATCTACCATTAGCTATACGCAAATTATTAGACAAACAAAGGTCAATCAATTTCAAACCCTGAGAAGAATAGGTACTATCCATTGACATTCTTTTCATTTCTAAATCTGGTGAATATTTATCATCATCGATATTATCAACTAATGTATCATACATTAAGTAATCTCGCTTGCCGCCAACGCGAGCGTTCCAGTCACCCGCCAATAATACCCTACCACGTGACTCAAACATATGTATCTCATTATCTAACAAAGTGAACAAGTCTTCGGATATAAAATCATATGCTGGCGAGTTTTCCACCCAAATATAAACTCCTGCTAGAAATATATCTTTTTCAAGCCTAAAAAATGTTTTATCCAACTTTAACCATATTATAGTATCATGATGTTTGCGCACAACTGAGATTCCCTTGTTTATACTGTCTCTAATATACACTACCACACCACCACTCGCTCGCCTGGCTCTCCTATTCTGAAATTTTCTATAGAAATTTTAACATTTATAACCTGGAATTTCAAACTTAGATTTACTGGTTCCCCAAGATTCATAAAGGAACACTATGTCAAATGAATTAAGTTTTGAAAAAAAATCATCGTCCTGTAACATAAAAGACTGATTTAACCCATTAATGTTCCATGAACAAACAGAAAGTCCAGCCTCTTCGCGCCCCTACACATTATTATCACGAACTGGTACCCCATCGACGTACAAAGTGTCATAGTTCAACCACGCCGATTTGCCTCCCCGTTTTGCCGCTTTCAACTTAGGAACCAGCGCTTTCCTACGCTCGGCGATCTCACGCGGAAATTGCTCGTGTAAGAAGTAGTCCGTGCCCGCGAGGTGCTTCTTGTTACGTCTAACTGCTTCTCGGTCCTTGAAAAGCGTAAACTTGGCAACTATTTTCCTCGCCCGGGAGTTGCGCTCACGATGTTGACCCATACGGTGAACTCTTTCAAAGCCGATCTGGTCCACACATTCCTGCGCCATCTTGAGCTTTTCAACCATGAATTGCCTGATCTTTCGCTCCGTTGTCTCGTGCGTCTCGTGCCTATCTTCATCTATGTTGGCGAATATGAGATTGTTGTTGATAAGAATCAAGAGGAATAATACGACAGTGCCGAATAGAAAGACAATGTATTGCAAAACAGTATACTCATAAAATATACTGTTAATCTGAAAAATAATTATTTTAAGAGAGATACTCTCAAATCCATTGCTTTTTTTAACATATTTTGCAAGATTTAGACACTTTTTTCTAGACTTACTTGACAAAATATTGATAAAACATTGGACTGTTGGGAAAGATCTGTTTCTAGCTAAAATTGAATTTCTTATATCCTTATATTTAGGACAGACTAATAAAAAATGATATTCTGACTCTAACTGTCTTTGATTACATAATAAACAAATTCTATCTTCCCTATTCGTATTGGTAAATCTACCAGACTCAATAGCTAAATTATGGGAACTTAATCGAAAACGTGTAAGTGATATTCTCAACAAATCATTCTTAAAGTTATATAGATATGGTTCAAATTCAAAATCTCTTTTAAATCTAACATAATATTCTAATTTTCTACAAGTAGATACTTGCGTTCTCCACGATTGAATAAATTGGTCTCTAACACGCTCAAAAAGTTTTGGATAGAATTTAACAATAAGATTTTCACTTAACCAAAGATTTGAAAAACCAAGGTTATCTAATGTACTTTTGATTTTACTCATCCTGCAACTATCATTTATTGGAAAATAATTATTCAACTGGCTGTTAAATGCTGCATGGATTAGGTTGTTATTGGAAGTAGAAATTTTTTACCAGTACCTTAATGATCTTAGTAAAGCTATAGTACATAATGGTAGCCTACCCATTTCCCCATACACAGCGTTATTAACAGTTTGTTTGCGTACCCCTAATATACGTTTCAAAAATTTAAGATGTAGTCTGTCAACATCAGCATAATTGTAAACACCCCATACCTCAGAACCATATAATAAAATGGGCGTAATTAGTTTGTCAAATAATGATAATTTCATCTTTAAATCACATGATACTTTTTTGAATAGCAGACATAAATTATTCAAGGCTCTTAATGCTTGATCCGACAATGCCCTTACTGCAAATCTAAGATTTCCGGACTTAACAAATTTGATGCCAAGATAACAAAAATTATCAACTACTTCAATTTTTTCATGATATATATACCATTCAAAATTATAGTTAGATTTCTTTTTTTCAAAAATACATATTTTTGTCTTATCCACATTTATTGTCAGACCCCATTTTTGAGAGTATAAATATATGTTATCTATTTGTAGTTGCAGACTTACTTTATCCGTAGTAAATAACACTATATCATCAGCAAACAACATTAAATATGACGTTAGAAGCTGGAGATCTGTATCTGTGAGATTATCAAAATCTAAACATTCATTTATGTCATTCACGAAAAGGAGAAATAATATCGGGGAGAGGGGCTCCCTTTGCTTCAAACCGATCATGATATTAAAGCATTCTGAAAGTTTACTTTGAGACGATCTAACACATGCAAACACCTTAGAATATAAAGATTTTAACATGTTCAAGAACTTACAGCTAATACCACACTGTACCAACTTTATCCATAAGTTATCAATAGATATTGTATCGAAGCAGGATTTATAGTCTATGAAAGCACAATATAGTTTCTTACTTTTAGATAATATATTTTGAATAAGTGTGTGTAAAATAAAAATGCAGTCAATTGTACTACGGTTATCTCTAAAACCAAACTGATTTTCTATGAAAACACTTTCATCTTCACACCATTTATTTAATCTATTTCTAAAACATCAGGAGAAAATTTTAGCCATTGAATTTATTAATGTAATACCTCTATAATTAGCAGGGTTTGATTTATCACCTTTTTTAAAACATGGTATTATAATACCTTTGGTCCACATTTCAGGATATACACCTGTTTCGAAAATTTTATTGAATATTTTCACCAAGAAAGGTGTTGCGAATATTTTAGAATCAATAAAAAAAAAGTCAGGCACAATATCATTACAACCACTACTTTTATTTCTATTTAAAGATGAAATTGTTTCAATGATTTCTTTCTCAGAAAATGGTTTATCTAGTTGATCAATATCAATATTACTCTCCGATGGTAAATCCCTATGAATAAAGGAATCTTCACTACTTCTTAACAGATTTGAGAAATGTTGCACAAATTCATTTTCATTGACAGACTTATTAATATTTGAAGTTATTTTATCATTTCGAACACTGTTAATGAATTTCCAAAACTGCCTAGGTGATTTTTTGCTTAAACAATTTACATCACTTCGTTGTTTTTTATTATACACATGTATTTATACTTGCTTTTCCGTTTGATATATGCTAAATGGTTTCTACTTTCTAAAAATAGTCTTCTGTTTTCCGGATTTTGATCACTTTTATATATACGTTTACATCTATAAAATTCATTTTTCGCTCTTCTGCAACTGTCGTCAAATCATGGAGACTCGTTTACACTCATTTGTAAATCTAGTGTTAATACATTTCCTTGATCCAAAATTGTCATAACATATACTATACATAAGCTCTGTTAAAGAATTTATACATTCATCAGTATTTATGAGATCAGAAATATAGTTGTCCACAATACTATCAAACATGTATTTCTTATCATTCAGACGGGTATTTAAAATCTCTTTTTTATTACCATCCCAAACAATTTTATCAATAAAAACATTATGATCACTTCCCGTATCTTCCAATTGTATAATGAAATTCATCTCAAAACTGATTGGACAATGGTCAGAAAATTCACATAAGTCTTCAACACAGAAATGGTTGATCTTACTAAAGTTATGACTACTTGTTACCATATAATCAACTGTACTACACCCTGTGACATTTCTATTTATCGTATAGCATGTGTGTAATCCAGGCTCAAGTCTACTATGAACTATGAAAAGGTCATTTTCTTTGCATAGATTTAATAATTTGTGGCCAAATGCATTTGTGATTTTATCATTAGATTTTCGATCAGGTAACCTAACGTATTCCTCCACTTCCGGTAAATCAACATATCTGTCGATATAATGTACTACCAACACTATTCAATCATTTGGGGATATTGTGTCCACTTTGTGCAGAAAAGGGGACCAAAATCTTGGTCGGGTGTTTAGCAAATATCAAAAACATAAAAAAGGCTCTTATTTACGTACGGATGCTAGGGTTTCGTGCGTTACTATGGTAACTGTAACATATAGTTGTGTCTCACACTTAAACATTAGGGTTATTTTTAGAAAATGGATGCCGCGAAAGAAAGAAACATGGGGAATTGGAGACGCGTATATTTTGTAAAGTAACAGATATAGAATCGGGGAGACTATACAGTCAAGTAGATTGTGTCTAAGACCCATATAACTACATTTAGATGGTTACTCGGGAAATTGCATGCTACTCTTACAAACATGCAAACTCCACGCAGTAATCTCCCTCCAAGCAAAAAAATCACTGCCGTCACAAATGTCACGTGATGATGGTAATCTAACAAAATGGCGTCTCCGTCTGCTGTCAAAAAACAAAAATATTTTTTAAAATGATTTATTTTTTTACCACGAGGCGATATTTGATGTTTATTTTAGAAAACATACTGAGGGATATGACACTCCAGTTAAATATTTTTTTTTTTTTTTTTTTAAAGAAGAATTAGCTAAATTCTGTTAATTTTTACTTGTGGTGGCAGTGGTTATCTACAACTGTAAAGGGAGGTAACTACTGCGGCGGCATTTGACAGACATGATGAACATGTGTAAACAAATAAATAAGCGAATATAACGATTGGTAAGCCAGTTTATGTACGTTAAGCATGGTCCTTCAAATGATTAAAAAGACCTCATGCAAACATTCATTGTCTTGAAGTAATAGGCTTTCTCGTCATAATTGCATTTACTAAAAAATTTCATGATCACTTGATGGATCATGATCACAATTTAATGGATGAATTACCTTAAAGATGGAGAGAAAAACTTTAAAAATCTTTTGATACACCACTTTCTAACTATCTGTCTTAACACTATGAAATTCAGCATATTCCATGTTTTATATATAGTCAAGTTCCAAGTCATTATTTTTAAAAAAAATATATAAATTAATCTTACAGGTAAAAAAAAAACATCAAAGGGAATACCGAGATGCGAAAGTAAGCAACGTGCATATACACATATGCATAACCTTTTAAACAAACTAGATATCGTATGTGTGCCTGGATAGCGTCCCGGATTTGGATTTCTGGTCACTTACGTGAGAGAGCACAGTGGTCGTCCGTCCAGACACGTGGGTTTTCTCCGGGCTCTCCGTTTTCCTCCCACAGTAATGACCACACACGCCGCCACCAGAGCCATCGAGAGTGATTAAAATTAATATAAGTTGTGATAACTTGTTTCGTTTTCGACGTAAAATAAATATTATGAAATTATACTTTTGAGGTAACGGAAGTAAATTCCATGTTATATTTTATTAGTACTACTCAAGGTAAAATGAATTCTTCTTATATCTTATAATATTTACCCTAGAAAAAAAATAAAGAAAATAAACCGAGATGACTGTGAAATCATTTATTTTCGTGGGACACTAATATTCGTGGATTTCGTTAAGGGTTTTATCCACAAATATTAACCCCAACGAAAACCATTCATTTCATAGATCAAATGTTTTCTAGGACATGAATTTACAAATAATCTTACCCATGAAATTCCCTAAAAGTGTATGCCCAATAAAGCCATAACTGTCACTGGATGTTAATATTTCTATGACATGTTGTCACTTTGAAGACATCCAGGAATAAAAATGCTGCACCGAGCTCACCAAGTTTTATTACATTTGGGGGAGATAATCTTAATTTAAAACAAACATTGAAGCCTGTGGGAAATATACAATTTCTGTGAATTTGATTTTCGAGAAAGATACATTATACATCATATGATTCTGTTTCAAAATTCATGAAAAAATCTATACTTTACCGTAGATAATGGAGAAATCTTTTTTTTTTCTTTGGTTTTTAGGGGAGATAACTCATGACAATAAAATTATCAAGGGGAGGTAATAAAATGTCAAAACGTCACCTTGCCCCTAAGATTTTCATTGTTCAACATTTTAAAAGCTTCTATTGTGAAGTTATATGCATGGCTTTGATGGAAGTGATGGCTCTAATGGGGCGTATACCTTAAATACATTATCAGTGGAATTTAATTCCAACGAAAGATAACGATTTTACAGAAACAGTAGGTAGCCATACTTTGTAATTATGTGTCTCTCTTACAGCCTTAAAAGAAATAGGAGAATGCCATCTTCCAGTGTATACATATGTGTACAAAAGTGTCAATTATAACAGTGATTTCAAACAAACTAATAATAATAATGCTTTTCAAAAAGTATTGAGAATCATTTCTAATTTCAAATGCTTTGAAAATATAAGATTCAGTGAAGGACTATGTACAACATTAAGTGATTTATCAAGACTTGAAATGTAATGTACCAGTAAACAAAAATCAGCTCACCTCAAAATCATTTTTTTCTACAGTTTTGAGAACACAGAAACATTCGTGCTATGATGAGCACGTTGCATGTTCTTGTCAGAAATAAAGCCAGCGTAATTAGTGTTAAGATTTTAATACACAAGTCGCCCAGGGAGACCCCTGGGAAAATGTCACAAATCAGAACGCAGCTATCGGTATACAGTGTTTCCATCTAGCATCAAATGTTTGTTTCATAATTTCCGATAAACGAATATCATTTCTACCGTTGACATTACTACAATAAAAAACGCTCACAGCGTTACCATGGTAGCACTGAGTTCGTTCTGGTTTTTACAAAGACGTTTGAAGCTTGCGTACAATAATAACAGTGTGAAATTATGATCAGGGCGTGGCAAATATATGACTAAATAAGATTGGATGTAACATGTGTATGGATAAAAACGATTCATTCATATAATAAAGGAATTTTTTTGTTCTTTTTTTTTTCTTTTTGAAGTTTGAAATAGGTTTTAAATAGGTTCATAATAATCTGCAGCGAGAAACATTTGCGGTACGTTGATCTCAACTAGTCACTCATGAATGTAAGTACATATTGATTTTATTATCATTATATTTTTAACTCTAGATGAAGGTGTATCTCCACATTGTCTTGGGAATATCCGGTTCTAACCATGCCATTACACGAGGATATCATAGCTATTTCGGTCGATTTTTTCCCCTTTTGTCCATCTGTTCGCCTGTCTGTCCTTTCATCTGCTTGTTTGTATATATCCGAATTATTTAGTCGGACTTTGATAAAAAAAATAATATGTTCAGTGTTGACATGTTGAATTGGGGAAAGGCGTCTGTGTCACGAAAATCAAATTATCGTTTCCAGTATTTTTTATTCAGTGAATATTTTTAAATGTGTAAATACACTGGTACATATACACTAGCGCTGACGTAGCTCCCTTTGAGCCCGGGTCTGAAAATCGCTTCGATTTTTCTTCTTCAAAAAAAAATAATTCGAAAATGCATTGAAGTGTGTTATTAAATATACCAAGAAATTCTGGAAAAAAAAAAAAAAAAAAAAAAAAAAACACCTACGCGCATTTTAGAATTTTTCCCTTGGGAGCATGTCGAATTTCCATAGCCCGGGCCGGCTCATCAATTTAGGCAAAGCTACGGCCATGTTTAGCCATCAAGATATGATTTCAAACAAACTTACCTGTGCATATGCTGCGTGAAGACCGTTGATTTATTCATAATATAATATAACATAACATAAACTTATTAGCATCTAAATTACTAAAGGTGTGTCGAATTTGGCGCCGTTACAAAACAACACTATGTATACAGAGTATCACGGTCTTTCAGTAACCATTCGGTAGTTGTCTGATTTGTGTTTAAAAAATAAATAAAACTGCACAGTTTGCGAGAAATCGAATTTGGATAAATCTAAAAAATAGTAACATTTCTGGGGTCTACTCTTCTGGGGGAATCTCGACTTGTCTCGTAGCCACGTTAAACGCTTAAAGAGTGTTACAAAGAAACTCAATCGCCTTTTTTGTCCCAATTTTAACTACACGGGACCTATTATTAATATTTGAGATTTATCCAATTAGTATTTCGAATTTATGTTGTGTGGCGTTTATACGAACTCTCGGAAGGAAGACGCTGTTGCCAGGTGTTGTATAAACCACGATCTTCACGTGCATGGTATATGGCCCTAGGCTAAGACAACTTTAAATAAGTAGGTCTCATAACGTCATTCATACTCGAGGTGCAACGGATTATAAAGCCCAAGTTTAACCTGCGCATTTTGTTTGCACCCTATAATAATTCTTAGATTTGTGATTCTGTTTTTTTTTGGTTGTTATTTGCTGTTTTTATTTAATTTTTATTATTATTTTTATTATTATCACAATTATTATTATTATAATTAATTTGTCAATTCTGTTGAATTCGTTTGATTCTGCTTTGCAGGTCGAAGTAAAAATATTATTGCTCACAGCAATTGAAAGATTTTCATTAATTAGCCCATTATTCTGCACTGTATTCCAATGCTACAACGATTATCCTTCCCCTGGGAAATTAAAAAAAACCACACACACACACCTTTAAACATGTGACAGCAAGGAGCCCATTTTAATTTTATGTTCTTCATTTTGTTTGTTCAACTAGGCTTATTTGATTTTATTTTAATTCTAATACGCCATTTATGCCACCAAAGGCTAACAGATGGAGAGTTACCCTAACAATTTTTCCCAGGATTCTGACAGTACTGAAACTTTAGCACGCACTTCTGTAGTTAACTAAGTACGGCGGTGGAATACGAATTACCATCAGAAAGAAATTGTAAGTCAATCATCATGGAGATCGTGCCCGACCCCAGTGCATGGAGGTCGAACCCACAATCCTCGGTTTCAAAGCCAAACGCCACCAAAGCCGATTTTTTAACCCTTTCCCTCATAGAGGACACCATGAAAAGACCTATGCGAACAGCATAAAACCTGATCAGCCTGCGAGTAACTCGCAGGCTGATCAGGTTTTATGCTGTTCGCTGCTCCTCAGTGGTCTGGAATTTTATATTTAAATTTGGTAAGATTTAACTGGTTTTCTGCAGATCAGGCTTTATGTGGTACCTATTGAGTGCGTCAAAATGAGTCTATATGAGGGAAAGGGTTAATGTGAAACCCATGGTTCCTATCCCGTGGTTGAACACTAGGACATGATATAACTCATATCTATTCAGACGAATACCAATAGTAAAAGACATTCCCGCGATTTCGAAAGAAATTGGTATTCGTCTTCAATTACTCGCAGTGTAATATTTCTATTTTCATATTGATGACTTACATGTATTTAATACAGGTTAATACGAACTATTTATTTATGACACTATCTTATAGACAAATGATACCGGTAATTTAGTAATTTTATATCTGAACTTTTATAAAACATGTCATTTTAATAAAGTATTTACTTTAACTTACTTACTTACTAATATTTTATATTTAAAACGGGGTAGTTCTACCGACGGAGCTACTCAACCGCTTACGCTAATCAATCTACATGATTGTATGTTTTTCACTAATATTTTCACCCAAATTCTGTGTTCCTACATATCATGACAACTTCAATCGTCGGTCATGAACAATATCTTACGTCATCAACTTTTTTAAGATATATTACAATGGAGTAAATAAGAATCAAATTCATCGAAAGAAATTGCTCCATTTATAAATATGTAAGCTGTAACATGCACAATGAAACTCGTGCAATCAGAGGCGCTGATAAACCTTTTTAAAAGTACAGGGGTCCGGGGGCATGCTCCCTCTGAATATTTTATGCAAAACAGTGCGTTTTTTTTTTTTTTTTTTATTGTTGTAGTTGTTGTTGTTGTTTGCGTATATCTGGAGCCTTTCTAGTCATTAAGATAATCTTAAAAGTTTATTAATCACTTAACTAAATACAATTTATTGTTCTTAAACAATGTACAGCAACAGACAGTTCAATATTTTGATATGATTTTGATACATTTTGCCAGACGGCAGTAATGCCTGTCTATGTGATTTTGTCAAACTGATTGGTGACTGAAATGTAAATAAACACTTCAGTTACGTTGTTAAAACCGGCCACAGACTTGCATCTGAACTTAAGATTTCCTTCGTTTAGAAATAGAGAAGGCTTATTAAACGACTTAAGATAAAGTCCCTGTAATGGTTCCGCTACATTTCGGACCTCATGGCCTTTCACGGAGATATCCAAGTTTCCTAATGTTTCATTGGTAGAGGTTAAGTGGTCCAAGACGTAGCGGAACCATCACGGGGACTTTACCGTAACAATAAAACACTGGATATCAGTAATCAGGCGCTTGGGGCATATTAATATTTATCCATTATCTGACTTTTTCTGTTAGATCAGTTTAAATATATCTTATTTCAATATAATCTTCCCTGTTTTTCCGCAGGGAAAGTAACTTTAAAACCTATTTCCGTTTCAACTCTTTTATTTAACGTTTCAGCCAAAGGTCTTGTTACATGTATAACAATTCTTTAATGTTATGGTTGTAGGAATAAGCAATTATGTAATGTTAACAATCATTGTTTATATTTTGACAACGGCCTTTGACCGAAACGGAAATATATCTTATTTCATTTCATACTCAGAGTCAGTTCTTCCCTGTATAACAGTGTCAAACAATGGCTTAGAAATT
>CM037783.1:41232443-41282443 GCA_021229015.1 Solen grandis | reverse complement strand
AGATGCTAAAGTTCCAAACTAACCAAAAAAAATGTGATAGTCATAAATCTAAACTTCATTTTTTAAATCGATTAGTTATACAATTTATATTAATCATTCTCAATGGCTCTGGTGGCGGCGTATGCGGTTATTATTGTGGGAGGAAACCGAAGAACTCGGACAAAACGGGCGACCACTGTACCTCCTCACGTGCGTGACCAGGAATCGAACCCGGGACGCATTGGTGAGAAGCGAAGTGCGTAACCACTACGCTATTCTGGCACCCTGGCACTGTGATAGTCAGATCGGACGGGAAAAATAAGCACTGATTGAGCTAGTGAATACTTCATGCTATTTACTTATATTTGCGATTTGTTGTTGATGATGTTTTACGAGTCACAAGATGTCACTCCTATGATTTCTGTAAAAGGTAATAATGGTACTGGTATGACTAGTTGGTCCGGTGTCAGGATAATGTGACAGGGTGTTGTATCATGCCACATGTCTACGGTGTGATACTGCAGTGTGGCAGTACTATATCTGTCTCAAGTACACATTTTCTCCAAATGACTGAAATACTATTCCCAATAAATAATCTTTTCTATATTCGTATCAGTTCTCGTTGCTTCATTTTACTGCATTTAATCAAAGTCGGAATAATGATTTTATAGCCACGCCATTAATCCCACCTTTAAACGCATGCGCACAAAAGTTGATCACATGTGCAGTTAATTCAAAACGTATGCTAGGTTATCCATTATACCTAGCGGTTTAAGAAGTTAAACCGAACGAAAATTTTGAAAAATACTGCAATCCCATCGGTCAAAATGTAATTCCACACATTAATGACGTATAAGCTTTAGTGTGTTGGGGAATACTTGTCACTAGTCACTTGTATTTGCTTTTTTTTCTTGCTTTTTTTACGACTTCATCATATTGGATATGATATTATGATTACTATGTAATTGTTATTTGACATTCAGTTCTCATTGTTTATAAACAGTTCATTCAAAATAAAAAAAGTAAAACTTCTACGCTGTTCTCATTGCATTTCATCATAGTTGGAACATTGACAATATAGGCCACGCCTCTTATCCCGCCTCTTCACACATGCGCAGAAAGGTTTTCCACAGCTGCAGTTCATTCAGCGCGTATACTAGGTTATCCATTAAACCTAACGGTTTAACGAGTTAAACCGATGGAAAATTTTGAAAAATACTGCAATCTCATTGGTCAAAATATAATTCCATACATTAACTCTAATTAAAGCATGCCTACATTTTCGTGATAATACATGTATACACTTAATTTCCACAGTTCCGTCAGTGAATATCTTCCTCTTGGCGGCAATCTTCAAAGGCAATTTCAGAGGATTTTTATATAAATTACATTGAAACAGAAATTTCATTTTATTTCTGCCCGAAAAATGAAAATGTATACACCATTAAAAAGCTCTTAAAATTCATATTTATGTATATAAGCACCGAAAAATAAAAGCAGAGTAAGAAAAAATCCTTAAACAAATAAACAGTGTACCTTTTGGGTTATAAATTTTTTTCTATAATTTATCAAAATATTATTTTCATATTTAAACCGATTAATTACAGCAGTTAAATTTGACATAAATTTCAGAAATAAAATCACTGATGATTTAAAAACAGCGATTTTTCTCAACTTTTGGCCTGCATTAACTTAAGCCTCTAAAGATGGCTACCAAAAGGTATCAGTAACTATTTCATTACACGGGAACTATGTATACCGGAGTATTCAAAACTCAAGATCCAGTGTACTGTAAAAAAATACCGTTGAATTTAAGTTAAAAGAACTGGAAGCTGGTTTCCGGTTCTTTCTCCGTATACTTTAAGGCCAACGGGATATGCCCATTAACATTTTACGGTATTAAACTGTATATTAGAACAGTAAAATAACTGGAAGCTGGTTTTCAGTTATTTCTCCGTATACTTTAAGGCCGTTTACATTTTACAGTATTGATTTGTATATATATATAGAAATGTATCATCAACCTGTAGAAGCCATACTAGAAACAGTAAAACAACTCTTGCCAACTGCCAGTTGGTTGTAAGACACTATCACATTAAAACTGATGAATGGCACCTGTTTATTTCTTCTAGTCTTGCAAATTTTGACAATTAGAGATTATAATGACAATGACGTTGCATGCAACAAAAATCTCTTGAATATAACAAAAAAAAAAAAAAAAAAAAAATTATGCTGATATATCTGTAAAAACTAAAATATGTATCTGTTGTAAATTTCCGAAAAGATATGTCATAATATTGCAGAAAATATCAAATACCCCACCCACCTCAATGGTCAAATAAGTTACAAAGGGAAATATTGTCGGTAATACGGGCATTTCAAAATCTCCATCAGTCCCAGGGTTATCAATGTTTTATTGTACTAAATTAATGACAACACATTTTTCAAATCAAAGTTTTATTGTAATTTAATGCCAACACATCTCTCTTACGTCAATTCTCAATAGCATTATTTTAAAACCAAGTATTAATCAATACTGCCACCATTGCCGTCTCGTGAAATATGTCCTTTGTCTTGAAATTGTTTACAATTTAGATATTAAGACGCGGAGCACACTTCCGTGGTTAAATAATTAATGGATTCTTTTCCTATAATCATTTGCAGCTTCATTCGGCGTGCCTTATGAGACAACAGTGAAGAAATTGCATGCGCAGATCTTCACAGCATTTATAGCGGAGAACTCATTTATTCTCCCAATCTCATTAAAATCATATACTAATTTGCGCTCCTCTACTATCCGCGACTAGGATCTGGCAACATCGCATTAAGGGTCACGTCAGATTGACCTTTGAAGTAATTTGTATGCATAAACAAGTGCTCGATTTTAAACCATTTAAATAACGCGTTTCTAACTGACTTCGGTAAAACATTTGTCACAGGGTGAGAAAAATGTGCAGCTTGACCGGGACTGGAACCCGGTGCCTTTTGCTTACAGAGTGAATGCTCTATCGAATGAGCTACCCGGCCGCTTACACATCTTTCTACCCTATTGTGAGATGAATGCGGTTACTTCCCCTGGTTATACCGAACAATTCTGTAGCCGCCGATTTGATTGGCTTATACAAAGGTCAATCTAAGACGACCCTCTATACGATGTGGTCAGATCCAGTTAGCATACTGAATCTGATTTCAATGAGATTGTTTATTCTCCATATCTGGTTCACAATCAGGAACGACAAAAATAATCCCAAAATGTATTAAAAATGCATTAACTCCAGCAGAAGGTGCTAATAAATGGACCAAAAAAAAAGAAATAAAAACAGAAACAGGACATTACCTTAGAGAAATACCAACAATTGCCGCCTTGAAAATGCCATAATGTAAAATCATACATTGTACGACTTTTTTTTAATTTAATACCTAAGAGAGAGAGAGAGATCTAGTTACCGAGTGCGATTAAGATTTGACTGCAACATTCTAGTCGTAGTCCAGGGATTAACCGAGTACCAGTCTTAAGCTTTTGTTAATAAAAACTCATTCAGGTACTGTTTTATCGCAAAGCTGTATTTACTCATTCTCTTCCTCGATTATCTGAAGGTAAATTGGGTAAATTCAAAAAAATGTTTGCGAATTAAGTTAAACCTTAACTCTGTACCTAATATAGACGCGTTTTGACACTTTGGAAAAGAAAGAAGACATAGATGGGAATCTCCGACATTTCTACAGTCTGCACGGCAGTGAAAGAAAAACAATCCACTGTTTCATATACGACTTAGAGTTTAATCAATTGATATTCATCAAGTCATACATTTGTTCATGAATATTAATAACATAATGGGTTAAGCGTATAATAGTTTGTGATAACCGGCCAAAGAGGCGGCGTGATTATAAAGAGCGTCAGCCCCACAACCGAAGGGTCGTGGATTCGATCCCGTATACCACGATAAATCCCGCCCCTAAAAAGTAGCTTTTGAAGTGATATACCTGGCTTGCGGGGCGCTCAGGTCTTCCAGGATATTATAGTCTGATATTAAGATACTGGGAGTGGTATCACAGCGAGACATCAAATGAAAGACATATTGTCGATTGGACGATTAACACATACACAACATTACAAGAAAATCGCCATTGCTCAAATACAATACGGAAATATGTTAATCACACACGGCATTTGATGCTATTTACATGCAGGCTTGAATACATTATTAAGAATTTTATGACAAGATAATGTAATGCCATGACATTACTGATTTTACTTTTCTTCGTATTTGTCTTTAGGTTGACTCTATTTATTTGTAATTGGTGATTTTTGCAGCGATCTCTGGCAAATCACATAAATTTTGACAGTTGGATTGACTTATTTGTCAGTTCATCTAGCCAAATAATTGCACTACGCCAGGAATTCTCTGCACACACCCGTGTCACACAAGCATACCGTCTTGATGTACACAAGCCTTGTATTCCATTCGTTTATTGTCTGTATTTGGTTATCCACTGTGGTTTAAATGTCATATCCAGCTTGATTCACTTCTATAAGATTTGTTTAAGTTATTAGCAATATTATGCAGAGTAATTCTATTTGATTTTAGAAGTTAAGATCTGCACACGCCTAGGCGGCCATTTTATATTAACTATTTCCGGTTGTTGCTATGGGCAACTTAATTGATGCCGGTGCACTGTGTACGTTTAAAAAGGGTGTAAGTATTTACGCTTTGTAAAAAAGATATATTTTAATTTATCTTAGTGTATGTTCGTCATGTTATTAATATTTTTTACTCTTTTTGTGCACTTACTGCAGCAATGTATGTAATCTTGCGACATTTTGCCTGCAGTTTGAAGATGCGATGTTAACGTCGCATTTAAGGAGGGTTTTTAGGTTTAAGTGCAAATGCATCGTAAATGCAACACAAGTGCACTGTTTTGCTGCTTGCTACCTTGGTAGCTCTGGATTTAATATAAATACATATACATTGCGTCCGCTGTGCACAGGGACTTCAGCCCATAGATTTATGATTTCGAACTTCAAAATTTAATTAAACGCCGTTTAGGCTAGGACCAAAATTAAACACAAGGTACTTTTATTATTCAGTACCATGGTTAACTGTTATTATTCTCTTAAGTTATTTTTTTTAAATGAGTGACTGTTACTTTTAAATACTACGATAAAGTTTTGTTCAGTAAATATACCATATTTTAGCATCTTTACAATTTTATGAAATTAAGTAAAATTCAGGTTTATGCTTCATGATTAAAGTGATTATGCATATTGTGCTGTTGCATTGGTAAATTAGGGCGTTCCACTTGGATGTATAAACATGTTGCACTTTCAAGAATCTCCGGGTGTATGTTTAGGTAGAGCCAGACATGGATACAGAATCTACGTGTGGAAGAACTGAATTTAGTAATGTTTAAAATCTTTAAAATCCATATATTCTTCGACTTTCTGCTACATTTCCTTTTTTTGTGAGTGACATCTAAAGTATCTTTGCTACGCCCCTTGAGTGTCTATCTTAATTTTATCCCGTATATAGATAACATCATACCTTATAAAATAAACATAAGAACTTTTGAAATTTCTTCCTAAGTTGTAAAGAGGGGGATGAAGAAATCACTCTCCTGTTCATCATTCAGACTGAATTTCAACAGAGACTGCTGGAGAGGTATGGTCATCAGACCATATTGATGGACGCCACCTATAACACAACCAAGTACGAATTTCGATGTATAACATATGCGTGAAAACGAACACGGGATTTTATGTCATTGCATCCTTCTTCACCGGACGAGACACGACTCTCTCAGTAACGGAAGCACTGCAGACGATAAAGAACTGGAATCCTTCGTGGAGACCTAAATCGTTTATGTGCGATTTCGACATCAGAGAAATTACTGCAATAGAGAAGACCTTTCATGGTTTGTTGACGCTATTTCGTATAAATAGAAAAGTAAATGTAAATTTGAATACGTAATAAACAACTTAACATCTGAAAAACATAAATAATAGGTCTGGGTTTCATCCTTAGAATATATGTTGTAGTAGAGTATATAACGTTATTTCAGTTATATTGGTGCCATATAGAGGAAGACCCCGAATGCACAGATTTACCTGTTTTACCGATAGACCAACGCATCTATACATGTGTAATTAAATGGGATCCGTTTATAAAGTAAATAAAGTAAACATTTAAATTAGTATACGTTTCTCTTTCTAACCTTGAGTATCTAAAATGGAGAAACGATGTAAGATATTTTGTTTTA
Organism: Solen grandis; assembly: GCA_021229015.1. Taxonomy (NCBI): domain Eukaryota; kingdom Metazoa; phylum Mollusca; class Bivalvia; order Adapedonta; family Solenidae; genus Solen; species Solen grandis. The sequence continues at coordinate 41,276,206 of CM037783.1, read as the reverse complement.
TATTCATCACAGGTTCCAGGGTCTTTCTCTGCAGTTTCCACTGTCAGAAAGCATGGCAACGCTGGTTAGGTCACAATAAGATACCTGACAGAGATGAAATTTTAGAGCTGTGAGTACTAGTAAAAAACAAAGCGTTTAAAATATGGAATGAGAGAGAGAGAGGTAAATCCATTATATGTAGATCATTATTTTGCAATGAGAATATTTTATAAATTGATTCATAACGAATTACTATAAGAAAAACAAATAGCGCAGAATTTCAAACTTATTCTAATTCTCATTTAATGCTATTATTTTTATTAGAATATGCTTCATGCATTTGTGTAATTTAAAATAAACACCATGTTAATCTGTAGTCTGAATAACAAGACGAAGTGGATGCTAACATCTCTAGAATGAGAAGTCTGCCTCAGTACAGAAACAGAATGGTAAAATAATACCACCAAAGGCTATTATAAGCATTACGAACGGTAAAATTTATATTACAAAAATAGCGTTTGTCGCGTCGTGCAATGTGACCTACGCAAGTTAATTATTCAGAAATAAAGACTTCTCCAACATTGACGGGGGGGGGGGGGGGGGGGGGGGGGGTCAACCCTTTCTCCTACAGGTACTATCAAATGTGCGATTTTAAAGATATCAATTAAAAACATTTGTCATTCCACCCGTGTTTTATGTCCTTATGCCAATCTATGGATGAATTACCCACCTCTGCCTCTGGCAGCCATTTCTTCTCCACCCAGTTTTGAAATATTATTACTGATTGGTGCATTGGGTGACCATGCGCCTGTAGATGGGTTTTGAGAGACGTAATTCTCGCATATAGTTTACAGTTTCCTTTATTTAAAAAAATATATATATATTTTCATCCCTCGCCCTGAGAAAACCTGTCCGTGCAATCTCCAATTAAAGAATTGTGTGAATTTATAATCATAAAACTGCATACCTTTTTTTTTGAAATGGTTTGCTTATTTAAGTAGTAGTTACACAATCTCCCAATTTGCGCCTCCCAACCTATCTAGCATCTGTCGAACTCGGCCCCTTGGCACAAGTCGACCGCGAGGAGGACCTACCCACCTAATCTGGAGCCCTTTTTTCCCCAATTTGTATCTCCCAACCTGGAGCAGCACCCACCGAACGTGGAGAAACACGGGTAGAAAATATATAGGTTAAAAAGTGTACCCACCCTATCTGGAGCCCTTTTTTTCCCCAATTTGTATCTCCCAACCTGGAGCAGCACCCGCCGAACATGGAGAAACACGGATAGAAAATATATAGGTAGAAAGTGTACCCACCCTATTTGGAGCCCCTATTCCTTAATTTGTGCCTCCCAACCTGGAGCAACACCCGCGATAGTGTACCAACCCTATCTAGAGCCCTTTTTTTCCCAATTTGTGTCTTCCTACCTGGAGCACCACCACTGGAGAAAGTGTAGTGTACCCACCCTATCTGGAGCCCTTTTTTCCCCAATTTGTGTCTCCCAACCTGGAGCAGCACCCGCCGAACTTGGAGAAACACAGATAGAAAATATATAGGTAGAAAGTGTACCCACTCTATCTGGAGCCCCCTTTTTCCCCAATTTTGCGCCTCCCAACCTGGAACAGCACACGTCGAACTTCCATTTGGAGAAACACGGATACAGATAGAATATATACCAACACACCTCGAAGAGCGGATACAGAAAATATGCCAGGTGCAATCGTTTCGCGAGAAGCCTACGCCGAAATACGGTCTGGGAGGCTGTCTGTACGGGAAGCAAAGGAGAATTACCACATCTCCCAAAGGGGACACTATCGAATTCGCGGCAGCGCCCGCCAGGCTGCAGAGGAAGACGCCCAAGAAGATACTTCAAAAGAAACAAAGGAGGAAGACCATAGGGCCCAAGAAGACACTACAAAAGAAACAGAAGCCGAATGAAGCTGCTATGTAGACAGTTTTCCACATATGCTCCTCTCCAATGCAGAAAAACAAAAACTAGAACAGGCGGGGTACACTTCTTCGAGCGGCACATAATCCCTAGACAGATTCTCGAAATATACACACTTGCCTTCTCTAGCTCCATACGAAAAGGCAGGGTACTGGACTTTGTCTACATATATCAACCAAACGACTTTCGCCCATCTTCTGGACGACTTCGAATAGTTGTACAGAATACGTCAGAACCCAAAACATGGCATACAAGAAAATGTGTCCACTGCATTGCTACTATCCCCAACCTCCCAGCAGTATGGTGGGGAGATAACTCTACATGTAGATGTGGCGCAATAGACCACTGCATCGCCAGCAAAAAAATGTGTTCTTTGGAGCAACAAAGACCCTCGAACAACAAAAGTAGAAAACCGGGTACCACTAGAAATTCCAGAGGAAATCGAAGTCAACGAGATAGTTTGCAATATAGAAAACCTACACGACGGCGATTGCTTTGGTTGGTCGCTGCGGAATGTTTCTTGTGCAGTGTTTGGCAGAAATGTGCCCGTGCGGGAAAAACACATGTATATTTCGAGAGATTGCTGAAGAAGACCTCTGCAAAAAATGGGCTAGAGCCGGCTCCAACACACGCAGGGAGGAAGAGCACCGCTTGTTATGCAGGGCTGGCAAACCACAGCAGACCTGGAGGAAAAGAACTGGATATAGTGCCGCCACGCCAAACATGGAGGAAAACAGGAGACATGCCCACCGGGAAATATATTTGTAGGCACTTTGCAGTAGGGAGGCACAACAAAAAGAATATACTGTTGGTGCTGCTGTCCAACGAAGAACACGACGACGTTCCTGTATATGGCTCCTACCTAGACCAGGCAGTTCGCGACAAATAGGTTCAAACAGAAAACCATGCGTTTTGTACGTAACCCGGGGTTGTCATAAGATACGAACAATATGGTTGTCGATTATATGATAACTCTGACATGGTCTTCAGGCGATGACAATCAACTATATGTGTAAAAAAGCCTGTAACATAGAAATGAAAGCAAAATAAGACATCATGATAAAAATACAAAATGACATTCGGATTATTTCATATTTCACAATCGCGATATATAAATTTCAAGATAAAATGTTAGAATTATTAGATCTATAACAAAATTTGATTCCTATCAGATTGTGTCTGAAGAATTACAAGTTTATGTCAATATCATATAGTAATAGTAAATTTATTCAGCCCACATGGCAAAATAATATATTAGCTACACGATCCATTTGGCGTGTAAAATCAATAAAGCAATTCCAAATTAAACCACTTTACTTTCTCATTAAATGTTTCAGTTTATGATTAACTCAACATTAGGGCCCTCCGTCCTTTGATTCTAGTTTCTATTGAGCATAATTTTAAGCATATTAATAGGGTATATTGCTTTTAATTACCTACTCTAAATGCTTCCAGTCTGACTTTTATGTATTTATTATTTACGTGAAGTACTCTTAAAAGGGTTATGATAATGTCGATGCCATTTTTTTTTCTAAGAACAAACAAGTTATAATTTTTTATAATGTTGAATGTCATAAATGGGATCGAATTAAAGTCCATATCGGTATATATGGATGTTCCAATCGTGACATTACAAGTGACGGTATTTCTTAAGCATTTGGTTTGTCTTCCATCTAACAGTCCGTTTCTGGACCTGAGGCATTCTTGTGGAATCGACAAATCGTGGAAAATGACAACCATTCCCCACTCGAAGCAGATGGATAGCACATCGTGTGGTGTATTTGTTATGAAGATATGTTCATCAATTCCTGTGATTTTTTTTATGGAGAAAGTGACAGTAATTTAAAAAGATGTATTTGATAGGTAAATACGAAGAACTATGTCGTTAATATCACTTCTATCGAATATTGAAATGTGATGTAGATATCTAAGTTTTTTGTTTTTTTATTGTTTTAAGTGTATCTATATTGTTTGACATGTTGTCATCATACTACTCAGCACTTACATGGTTTAAAATCTAAAATAATATTTTTTTTTCCAATTCATGACGAAGTTGCTGTTATCCAGTAAGAAACTGTCCATTGCAAGCACATATAAACCTTGCAGTTTGAAGAAAAATACATAAAGAAAAACAGTCTCCAGTTAAACTGGAATGCCACTGATGTAATGAATGAGCCTAAGAAGGTCGCTAAGACCCTGATGTCATCAGGGATGAGGAAACGCGACGACTCATCAAGAAGATCAGCATCTCCAGTTTTCTGGAAAACCAAACTGCGCCACAGGCAAGTCCTAAAAGTAACTGATTTTCTAAGTGATTTTTATTCTATGATGATGATTAGTTCAGTCCAAAATACCTTTAAATGACCAATTTTACATGCATTAATGATTTATGAAATTGTGAATTTCCTTTACAGTAATATTATAATATTTTTATTCGGATCAATAATAACAACATTAGCTTTTTTTAGCTGTCTTTAATATTTTTTTTCACATCGTTAAACTTTGACGTCCTTTTGAATCGTTACTATGTGTACTACATGTAATATTTATCTAATTAGCATTTCATTCACGTCTAATAAATTCCTCAAAAAGTTTCAAATTTGCTTTTATTCTTAATATATAATGACAATTTTAATCTGATCTATTCACTACATCAACTACATGCTTGGTTTTTCAGCGGAAGCGATCGTCCTTCGAATATTCAGATGTGAGGAAGCGCAGAAAGGAACGTTTTTGCCTTTGCAATAAACCTTATGACGGAAGGTAAGTCATTCATATATCCAAGGTTGAGCTTCTTTTACAGAAACCTTTTTTATTTACATATATGCTCACACCTATATGCCGAAAAGTTAAAATTCAATATCTCAAAAAGTATGCATTGGAAAGTGCTATTTAGTATTGACAATAGAAATCAGGAGATAAAAGGAATTTGTTCAGGTTTGTGTTATTTTAATTTTATTTAAAATTCAAAATTTAAAACTTTGAAATTTCTGCATAAAGGCACCAGAGTTACCTCCCTTCGACTGTTTACTTCCTTTTCAGTCGTCTGCTTTGTGCAAAGCTGCTATAGAGAAACATAAGACTATTTTTGCATTTTTCTTAAAATTCAAGCAAAATTTTGAAATAAGAAATTTCAATTAAAAAAAAACTGTTGTTACTAGCTATATTTTTCTTTTGCCTGTTTTGCTTAAAGTTTATGTAGACTAATAGATGATTTTTTAACAGTGTGAGGGGAAACTTCAGATGACTAGCAGACAGCATGAGAATGGAGAGTGTATTATTTGGAGTGGTTGTGTTAATAAACAGGGTTAAGGACAGTTTCGTTTCAGGGATCCGAGAGACCCACCGACAGCAGGGCATAGGACACGTACAAGTCACCGTGTAGCTTTGATGGTGCAACTTAGAGATTTTGATGAACCATTTTCTCAATAGGCACCACATCTATGTAACAAGAAGCTAGGCATAAATGTCCAGCATCTGGTATTTGAGGGAAATAGTTCAAATAATTTAAGAAAGACTTAATAATTTAAGAAAGACTTGTTTTTCTCGCTCTAGGTTTTGTGGTCATTATGACGCTAATGGAAACCGCCTTCCATCCAGATTGCCTAATACACTTAGAAAAGATTTGTGTGGCTAATACATGTGTTTTCTTTAATTTACAGGGATAGATGCATTTTTGATGGTCATGGGATTGTGCTCTTGAATTTAATTCAGAGTGTAAATATTGTTTTATACTTTGATATCTCATGTTTTTGTATAAATTTTTAGTGTTATACTTTGCAGCTTGAAGCTTTCCGTTTCGGCCGGCATCAGGCCATCATCAGACATTCTGTCATGAATGTGACGGAGCTTTTCTCTTTTTTTTTTATTCTTTAGATTGGTCTTGTAGGCTCCTTTAAATTTAATTTTGCATAATGTTTATTTGCTGGGACCGGCTTCATCCACCTGACCTTTCACATACTCTTCTTTGTAGTGTCCTTTCTTTACTTCTGGCCTGGTGGTATATAAATTCCAGTTTTGCCCTGTTTGATCTTCTTTGCAGTTTAAATTTGGGTTTTTTGTTTGGTACTTTTTACATCTTTGAGCTCGATTTGATGTACAGTTCAAATATCTTCTAGCATGAGGCAAAAGAAGTTTTCCAGTAATGCTGCTTTCTTTCTTGGTGACTGACTCTTGTAAAGAAATATTTAATTGTAGGGTTTTTGACGCCAGATTTCCTGCAAAATTTCTTGAAAAGTTGTTTTCTTTGGGAAGTGTTGACAGTACCGCCCTATTGAAACCCTCGCATTTCTGTGTTGATGTATTGCTGGGGACACTAAGCATGGCATAATTACCGAATCGTATTTCCAGGATGGTTGAAAGTAACTCACGATCGTTTCTTGTCATTTTCAGGTGATGTATGCCGTGAGTCGGTAGATACGTAGATGTGTACCACCAGATACCAACCCCACCAACACCGGAGCAAACAAGGGAGTCATGTGGGCAGAAATTGCAGTACCACCGTAGCACTCCAGAGTTGCAGCTTTGATTGCAGGTAAACAATTCAGTAAACAATTCAATAATTTTGAAAGATCACCGTCTGTCACGGCCCGAAGTTTTCAATTATGGCATGGCATCTTGTTTTGATATCCTTGGCTAGAGCTGTTGTTGCTTGTTGTCTAGCTTCAAGTGACAGCTGTTTTCCCTTGAACATAGTCAGGCTCCAGTTAGACTGCCTCGTCTTTCTTACTTGTTTGTTTGCTTCCCAAGTGATAGGGGTCTGCTTGGCGATTGACAGTCCAGGCATTTCCGAGTTTGTCATAAAAATCAGACATGCCCAGGTGAGCCTTGGTGTCCCCATCTGTTGTTAGGCTGCGAACAATTATATCTTCCTTGGAAAGTTGCTCGGCAATACTGAAAGCCATGGATCTTTCTGAATGGGGCGCCATATATGGAATGTTGCTGTACATGCCTATGGCCATCAGGACATGTGATGTCATCCCTTGTTCCTTAAATAAGCTCCAGTCCAGCAAAACTTATTCTGGACAGCTAGGGCAACAATGTAATTGTAACATGTTTTGTTCTCTATGGCTACACCATAAGCCTGTGATGCAGCCTGCCCAGGTTTGTACGACGAAATCATTCTGTTTGCATTGTAACGGCCATAAAAAGACAGGTCCAGGTGGTTCGGATTCTTTCGTCCTTGCTCCTGGTTGTGTTTAATAACAAGCGGCCTCATGACGACCATGTCCTCCTCATTATTTTTATAGTAAGGTGGAGGTATGTCCATAGATGCAAGTAGCAGGTTCCCCTTCTCTAATCCTATGGCAATGTCCTGCAAAGCTGAAGCAAATAGCATATTTACAGCTACTGCCTTTGAGCTTTGGCATCTATTGTAACTGTCCATCTTAGAAGAAAGAAAACCACACGAAGAGCACCTAAACTTCAGTTTTGATCCAAGTCCCACTTTTAACTCACTGTTTAGGACGATATTTAAATGTTCACAGTCTAGAAGACTGTGTTCCCTGTACACCTCATTCATGATGCTTATCAGCTTATTCATATGTATGATGCGGTTTCCATGCGCATCATAGTTATGTTGTTCTTCTCTTTGCAGATCCCTTCCCGAGCGCAGTGTCGGCTTCTTGGGAGTTGCATCAGCTGCATGATCTGCATCTTCAGATGTGTCCAAGGAGGTGTCCGCAAGGCGTTGAGCTGGTGACATCTTATTTCCTGGTAGGAATTGACCCCCCCCCCCCCCCTCCCCATTCGGCGTCTCTTTATTTTACCTTTCGGCATCTTGATGTAAAAGTTGTGTTTACTGTGTGAGCAGTTGTTATAGAATGAACTGAAAACAATCTTCATGCAGGTGCTCAGCATTCTTATCAGAATAACCAGTGTCATTTTCAGCATTCTTATCAAAGAAATAGTTCACAATTAGAGTTTTGGGGAGAGGGACTCTCCTGCAAGAAAAATAAGTCATTATCCTGGGTAAACCCTATTATTCTTATCAGACAGGAGAAGATGGGCTTCCTTTCTGACACAACTGTACTACTTGCTGTCAGTTATTGCAGGAACTCAAGTCTGATTATTTTAATAGGATGAAGTCTGTTTTTCTTCATTTCAAACCTTTTTGGAGAGCTTTTTGTGGCGCAGATTCTGATTTTTTTAGTGAAAAATGCATGAATTTTGGTACACAAAGTTACAACAAACACCATTCTCTTGTAATAAAAGCTATATTTTCATATAATCAATTAATATAGCATTAGGCAGTTACATAGCTGCTTAAATATTGGGAAAAAAAATCCATCAGAAACTTTTGAAGCTACAGTACTTTTAAAATATTGCCTACTTCCAAATACTTTCAAGTTGCCGCGTTAGAAAGTCCGCAGATTGGTCCACTTTCTTAAACGGTCCCTGTCAGACTGTATCTGGTAAAAATTGAAAATGCTTTGCATTATGCTTATTGAAATAGATGTAAAAACTAATAAAAGTGTGAACAATTTTGCTCAGTAAAAATTTTGCTCAGTAAAAATTTTGGTAAGATTTAGGTGTGACCCCGATATCGAAATACTTCCGGGTCGTTGTACCCTAGGAAGTAGTTCTTTTAAATATTAAAGTCTTGAAATTGATGCTTTGCCTTTCTAGACTGGTTAAAGTTCAACTGTTTTTATTAGAGCATTTTTGTTTTTGTATTTTTTTTTTGGGGGGGGGGGGGGGGGGGCCTGGAGAATAACAGGAAGGATGTAACGGGTGCACTGTGAGATTTGTGTGTTGAAAATATTGACAGTGTTTTTAAACATTCAGTAATAGCAGAAAAGTTCACGTGATGAGGTAACTTTTTTGGCCTCCATTTGCTGCGACAGGATTAAAGAAGAGAAATATAGACCACAAATTATCGGGAAAATGTTCTGGAGTCCACAGTGTACGTTCAAATGTTCTGGATTTAGTATAGAATAAAGAAGAAAAAAATCACGGGAACAACACCAAGGGCCGGTTGATGCTGGGAAACAAACGGCTAACAAATATGGCTGACAGTGCCAGAAAAGTATTAGATATTGTACAATATTCCTGATTTACTGAGCTGTAAGAAAAAGCAAATATTAATATTTTATCTAAAGTCATTGATCGTGGCTACTATTATTATCACTATTTTAAAAGGCTAGTTAAAGGGAAAAACATCTAAAGCTACAGATTAGTCCTTACAGATTCGTCCTTACTGAAACTCACCACAAGTTACTACTTCAATGTGATTATTTGTAAAATTCCGCAAGCAGACATTTACTGACGAGGATGAATCGAACGCTACATCAAGATTCTCTCTATATAAATACTGATCATATGATATTGATATGAATTCCAAATTTAATTATTTTTTATAAGATGAGCTCTATTAGAAAATAGTATCTTTCAATTCCAGTAATTTTCGCAGATGCCACGTTAAGGCACCACAAGACAGCATTGCAAGTCTTGACTGCGCAGGAAAATTCTAACAGTGATTGCATTCCAAAGGTTTCATTGAGTCCGTCCTCCTCGTCACTGTTTAATATTTCTTAGTAAGCAGAGATAACGGCGTGTGCCGCTATCTTAAAAATTGCCGTTCTCACTTCTTTTACAAAAAGCTAACCATGTGACCTGCGTTTTCAACCGGCGTATGCCTAAAGAAAGCGAATGAAGTCCGCCCAATGATTCTTTTGTTTGATGCACAGAATTACCTTACATTTGGGAAAACATTATTAGCGTTATGCTTTTCATTAGGCCTACAGCTTAAATGACGTCATATATCATGTGGTATGGCCACCATTCCGATACCAGATGTCGTGTCAGAGTAACAAAATAGTCGAAATGATGATGCATTGATGTGGTAGAAAACTTTTTCAGACTTTATACGTGACAAAAAAAATCCACTAATCAACAAACGTTTTCTTTTATGGTACGACTAAGTTTTATCTGGAAGATTCTTGAGCAATGCTCTATTAATACCACTGTCTTCAATTTTATTGTGTTGGAAAACGATTATTGCGGTTTATGTCGGGGTTAAGAAATAAGAAGATGTTGCTGAGAGGAGAAGCACACGTGCCAGAGACATTGCGAATCAAATTCGCTTGTCCTAAAGCAATTGTTTTGAACAAACCTCTTACCAGACACTTTAAACCAGGAATGTTGACTGATATGATCAAATACAAAACTTAAAAATGTGACCGCCAAGAGTCATATTTTTAATTTCTTGAGCCACCACTGGGAAAAGAAACTCATGTTATTTATAACCTAGGTTGGAATCTTGACGTTGTTTTCCAAACTTCTGAAAGGAATGCGAAAATTGAAGAAAGGAAAGCAGTACGCATTGAATTATTTAAAGGAACAGGCTGGAAAGGAGTGGAAGAAAACTATATAGATTTGCAATTGACGATTATTTGGAAAATCGATAATTGTATTGAAAAGATCTTGAAAATCATTAGATGTGTTTGCAAGGGATCATTTTTGCATGACGTTGGCAATATGGTTGCTGCGCCTGGTGTCACTGATCTAAGGTGTCAAGCAAATTTGTTTTCATTAAATTATGTTGAGAACATACCTAGCAATATTCAGAATGATATATCAGTCATAAAACAAAGATCAGAAAAGTGGCATTCAGATAGAAAAAAAAAAATGAAAATGACGAGAATCACTGCATTTCAAGCACATTGTTGTGACGGGCAAAAGAGACAAAATGAACATTGCAATAGAGTTGTTAATGGTAAGAAGCCCTGCGAGCCTAACGAATGCCAGAAAAACGCAATGCAGCAGGGCACAGACAGTGAAGTGCATCAGACTGCTACATAAAGTGCAATGGCCTTACCATTTCTATATCCAAATCTTAACTTTTACGGAGAGGGATATAACAATTGAGATAATTATTGTCTCTCTTGACTTGGTGGTAGTATTCGAAACTGAAGGGATGGCTACTTCAACCAACATTACACCAACAGGTCCCAGTGAAATACATCCCACAAACAGTCCTGAAAAGGCATGCTCTGGTTAAGAGTGCTACTCTTTACCAGTATATTTGCTGGTCTTAATTTTCATGTGATGTATACATTGTATATGTTATAAAACAACCATTCTTACGTGAATATCTAAAAAAATGTTGTATCAGTATATAAACTGTAATGAAATTTCCATAATTTAAGGTATTACCTAAAGGTTGTCTGATGTCAGTGCTCTTTTTATATCAAAATATGGACATTTCAGTTGAACTATTCTATTATAAATGTATAGGCAATGAAGGAAACTGTTCTGAGGTGAGCATCTTCAGGACCGTCTTTGTTCTCCCTTTTTAAATACCTGGTAATTTTACATGTCCCAGATAATGAACAACTGTGTCATGTTATGATTCAAGATATTGGAAAGTCACAAATTGCAAAGAACCGACAAAATGCAAAATAAGTTGTTGTTTTTTTTGTGTGTTTTTTTTTGTCTTTTAAAGTGATGATAGACAAAACACAAAGTTTCCAACAGTGAAGGGTGCTTTGAGTCCAGAATAGTTATAGAACATAGACGACAAAGCAGATTTATCTCCTTAACGACAACCGACAACTAAATTTGAAACCAAATATTACTTCATATTACACATATGATGGCATACAAAGACATCTTATCATGGCTAATAAACATCATGGCTAATGAACCATTTAGTGGCTCAAATGAATAACAACGACCAATTGTTGTCGTCTATCTATAGTCCTGACTTAGGATATGAACTTCTATCGAGGTTATAATCTGAACTATCAAGTTGCCTGTAACATTACAGAGAAATGTAAAGAAGAATTGGGGCTAACGGTTTGGATGTAATAGTTACTGCAGCAAATGGCGGAATCTGGCGTTCTATTTGCCATTGTTTGAAAATGTTATTCCAATATGTTTATGTTCAGTTACTTCTTTTCTTATTGTATTGTTAAATAGTTTTTGGGAATGGGGTATATTTCCTACTAATTCAAAGAGATTCTGTTTATTTGAATTGAAATGTACAAGCCCTAGATCAGAATTTAGTAACAGGATTTCCAACACTCATATAGAGGCTGAATATTTGGTATGAAAAACACGAGTAAGAGGGAACGTTGAGATCATAGGAGTCGAGAAAAATATGTTGAAGGTATATGTTTTTAGCTCACCTGTGCAAAACGTGCTCATGGTGAGCTATTAGGTTCACCCTGCGTTCGTCGTGCGCCGTCCGTCGTCAAAAATTGCTTTAAAAGACATCTCCTCTGAAACCGCTAGACAGATTAAACTTTGCAGGGTTGATCTTTGGGTGAACCTCCACAAAGTTACTTAAACTTGTTCCATATAGAACTGGTTGCCATGGCAACGGAAAGAAAAAAATCTGATTACTTTAAAAATATTACTTTAAAAATCATCATCTTCTTCAAAACTACTGGCCAGATTTCACAATGTTTTGGTACAGATGTTCCTTGGATAACCATCTATCGAGATTGCTAAATGGCCGCTAGGGGCAGGGCTAATTTGCGTTATATGTATATATTGAAACCTTTAAACGACATCTCTGAAACCGCTGGACAGTATTTGATAAAAATTGGCACAGATGATCCTTTGGTGAACCTTCACAAAAGTTGCTAAAATACACTTGATTCATGTAGAACTCTGGTTGCAATGGCAATAGAAAGATATGAATAATGACAATTTTAAAAATCATCATCAAAACTACTGGCCATATTTCAAAATGTTTTAGTACAGATGTTTCTTGGGCAACCATATACTCACCTAAGCGATTTTGGGCCTCTATGGCCCTCTCTTTTTTTTTAAAGCATTGGAAAAGGTAGCTAGAACAAATTCAGAAATATTACAGCCTCTAGTGATTGAAGTTTCAAAAGATGGGAACATCCAAGATCAGATGAAAGAACAGCTGCACATTATAAGCTGAGATGGCTGGTAGAGGTCAAGGCCAAGTAAAACAGCAATTACTGAAAAAAGGGAATCAGCCAAGTATAAAAGTAAATATTGAAAAATCAACATGGAAACAGCCAAGTAAACAAGTAAAGAGAAATAACTCTGAAATAAGCAATGAAAGCACAACCAGTGAAAATAGTGACCCTATGCAGCATGTTCAGATCCAACTTGACCAGATATGTGAGACACTCAATGATTTGACAGAAAATATTAACTCAACACTAAAAAAAGATGACATTCAAGAGTTAATTACTAAAACAGTGAATGATATAATGAAAAATCTAGAAAAAAAAGGAAAAAATTGATCAGAAGATTCATGAAAAAACAAAACTTATTGAGGATAAGCTTGACTCATCAAAAAGAAATGAATCACTAAGAGAGAAAATAAAGACTTTAGAAAAGAAACAAACAGAAAAAATCAAAGAAATGAATGAGAAAATCACTGAAACTGAAGTTTTATGTAAGGAGGCAAATATCCGCTCCAACCAAAATGAACAATATTCTAGAAAAAACAATATAAAGGTAATGAACGTCTCAGAAGTTGAAAAGGAAACTAATGAAGAATTGAGCGACAGAATGGTAGAAATTTTTAAACTAAAAGATATCATCCTTAACAAAGATGACATAATGGCCATTCACCGAATCCCAGGAAAAAGAGGAACCACCAGACCAGTACTAATGAAGATGAAGAACAATGAAGCGAAAACAACACTGATGAAGGGGAGACGACCCATGAAGGAGGCAGGCTACAGACTTGTTGATGATGTAACATTCTTAAACACAGGACTCATCAATAGACTGCTTTTAAAGGAAGAAATTCAAAGTGCCTGGTTTTTCAACGGATCAGTTTTTGGCAGAACAAACACTGATGAAAGAATAAAATTCCAGATTTATGACAATATTGACAATGTAATCGCGCAGTATAGGGAGAAGTCGTACATGTACCAACAACAGCGTTACAAAGAGAACCGCCGCTGAGGATGGCTGACCAATAAACTATGTAACTATTACAGACAAGTACTGTTTATGTTCTGATCAATTTTATATATGAAAATCTTTCTAAAATGATTTTTATTAGCTTCATCTTATGCTCTCTCTTACCTTCTTTCTAATTTTTTTTCCTTTCCTTATCTAAAAGACTTCATTTGAAAAAGAATAATTAGAAAGTCAAGTCTCCACTGTTTCAGGTAATATATATATAATAAGTTATTTCATATACACATGCACTATGAAATTGGTCTATAACAATTATTTAATTTAATTTTTTTTTTTCTATAATATAACAATCTTATTTAAATATTGCTTATCTAAATGTAAATTAAACATAAAGAACAAAGATCACATGTTTGTTTTGTGTTATATATAGCTACATTTCATCTATTTATTTTGGGTCATAGGGGGATCCAAATCACCATTTCGTTTGATGTTACTTATAAACTTATTTAACTTGTAATATATGGGGAAGTACACTTTACTCATTTGTATGTGATTCATATAAAATTCAATTCATCAATTTGTTTATCTATATGATACAACTCATCTTATGTTTTGTGTGATATAGGGGGTATCTATGATGCATATGTATAACAATCAACATAATTTTATGTATACTCAAGAATATGTACCTGCATATATACTTCTAAATAAAAAAAATACCATCATTACTTAAATTTTATTATTTTTTGTAATTTGAACAAAGGATACCAAATAACTTTTATGATGCAGTTGTGTTAGGTGTGAAAAACACAAGAGTTTGGGGACATTTGTTTTTTCTACTTCACTTATACTTTTTTATACTTTTTCACTCACATGTATGTTTGTACTGTTATTTACAACATGTTTTTCTCATTTTAATGCCTTTAACATTTATTTTTCTGTCAAGTCTGTATGTATGTGTTACAATTTTTTGTTTCCAAGGAAGGAGAATAAGATAATAAATATTTGTTTTTGCTGTTACTCATATGGATAATTTAAAATTTGTATCTTACAATTGCCGTGGATTAAGTAATTCCAAAAAACGAAAAGATGTTTTTAGTATATTAAAGGAAAAGCGAACAGATATATTATGCTTACAAGAAACACACTTTATAAATAAAGATGAAAATAAGATATACACAGAATGGGATGGAGATGGCTACTTTTGCCATGGAGAATCAAACTCTAGAGGTGTGGCGATTTTATTCAGAAAAAACCTTGATATTAAAGTTATGAATATTAAGAAAGGCAATTGTGGAAATTTTATTATGTTAGAACTGATGTATCTTGAAACAAAATTTATTCTGATAAATATATATGCACCAAATAAAGATGATCCTGACTTTTATAGCAAAATTTTCAAATATATAGATTCTCTCAGTGCTAAGGATAGCTTTATTATATGTGGGGATTTCAACCTTGTACTAAATCCCTCTTCAGATTATGAAAATTATAAGTCAACAAATCACAACATCAAAGCGAGGAATTTATTGTTATCAAAAATAAGGGACAAAAATTTAATAGACCCATTTAGGAATTTACATGGAAATACAAGGAAATACACATGGAGAAGATTTACACCATTACAACAAGGTAGACTGGATTTCTTTCTTTTCACCGATAATTTAATAAACTTTCTAAAAAATTGTGATATTGACATTAGTTACAAGTCTGACCACTCTATTGTCTTCTTAGACATGAGTTTTTCTACAATTAAACATGGAAAAGGGCTGTGGAAATTCAACAACTCGCTTTTACATGATATTGAATATATAAATTGTATAAACAAAAAAATTAATGAAATTATTCTTCAATACTGCTTACCTGTATATTCATTTGAAAATATTTTAAGGAAAAAAAAAAGTGAAATTTTAGAGATAGAAGCAAATTTGACTGAAGAAAATAAAGAAAGGTTATTGTATTTGCAAAATGAATTTACAGAGATGAGAAATAACAAGTTAAGAGGTTCCTTTATAAGATCAAGATCAAACTGGATAGAAAATGGTAAAAAAAAAATCTTTTGTAATTTAAAAAAAAAAAAACCCCCTTTATTGAAAAAGAAGATGGCTCAAGAATTTTTGATCAGCAAGAAATTCTGAAAGAAACTTCACTTTTTTATCAATCTTTATTTAGTTAAATAGTCAAAATTTTGACTTAGAAAAAGAACTTAGTAATTGTAATATAACAAAATTGAATAAGGATCAGATAAATGATATGGAAGGTCTTTTAAGTTATTCAGAAGTAAGTTATACATTAAAAAACATGAAAAATGATAAGAGCCCGGGTTGTGATGGATTTACAAGTGATTTTTACAAAATCTTTTGGAACAAGATTGGACATTTTGTGGTTAGAGCTCTAAATTATGCTTTTACTTCAGGCTCTTTTTCAAGAAATATAAAAATGGGTTCAATTATATGTATACCGAAGGAAAATAAACCCAAACAGTTTCTAAAAAATTGGCGACCAATTACTCTGTTAAATGTTGTCTATAAATTAGCATCTGGAAGCATAGCAAATAGATTAAAAACAATATTAAATACCATAGTATCGAATGATCAAACTGGTTTTATTAAAGATAGATTTATTGGAGAAAACACTAGATTGGTATATGATATAATGAAATATTGTGAGGATCATAGAATACCTGGATTATTGATGCTTATTGATTTTGAGAAAGCTTTCGATTCATTGTCTTTTAACTTCATAGAAAAAACATTAAACTTTTTTAATTTTGGAGAAATGTTAAAAAAATGGATTCGTATATTTTTATATAATACAGAGGTATGTGTACAGATAAATGGATTTTTATCAGATTTCTTTACTATATATAGGGGCTGTAGACAGGGGGACCCAATATCTTCTTATATCTTTATCCTGTGTGCAGAAATTCTAGCTATAAAAATAAAAAATTCTAAAAATATAAAGGGAATAAAAATAAAAGGTGAAGAATACATTTTATCACAATTTGCCGATGATACATCTCTGTTTCTTGACGGTTCTGAACAATCTCTGAAATCTGTTTTAGAAGTTTTAGAATATTTTTCAGCAATATCCGATCTAAATGTCAATTTTGACAAGACTAAAGTTATTTGGATTGGTTCAAAAAAATACAGCACTAGTTCAATTAAAACAAGATGGAAACTATCATGGGGGAAATACAATTTAAATTACTTGGAATACATTTTGATGTGGATCTTAGTAAAATGGTAAATCTAAATTTTCAAAAACAAGAAGAAAAAATAAAAAACATCATTTCATATTGGAAAAGAAGAAAATTAACACCTCTTGGAAGAATAACTGTTGTTAAATCATTACTTTTACCATTATTAACAAATCTATTCGTAAGTCTACCATCTCCTGCAAAATTATTTATAAAAACTCTTAGTGACATTTTAAACAGATTTGTATGGGATGGTAAAGCAAAAATAAAAAATACAGTTTTCATTAAAGATTATAACGAAGGTGGTCTTAGAATGATAGACATACAAAGCTATGAAAGAAGTATGAAATTAAAATGGTTGAAAAATATTATTTGTCATAGCGAGGGAAAATGTTATAAACTTGCTGAATTGTTTATTGACTGTGGTAAATTGTTTAATACTGGTAAACTTTTTTGTGAAAAATTAATCAAAGAAATAAAAAAAATTTTATTGAAAAAATTTTTTTTGTAAACTATGAACAATTTTAATTTACCACTGTTTTACAATGAAAAATTTCTGATTAATTCAAAGTATATATATATATCTGTATTCTATGAAAAAGGGATTCGGTTTGTGAAAGACATCTTGAACAAGAATGGTGAATTTGTTACTATATCTGATTTAGAGACTATTACAGGGAAGACTGTTAATTATTTACAATATTTTGGTCTAAAAAATGTGGTGAAAAGGTTTATGATTAAATTAAACATAGAGGAAAAAAAAGATATCCTTTTGAATGTTCATAATCCATGTTTAAACTGCTATTTAGAGCCAATTTTAACCAAAATTGATGGAAACAAATTTGTGTATAACACATATATAAAGAATGTTGATGTTCCAACTAGTAAAGCAAAATGGATAACTATTTTTGAAAATTCTGATATTGATTGGAATTTGATTTATAGCTATATTTTCAAATGTACAAAGGATACATACATTCAGTGGTTGCAAATTAGAATTTTACACAGAATTTTACCTACTAATTCACTGCTTTTTAAAATGAAAATAGCTGATACCAAATTATGTATATTTTGTGAATGTTACGAGGAAATTTTTAATAAATTTCTTATTCGAAACTGTTAAAACATCAGATCCACTTTTTTCAATGAATAGAAGGATTATACTTTTAGGGACTTGCCGACGAGATTATAAATATGATATTATGTTTTTAGAATATAAAAAATACATTTTTATGTGCAAGAAAAAGAAAATATTCCCCTCTATAAATGGTATGAAAGAAAGTCTAAAATTATCATGGACCATTTATAGATCAACAAAAATAAGTGATGCTGAAAAACAAAATTGGGCAATTGTAAAACAAATTTCACAAGATCATTAAATTAAGAATAGATTATATATTGGAAAAAGATTGTATGTTTGAACAATTTATTCTCCATTTATTGTTTTTTATAAAGGCTACCTACTATTGATTATGTACTATTGTATCATATTTATCATGTATAAACACTTTCTGTTCCTTTATATCCCGTACAGAGATCAAGAGTTTAAGATATATGTAATTATGATTGAAATTGTAACAAAAAATATATATTTTTCATGTAAATTATTGTAATTGTAAGGTGGTAAGTAGGATGGGTCCCTGACCTACTTCCATCGAATTACGGGGATAATAAAGATTTATACAAAAAAAAAAATAAAAAAATAAAAATAAAAAATAAAAAAAAAAAAAAAAAGTTTATATTTGTACTGAAGTGATTTAAAGATGTATTTTGATAGTAATTTATTCCTCGCAATGATTTGTAAAATCCTCGATTGACTTCGTATTTATTATTACTTTGTGTCCGTTAACTGTCTAACGAAATGTTTTAATCATATTTTAGGTTTTTTTTGGTTTAGTACCGAATAAATATCGAACTACAAAAAAAAAAAAAAAAAAAGATCAGATGAAAGAACAGTTTGCTATAAAAAAAAGTTCAGCTTTGAAATGGAGTTGATTATGCTTCTGAATGGAGATAAGACTGAAGCAAGATGAACTGGCATTATTCGAGGAGGTCTTTATGATGCGGAGATCAAACCAGGTATTTCGGCTAATAAAGGATGCATAAAGCGTATGAGGTTGATAGAATGGCTTAACAAAGATGTCAGTTTCAGTGATTTTCCGGCTTTTGGATCTACTATAAAGGGCTTTAGCGCATTTGGAACATTAAAATAGTCTAGAAGAATTGCATCAAAAACATATTACAGCAAATAGAAAGACAATGATGATACAAAATTGAATCTGATCTGAATAAGTGTATTTATACTAAGTTTGGTCATGCATAATGTTCTCTCTCTCTCTCTCACTCTCATATATATATATATATATATATATATATATATATATATATATATATATATCAAGGCTAAACGACTATAAATTAATTAATGTCCGAAACCAGTAAATATCATTTTCTGAAAACAAATAACTTCAAAGATAGTAGCATTGGTATCAAATATGGCTTGAAATATGAAATAGGTCACATAAAGTTCACTCTCTTGTTTGTCGTCAAATATACGACCAGGAAAAGTGGTCTTTAAGATTGGTTCTTACTCTACACTGAAATATTTAGGGTAAGTATTGTTCATAAGGGGGCTTGGCTAGCCCTTCGGACACACTATGGACATTACTGACGCCATATATTTTTGTGTAGGGTCAGTATCAAACCCGATGATTATTGATATTTTTCAGTACGCTGGCAATACGCAGCGGATAGGTTTTCCATACGCCAATCATTCGTCAATACGTCAGTCATTTGTTAGACGTACGTTATAATGGCAATAAAGAATTAAAAATAATAATAATAATAAAAAATTGTGTTCTAAAACAAACAATAAATACATTTAAATTTAGATCTTTAAAAAGTGAATTACACAAATGTATTTAAACATTACATTCAAATTTGTCTCTGAACAGGAGGGCCATATGGCCCTAGATAGCTCACCAGAATACATCAGCTTATTTAAAACGATTCACGGTAGAACCGGTGGATGCTCACCGAACTGTGCTTTGTCATTATACTATATGAACTCCGGACAAAAATTAAATATGAAAACTAACAAAGGACAATATCTCCTAAATTATGAAAAAAAAAATAGTTATGGTTCTTGAACACAGCACTTCACCTCATTGAGATCTATCAACCTATGAAGTTTCATGCTGATACCTCTTATAGGACGGACGGGCGGACAATGCTGCAACTATATGCTCTCCCTTCGGGGTGCACAAAAATTTGACTAGACAGCTTAGACAAGACGTATATATATTTGTTCCGGCGTACAGTACAAGTAAATGGCAAAACAGATTCTAACATCGACATTTGCGGCAGTTAGCAAAGAAAAATCAGAGAATGTCCTTTAAGAAACCCGAGCCACACTTGTCACTTGTCTATCGCGGAATATGTTGCGGCCATTTTCTCTTGTTCCACTGATTGACCGCTTAAGACAGGATTGACTGTATGCTTAAAATATCAATATTCTAGCAATAAAATTAAGACTTGTAAGCACGATACCGTCAGGTAAAATGAACGCTCCTACACACTTCACTGCACTTCTATTACCTATTGCACGCACGATAATCACGTGCGATACTTGTACTTCTGCAAATTTTCAGACAGATATTTAATGCTATACTGCGAAACGCGTTAAATTAAAATTCTCATAAGTATCAACATTTTCGTCCGTGATGAAGCAGTTGCTTCTCAAAGACAACCCATTTAAGAAAATAAATACATATATTGGTCTCTAAGTAATTTATAGGCGAATGATACATCACAAGGTATTTGGCATTTTGATGCAGAGTAAGTTCATGCCTTCTGGGGGAGTATTTCTCAAAGAAAGTCTTCCCACACTCCCGAAAATGGTGAGACTCTACATTTAAAGCACGTGTGTTCTCGTGTGTCTGCTTTTGAGATTTTTAGATAACTTTTGTTTCCGCAAACATCACAACCCAGTGATTTTCTTAAAACTCAGGAAATGAAAAATAATTGAAAATTACATGAACTACAGTCTGTAGACTGAATAACCATGGAAAACTGTGTTACTGGTGGTTTAATACAGTTTTTTAATTTTCAAAAATATCTAACTTGTCGAATGATTAACATAAAGTACCCATTGAGAGTAACACGACAAATTGTGATACAAAGTATCACAGCGGACCCATAAACAAAGTTGACATGTTAATATTTTTAAGATTTTTTTTTGTTGTATATTTGGTTTTGTATATTTGGTTGAACGTCACACCAACAGTGAGACAGATATAGCGCTAGCACACTGCAGTACCACGCCGTAAACACGTGACATGATATTATAACAGTCAGTGACATTATGTTGACACCGGGCTAACCAGTTCTGGAAAATATCCTTATATGTTGAGTTCCAAAGGAAAATTTCCCTGCGAAACGTTTGGTCATTCTTTATGAAGTTTTCATGAAATATATGAGAAGTCTTCATGAAGAAGGTTCGTGAAATCTTCATGAAGAAGAAGTGAACAGAAAAAAAAATTTAAAATAACATTAGAAAATGATTAAAGCATGAATATTTCTTGAATAGAAATTCATATAAAAATCAAGAACACATGCCAGCATGAAAAATTCATGCATAAAAATTCTTGAAACTTGCAACAAAGTAATTCTTTTGTGTTCAGAAAATTAATGTCCAATTTTCTGTAAACTTTTTTTTCAATGAATACTTTGTGGACAATTCTTCATTCATTAAATTCTTCATGAGCCAATGTTAGTTTTTTTTTCATGAAGAATTAATAAATATTCATTTATTAAAACTATTTCAGTTAAATAAAAACAAACAGATTTCTGAATAAATTACCAATATTGAACATCAAAGAACATGTTTCTTTTCTGACATAAATTTTAAAATTCAGGTGTAATAAATCACATTTATCACATTTGCTGAGATGTTACTGTAAACAAAATGAAAATTAAATGTATCTTAACTCATATTATTTATTATGATAACCAAATAGATAATCAACTAGAATGTAACTACATGTACTTGAACAACAAACCATATTATTCAATATCAAATAATCTATTTTTAGTAACAGTGTCCTTCATCCTCCTGACCTGAAAATCCACCCCATGCTTCCAAGTTTGGATACTATAGTTCAATTCTAACGAGATAATTGATGGAGTTTAACCACCTACTGGATACCTGTACAACAATGTACCCTATTTTTAAAACCATGCTTCAATATATTGAAAACCTGGTTAAAAGTTTCACTTTTTTGCAATTACCAAATCTCATTAGTAAATGTCATACAAAATGGACATTCTGTCATTTCATAAAGTGTATATCTAGACATACTATGGCGACAAGTGTCTAAATTATAAAGGTAAAATATGAATGATATTGTCTATAACAGACAGCAAATATAAAAATATAATTTAAACATTGCTGTGAAGTTTGACAATGGTGGCATTTGCGATGAACACGATTAACAAGTTCAGCATAGAAATCTTAAGAAATATTTTTTTCTTCAGAATATGAATTGTCAAACAGTTATACTACGAGCTTACATTTTACAAGTTTAGTGATGAATAATTTTATGCTCCCCTCCATATTCGGGGAGCATAAAAATCTTATGATTCAGTGGTAAGTAGTATATGTACTATCATGAGTTTAGCTAAAATAAACATATAAAGGTATGAAATATAAAGTATACATTTTTCTAACAATAACAGAAAACTCCCGAAGGAAACTTATATTTGTACAACATTTATGAATTTGTTGTTTGAAGTAATACTGGAATAAACAGAAATAGGTACAAGGGATACGAGTTGCATTATGGTCTGGTCTTTAATAATTTCAGTAATTGTTTCCTTTATTATCTTCTCCAAATCTTGTTTAAAAAGGACGGCCTTTTTTAATGCTTCATTGGTAGTTTTGAACATTACTTCTGTTCGACAAGTTAATAGGCCTTCTTCATTTTTACAAAGAGGACACGCACCATTAATGAACCCTTTATTTTTACATCCTGAAAAAATAACAGGTATAATAAATATGTATGTGTTTGATGAGCATAAGTCTAGCAGTGTTTTCTCTAGGTAAAAATATTTGGGGTCATAAATGACACCCTATCGAAGATGTGGGGGTCATTCGAAAATGTTGTGGGTCACACGTATTAAAAAGACAATAATACAGTGAACAAGAGAATATGAATGATGATGCTGACTAGATATGGCAAATATTTAACTATTGCAATATTTCTCATATTGAAGCATCTTACTTCAAGGACAGGTTAAGATCCCTGAAGATCATAGATCTTTGTTCTATCTTAATATGTTCTACCGCATCAAGCATCAAAACATATTTAACTTAGCAATACAATACGAATAAGTTTCAATCTCAATTTTACAAATAACGCCGGCAGCCAGTTAGAAAATATAGTTTTTTCTTCATTAAAAACTAAAATCAGTGAAGTACATTTTCACTTGTGCATGTATTACACAGAAAATATGTCAACGTATCTTTAAATGTTTGGCTTAAACTATTCAAGCTTGAACCGAAGAAAGTGTGAACAGAGATTCAGAGTAATGTGATACTATCAGGTCTGTGCGTGTGTCAATAAATTGCACATTTTGTGATAAAATAAATTAATTGTTTAAGCGATGTCATATTTTCTTGAGAAAAAATATCATTTTGTCCCAATACGGACATTTCAGGAATAGTCTTCCCTTGTGACGTTTGATTTTTTTATCTGCAAATTGCTGATGGCATTTTCCTGGGTGTTTACATTTGGACTTGTACACACTTTAAATTGAAGTAAACTGAAAATTTCCAAACTTCTCAGGGGGCCGCCGTGGCCGAGCGGTTACAGTCGTGGACTACAAATCTCTCAGCCCCTCTCCGCTGTGGGTGCGAATCCCGGTAGGGACTTCGGCTTACGGTTGGTCGGTGGTTCTATCCGGGTACCTCTGTGTACTCGGGGTCTTCCTCCAGCTGTAATTAGCTGGACGTCGCTATATGATTGAAATACTATCGCAGCGACGGTAAACCCCAATACAACAACAACAAACTTCTCAATGATGTGATGCGTTTCAAGCATCTACTGATTTCTGATTCAGCATTGCTTTAGATCGACACATAATTGCTTTATTATCATGTTTAAATGCTTACGGCTGAATACATGACGCATATTGTCAAATATTTGGGTCAATAATTAATTGCATCCAAAAATGCGTAAAATGGCTCTACAGAAAACAAGGAGCCTATCATGAAGAAATATTTTGCAGACACACACACACACACACACACACACACACACAGACATATATATATATTTAGTGTTGGAAGTTGGTGATTTCAATGTCCCTGTTAGGCCACATATAGTATGAGTCTGGGTAAAGATTTCCAGAAACCATTATGTTTTTATTGAAAGCTAAAAGCCAATAACAATGAAATAACTTTTTAATGTTGCTGCTAGGGATACACTTACTACTTTCTTAATACAGAGAACATGCACAGAAACTCTTTTTTAGTGGTGTAATATATTGTAATTTGAATAATAAAATGTTAAAGTGAAATAAAATAACTCGTTTGTTGCAGCATGGATAAACATTAACTTTGCAAAATTCAGGAGTAATGACTTTGACTTTCTCATTTCCATCAATAACATCCACGTCTTTTGCAAAACTGGAAATATCTCCCGGAGCAATATTGTTCTTATTGTCTTCTGGCAGATCTGAATGACAACATCAGGGCCATAATGGTATCATTAGGCTATGTAAAAACAAGTGACCCCTGGGGCAGGGCCAATTTTTACCCCAGGGCCATGATGTGAACAAGCTAAAGAAATCTATTAGCCCATGCTACATACCAAATATCTAAACTCCAGGCTTTGTGGTTTCTGACATGATGATTTTTCAAGTTTTTTTTTTCCCAATATTAGCCTATGTAAATCAATTGACCCCTGGGGCGGGCCAATTTTGGCCCCAGGGTCATGATTTGAACAAACTTGGTAGAGATCTACTAGACAATGCTACACACTAAATATCTAAGCTCTAGGCCTTGTGGTTTCAGAAAAGGAAGATATTTTAAGATTTCACTTTTAAAATCTATTTTTAGCTAATTATGCAACAGACCGGAACCGTTTGAACATTTTTATAGGGGATCACCTTAGGAACATCCTTGCAAAGTTTGATCACTTTCCCATTGGTAGTTTTAGAGAAAAAGATTTTTAATTAAATTGTCGACGACTTACGACTCACGACGACGGACAAAAGCTGGTCCCAAAAGCTCACCTTGGCACTTCGTGCCAGGTGAGCTTAACATATACAGCTGCAATAGCTTAGTAGTCTACTATATATTATTAATTTTCGTTGACATTAAATTTCGTTGACCTAAGGGAGTTCCGTGGATACATTTTTCTATGTTCTAAAAAACGCAAGGTCTGTATAAGAGACGAGCTTTCGTGGGAATTAATATTCGTAGATAAAACACTCCAAGAAGTCGATGAAAATTATTGATTTCACAGTAAAAGACAATATACAGGCTGAATGGCATAATGGCCTGAATGAGAAAAACAAGAGGGTCATAGTGGCCCTACATCGCTCAACTGAGTATAGGATTATCCTAGGAACATCTGTACTAAAACATTTTGAAATGTGGTCAGTAGTTTTGAAGGAGTTTATTTTTCAAAGTTTCATAATTCATTTTAGCTCACCTGAGCACAACGTGCTCATGGTGAGCTTTTGTGATCGCCTTTTGTCCGTCGTCCGTGCGTGCGTGCGTCCGTCCGTTGTCAACAATTTGCTTTAAACAGCATCTCCTCATGAACCGCTGAAGGGATTTTGACCAAACTTCACAGGAATCATCCTTATGATGCCCTCTATCAAAGTTGTACAAATTATTCAGATTGACATAGAGTTATATAGGAAAATCTTTAAAAATCTTCTTCTATGAATCCATAAGGCCTAGTGATTAGATATTTGGTATGTAGCATCATCTTATGGTTCATTACCAAGATTGTACAAATCATGACCCTATGGTGATAAATGCCCCCGCACCATGGGTCACTTGTTTTACATAGAGTTATATAGGAAAATCTTTAAAAATCTTCTTCTATAAATCCATAAGGCCTAGAGCTTAGATATTTCATATGTAGCATCATCTAATGGTTCATTACCAAGATTGTTCAAATCATAGCCAAACGGTGATAAATGCCCCCGCAATAGGGGTCACTTGTTTAACATAGAGTTATATAGGAAAATCTTTAAAAATCTTCTTCTATGAATCCATAAGGCCTAGAGATTAGATATTTGGTATGTAGCATCATCTAATGGTTCATTATCAAGATTTTCAATAAGGTGGCCCTTTGGAGATAAATGACCCCGCACTAAGTCTTCTCCTCTGAAACCATAACGCCCAGTGCTTATATATTTGGTGTGTAGTATTGTCAGGGCTAAAATGTTTAAGATTGAGTTATATCAGAATTCTTGTCTGTTTAAAAACCTTGTAATCAGTTGTAGCAATGGTACTCAGGTGAGCGTTTCAGGGCCATCATGGCCCTCTTGTTTTCCATTGCCATTAAGATTGGAATATTTTTAGCAATTTTGGTGGAGGGTTACCCAAGGAACATTAGTACTAACACATTTTGAAATCTGGCCAGTAGTTTTGAAGGAGATGATTTTTAAAATTTTCATTTTATTTTCTTTTCTACATAGATCAAGTTTATTTTACCAACTTTAGTGAAAATTCACCCAAGGATCATCCCTGCCAAGTTTAATCAAATACTGTGCAGCGGTGTCAGAGATGTCATTTAAAGCAAATTGTTGACGACGGACGAAGGGTAGTCCTTATAGCTCACGAGCACGGTGTGCTCAGGTGTGCTAAAACACATCCCGAATGGTCCAATAGTCATGACATAATTGGGAGAGATATATGCATATTATTTATAATGATTTTCTATTATCAAAATTGCATTTTATGGCTTTTTTATTTTTAATTATCATATTGTTTTAAAAAGAAGTTACATTCCTAAAAACATCTTGTCCGTTTTTTTTCCGTAATGTCAATTGACAAAATCATTATATTTTCTGAATCGTCAGTTTTACAATCTACAAAAAATTATTTTTCCAATCCTCTTATTCAGGATATTTTACCAAGTATACACGCTATCTTTGACTAAAGATATTATTTTCTGTTAAACAAGAGGGCCAAGATGGCCCTGAATCGCTCACCTGAGAAATATTTCCTTCATTGCCGTTATAAAACAGCTAAAGAATCAAGTGGCCCCTTAGGTGGGATCAATTTATACCCAAGAGCCATGATTTGAAAACTTGGTTCAGGTCCACAAGGCCATGTTACTTACCAAATATCTAAACCCATGATCTTGTGGTCTCTGATAAGATTTTTTATAGACTCTCCTATACAAGTCGAGTGCCATGATTTGAGCAAAGTTTGTAAAGGTCTATAAGGCAATGTAAAACACCAAATATATTAACTCCAGGCCTTGTATTTTCTGACAAGAAGTTTTTTCTTAGAGTAGTTTTTTTCCTGTATAAGCTTTGTAAAATAAAGTGACCCCTGGGACGGGGCCAATTTTGACCTCAGGGCCATAATGTGAAGATGTCCACTACTAGTCCATACTACATACCTAATATCATAACTCCACAGTAGCTGTTGCATGCGTACTTGGTAGTTATCGCGTGAGCACGCGACATGAAAATACTTGCCATATCCCCTTTATACCACCGTAGGTATTTGATCTTTAGAAGCAGTAGCAGAACCATTGTTAGATACAAGTAGTAGTTACCTCTCTTTACAGTTGTAGATAACCACTGCATCAACAATTTCTCTTTTTTTTTTACTGCGTGTGGCATTTCTCTAATTACATTTTCCTTTAATAAACACCAATAATTGCCTTAGTGATAGGTAAATTAATTTACACATAAAATTCAGATGTTTTCTACCTTATAGTTCTTATATAAGCAAGAAATATAACTCTGTCAGTCAACTACTTACATTATTGATAATGGGCTTTTATCGACAATAAATAAAGAGAATATACCTCTCACAAGATCAAGTACTGTATATCGTTTACTGCTTTGAAAAAAAGGCGAGATATCCAATTATCTTAGGTGAACATATGACTGGCAGTAGTGGACACTAACAGGCAGTTTTGTCCTGTTAAGATATCTAAGAGGAAAACATGAAAGTTTTCTACTTGCCAGATACTTACTGAATATGTAACCGTTTTTCAGAAAAGTTTCGACATAGCTAAGTGGATAAGTGGCTGACAGAAATTAGCCACCATAGATAAAGATTGTTTTTCTCAAACAAAATAAAATGCTTTAGAATCAGATGGGTCTATCATATGAGGTTTATTGCAACGTTAGGAGGTAAAAATTTGAGTCTGACTACTACAGATTCTAGTTATACCCTGCGTTTCTTTTTCCTTTGAGTATATATACATCAAACAACATAAGAAATGATTCGGTAATGAATGCTACTCCGCTAAATAGCGCTCAATAAGTTTCTTAGAATTACAAATTACAGTTCAGACAAACATTAATGAGAAGGGAAATGATGTATCATGATTTCAGAAGAAAATGAAAGACCAACTAAGACCAAACAAAGGAAGATCTGAGTAATTTGCTAGCATATAATGACATGGTTTTTAAAAATAAGGACCAGATCACGTGTGAATATATAACATATTAGAACTGGTTAATGACAAATGACATCCAAGAGAGAGGAGGAAAAAGAAAGAGACTAACAGTCCGCTTAAAATACGATTTTTATTTTAAATAAATATTCTTAGCGTCTTTTTTTTAGTTTTTTTTTAGCTCACCTGAGCACAACGTGCTCAAGGTGAGCTTTTGTGATCGCCCTTCGTCCGTCGTCGTGTGTCGTGCGTCGTCAACAATTTGCTTTAAACGACATCTCCTCTGAAACCGCTGGACAGAATTTAATGAAACTTGGCAGGAATGTTCCTTGGGTGAGGCTCTACAAAAGTTGTTAAAATAAAGTTGATCCATGAAGAACTCTGGTTGCCATGGCAACAAAAAGAAAAATAATTTGAAAACTTTAAAAATCATCTCCTTCAAAACTACTGGCCAGATTTCAAAATAATTTGGAACAGATGTTCCTTGGGTCAACCTCTACCAAAGTTGCTAAAATTATTCCGATCCGTAAAAAAACATGGCCGCCAGGGGCGGGGCTTATTTGCCTTATATGTATATCGAGAAACCTTTAAACAACATCTCCTCTGAAACCACTGGACAGAATTTGATTAAACTTGGCAGGGATGATCCTTGGGTCAACCTTCACAAAAGTTGCTAAAATAAACTTGATCCATGTAGAACTCTGGTTGCCATGGAAACAAAAAGAAAAAAAAATGAAAACTTTAAAAATCATCTTCTTCAAAACTACTGGCCAGATATCAAAAATAATTTGGTACAGATGTTCCTTGGGTCAACCTCTACCAAAGTTGCTAAAATTATTCCGATCCGTAAAAAAACATGGCCGCCAGGGGCGGGGCTTATTTGCCTTATATGTATATAGAGAAAACTTTAAACAACATCTCCTCTGAAACCACTGGACAGAATTTGATTAAACTTGGCAGGGATGATCCTTGGGTCAACCTTCACAAAAGTTGCTAAAATAAACTTGATCCATGTAGAACTATGGTTGCCATGGCAACAAAAAGAAAAAAATGAAAACTTTAAAAATCATCTTTTTCAAAACTACTGGCCAGATATCAAAAACAATTTGGTACAGATGTTCCTTGGGTCAACCTCTACCAAAGTTGCTAAAATTATTCCGATCCGTAAAAAAACATGGCCGCCAGGGGCGGGGCTTATTTGCCGTATATGTATATAGAGGAACCTTTAAACAACATCTCCTCTGAAACCACTGGACAGAATTTGATTAAACTTGGCAGGGATAATCCTTGGGTCAACCTTCACAAAAGTTGCTAAAATAAACTTGATCCATGTAGAACTCTGGTTGCTATGGCAACAAAAAGAAAAACAAGAGGGCCAAGATGGCCCTGTGTCGCTCACCTGAGTAAGATGGCTGTGTTAGGCATAATGACAAAAAATCTGGCATCTAAAGTGTTTTTCTAACATTTGACTAAGTGACCTACATATTGATCCTACCTGAATTTGCACTCAACTGGGAATTCATGCAGTCATCATTCATATTAATTTAATGAAGATGGGCAAAATGTGGCCTCTAGAGGTTCACAAGGTTTTTCTTAGATTTGACCTGGTGACCTAGTTTTTGACCCATGACTCATTTTCAAATCATCCAATATATCAATTAGACAAACATCCTGACCAAATCTATTGAAGATTGGGCTAAAACTGTGGCCTCTAGAGAGTTCACAAGGTTTTTCTTAGATTTGACCTGGTGACCTAGTTTTTGACCCCATAAGACCCAATTTCGAACTCATCTGAGATATCATGTAGACAAACATCCTGACCAATTTATGAGATTGGGCCAACTTGGCTGTAGAGTGTTCAAAGGTTTTTCTAAGATTTGACCTAGTGACCTAGTTTTTGACCCCACATGACCCAATTTCGAACTCATCCGAGATATCATGTAGACAAACATCCTGACCAAGTTTCATGAAGATTGGGCCATTACTGTGGCCTGTAGAGTGTTCATAAGGTTTTTCTAAGATTTGACCTGGTGACCTAGTTTTTGACCCCACATGACCCAATATCGAACTCATCCGAGATATCATGTAGACAAATATCCTGACCAAATTTTATGAAGATTGGGCTAAAACTGTGGCCTCTAGAGTGTTCACAAGGTTTTTCAAGGATTTGACCTAGTGACCTAGTTTTTGACCCCACATGACCCAATTTCGAACTCATCCGAGATATCATGTAGACAAACATGCTGATTAAGTTTCATGAAGATTGGGCCAAAATTTGTGGCCTCTAGAGTGTTCACAAGGTTTTTCTAAGATTTGACCTAGTGACCTAGTTTTTGACCCTACATGACCCAATATCGAACTCATCCGAGATAGCATGTAGACAAACATCCTGACCAAGTTTCATGAAGATTGGGCTAAAACTGTGGCCTCTAGAGTGTTCACAATTCCAAGTTTCATGAAGATTGGGCTAAAACTGTGGCCTCTAGAGTGTTCACAAGCAATTGTTGACGACGGACGACGCACGACGGACAAAAGGCGATCACAAAAGCTCACCCGAGCACAAGTGCTCAGGTGAGCTAAAAATATGAAAACTTTAAAAATCATCTTCTTCAAAACTACTGGCCAGATTTTAAAATAAATTGGTACAGATGTTCCTTGGGTCAACCTCTACCAAAGTTGTTAAAAATTTTCCGATCCGTAAAAAAACATGGCCGCCAGGGGCGGGGCTTATTTGCCTTATATGTATATTGGGAAAACTTTAATCAACATTTCCTCAGAAACCAATTGACAGAATTTGATTAAATTTGGCAGGAATGATCCTTGGGTCAACCTTCACAAAAGTTCCTAAAATAAACTTGATCCATATAGAACTCTGGTTGCCATGGCAACAAAAAGAAAAAAATATGAAAACTTTAAAAATCATCTTCTTCAAAACTACTGGCCAGATTTTAAAATAAATTGGTACAGATGTTCCTTGGGTCAACCTATTTATCTCAGGTGAGCGATTTAGGGCCTCATGGGCCTCTTGTTTTTTGGGTTTTTTTTTTTGGTTTTTTGATTTTTGTTTGTGTGTGTGTTTATTTACAGGTGGAGGAAGATCCCGAATGCACGGAGGCATCCGGGTAGAACCACCGACCTACCGCAACACAGCTCACTTGGCTAGAAAGAATCATCCCATGATAAACCCGTGACAGCACTTTTGTTGTTGTTGTTTCTTGCTTACCACATAGGCGCATGCACTTGTTATGAAAGAAGTTTTCGTCTATCTTTTTTTTTTATCGAATTGTACTTCTATGTAAATTTTAAAGTTTGTTTGTTTGATGGGTTTAACGACCGACAGTATTTCATTCATTTCGATGTCTACATGAGACATATATAGTGCTGCCACACTGCAGTATCACGCCGTAGACATGTGGCATGATACCACACCCAGTCACACTATCCTGACACCAGGCCAACCAGTCCTGCAATTACCCTTATATTCTGAGCGCCAAGCAAGAGAGCTATAACAGTGCCATTTTTACGACTTTGGTATGTCGAGGCCGGGGATCGAACCCACGACCATCCGCACCCGAGGCGGACGCTCTAACCACTCGGCCACCGGGGACGACAAATTTTAACGTAACATGAATATAAAAATAATAAGACTGATATTGATGACTATACATCCTTAGATATATAGAGAGAGAGACGAGGAAGTAAAAGGAGGAAAACATAAAAAGGAAAAACAAAAAACTAGCGATATAAAAAGAACGAAATGGTTAGAATTGCCTTAAAGGGAGAGAAAAATTAAAATAGATGTTAGGACAGAGAGAGAGGGGGGTGGGGGCGGGGTATGGGAGGAGAAAGAAGTGGGGAAAATGCAGAAGAGGAAGGAAGTGGAAGTTTAGATAGGGGGAAATAATGGTAAATATGAGACTATGATATAATGTACACATGTGAAGCTAGTACCATACTGTTTATATTTTATAATGTAATAGATGTTTATACATTTTAGTTCTCTTTTTCTGGTACCTACTTATTTGTTTGAGGCTCGATTTAATTTCGAAAATGAGTTGCTGGTGAATTGATATTAAGTTAGCTCGTTTACAAATTGCCATTGGCTAAAACTTGTTTTTTACTTATGTGTATGTATTACGTCTATCAATACCAACATGGTCACCCAATGCAGAATTCCGTGATTCCGAAAAAAATAGGATGGTTTCCCCATCTATATCAAGAATGATAAAAACCTATACATGTATATAGAAATTATATTTTCGTTTTTCGTCTTAACATGTTGAAAAAAAGCCGGAGTACCTGGAGAAAACCCACGTGTCCATTCACATGCATCATTGGAGTGACCTGGGATCGAACCTGGGTTGGGTTGTAAAGCCAGTATGTTAACCACAACGCTATCTGGACACCATTTTTTAACTAAGGTCTGCATATTAATGAATGTTCCAAGTGGCATCACAAACACTGTATTGGGGCCCCAATATTATTTCTATGCATTGGTTTATTCTTATGTTCTGATTTTATCAAATCATCAACAATGTATATGCAATGCACATAGGTAACAATTAATTACTAATACAAATCAATTGAAATTTTCATAATATTTTATTAATTGGAACAAATCAAAACAAAGTTGTTTACAACTCGTTTAGACTTTTAGCTTTCTCCGAGCAAAATTTACGGTAGTATATAAGGGCATGAAAAATATTTTAATCGCGTGCGCACAACGTTTTAGGTAACACGTAACTAGTAAGTTTACCAGGCTTTAAGTGTTTAGGGATACATTAATTTGAAACAAAAAATTGATAAAACTGCATCAAATTATAACGCAGTATGCATTACATCGTTTTTTGCACGTTTTTTTTTTTGTTGTTGTTTTTTTTTTATCAACTAGAAATGTTCATATTGTAGAAATCGAAAGAGTGGAGCTTTCAATTTCCCGATGAGATTAAAGAAAGACCTGCGTGGATGAAGTCAATAACTTAGTGCCCTAAAAACCTCTCATATTTATATGTCTTCTGGACCTGCGACAACACGATAATTGTCGATTTTGTTGCGTATTTAAGAGACGAGAGGCCAAAACAGGACACCATAAATTACCGGTGCTATCACATCGCTCAAAATGAATAAGATTTATTGTATGCTAACTGATGAAACACTGTGTTCTCAGTGAGATGAAATTCATGTCACCAACTCTGCACTATTGCCGATACTACCTATCTTTCTTATAACGGGAGATAACTTGGATATACATACATATACTGTCTATATAGCAATATCTCATACCGGTATATATACTTATGTATATGGATATTATTATTATTATTATTACACCACATTTATATTGCACTTTTTTCATATATATTATACGTTCAAAAGTGCTTTACAATCTGTTTAAACACAAAAAAGAAAATAGATATAAAATACATGCAATGAAACCATCCACTGAAACTAAATACACCTAAAATAAGGTAAGAATATCATGCGTAGAGTGTTTTAAAATATAAGTAACAACAGTGTCATAATATCAAATAGTATTAAAATAAAGTAAAAGTTCCCTCATAAAATTTAAGAAGCAAACTGGGAAAATATCATTAAATAATAAACGTGTAAAAAAAAAACAAAAAACAACAACATTAAAATGTTTAAATCCACAGTTATTAAAAGTACAGTAATCGAGTTATTACCATTTTAATGATTGCTATAGAATCGAACAAAGAAGTATGTTTTTAAGAGTTTCTTAAATGAGACGAAACTGCTGGACTGGCGTATTAAGACCGGCAACGAGTTCCAGAGTTTTGGAGCACTAAGAGTAGGCATCTGTCGCCATATTTCGCTGTTTTGGTTCTAGGTTGGACTAGTGTCAGTGAAACGTCTTGGGATCTAAGTACACGGCTGGGTTTGTAAATTTCTAACATTAATTGAATATACTCCGGTGATTGACCATGTAGTGCCTTGAACGTAAGAGTTAATATCTTAAACTGTATTCTGGCTTCTACAGGCAACCAATGCAGTTCTTTAAGGATGGGGGTTATATGACTGAAACGTGGGTTTTTTGTAATAATCCTAGCCGCCGTGTTTTGGACAGTCTGTAGCTGTTGGACAGTGTTTTTTGGTAATCCATATAACAGAGAATTACAGTAGTCAAATCGAGATGTAACAAGACTGTTAACAAGCGATTTTGTTGCGTCAGTGGTAAGATACTGTCTGATGTGGCTAATTCGGCGACGTTGAGCATAACAAGATCGACACACTGAGTTTACGTGATCTTCTAAGTCTTACCTAGAGTCTAAAAAAGCTCCCAGATTTCTAACAACAGTAGCCGGTTGTATTTTAGATGCTCCAATGGTTATTGAAATATCACCCACAAGCTTTTCATTGTGTTTAGAAGAGAAAAGAATTACTTCAGTCTTATTGGTGTTGAGTTTAAGCATGTTTTGATGCATCCATGAAACTATGTCTGCCAGGCAGGTCTCGACACGCTGAACAGCTTCTGCAACATTAACTTAGTCAGTAGGTTTGAAAGCTATGTAAAGTTGAGAATCGTCTGCGTAAAAATGATGAAGTAGACCGTGGTTTCTGCAGATGGCTCCAACTGGTTTTGTATACATGATGTAATTTTTCGGACCTAAAACTGAGCCCTGCGGAACACTGTAATTCATCAAAACTGCTTCTGACAACTGGCCGTCAATACAAACTGTTTGGTACCGGTCACCTAAGTAAGACGTCATCCACTGAAGTGGTTTTCCCTCAATTCCAAAGTCATGTTTCAAACGATTCAAGAGTAAACTATGGTCGATGGTATCAAACGCAGCTGAGAGGTCAAGTAGGACAAGAATGGCGACTTTATTTTGATCTAAGGATTGCATGATGTCATTTTGGACTTTAATTAATGCTGTTCTGTAGAATGGAACTTCCTATAGGCAGATTGATATTGTTCATGTAGATTATTCAGTGATAAATGACACTCTAGTTGTGAGTCTACTGCTTTTTCTAAACTTTTGAAACAAATGGTAAATTTGAAACTGGTCTATAGTTTTTTAGTTCATTTTGGTCGAGGCCGGGTTTTTTGAGTAGTGGTCGTATTCGTGAACATTTAAACAATTTTGGAACATACGCTGATTCTAATGATGTGTTAATGATTTTAGTCAATATCGGTGAAAGTTCATCGATGTAATATTTCAACAGCCTTGTGGGTATTGGATCAAGTTCACATGATTTGTTTGGTGATTTCACGATTATTTGCTTGATATCCTGTTCAGACAATGAAGAGAAAGCAGTCAGATTAGAAATTAAACATGGCCGAGATGGTTCTACAGCTTCGGGAACGCTCGTTGTTGAGATGTCTGCCCTTATATCATTTCTAATGCCCTTGATTTTGTCAATGAAAAAACCACTAAAGTCCTGCGCTAATTCCTTCGATGATGATATAGAAGGTAAAATCGCTTCAGTTGTCGAGCCAAGAAGATGATTTGTTATTTTGAAAAGACATTTCTGATCTCGTCTTGAAGATTTTATTTTGTCCGTATAATAAGCAATTCTGGCTTGTTTTAGCAATTTATTTACCAGAGCACATTGTTCACGGTATATCTGATGATCTATTATAAGTTTTGACTGTCGCCATTTACGCTCTAGCTTTCGGCGATGGTGTTTGGCATCGTGAAGTTCGTCTGTGTACCAGTCACGTCCGGGCCTCAAAACTATAGTCTTAGTACGTAATGGAGCATGTTTTTCTAGGAGAGAAGATAATTCTTACTAACTCATCAGCATCTGAAGACCATGACTTAGAATTTTGTAGACAAGATGATACAATGTCCTCCTTAAAAGATTGTATATTAATAGTATTAACTTTCTTAAAAGAAACGGTTTTTCTTATAGGTGCTGGCTTAAATATCTTTGCTGTAAATGTCACAGCGTAATGATCACGAGAAACCTTCCCGGTTGAGTCCGATAGTCCGGGATCGGAAACATCAATTAGAGAAACGATGTCTTCTGAATCCCTGGTGATTACTACATCAAGCGTATGTCCCTACATGTGTAGGTTGGTTAACGTGTTGCCTCATACCACAAGGCTTGAGGGTACTACTAAACTGCAAGGTGTCACGATTATTTGGGACGTCTAAGTGAAAATTTAAGTCGCCAACTATAATGACACTTTTATCATCAGTAGCGTATCTGAAAGGAACGTTGGCCATTCTTGTTCTAAAAACTCATTGGTCTTAAAACCATTTGCTTTTGTTGTTGTTGTTGTATTGGGGTTTACCGTCACTGCGATAGTATTTCAATCATATAGCGACGTCCAGCTAATTACAGGATGAGGAAGACCCCGATTACACAGAGGTACACGGGTAGAACCACCGACCTACCGCAAGCCAGTTGGAAGGCTTCCTCACATGAAAAATCCGAAGTCCCTACCGGGATTCGAACCCACAGCGGTGAGAGGCTGAGAGATTTGTAGTCCACGACTGTAACCGCTCGGCTACGGCGGCCCCCCATTTGCCTTTGACGGAGGCGGTCTGTATATGACTGCAAAACGTACTGAGTAATTATTTAACTTTAGTTTGCAGTCTAGATATTCAAAAGTAGAAAACTCATGATCAGCACTTGAAGAAATCACATGGATATCAATAGGTGATTTGAATATAAGAGCAACTCCACCTCCACGTCTACCATCACGTGGCACATGTTTGATGCAATAACCTGTGGGAACCAATTCAGCAATGCAGGATTTGTCAATTTTGCTTCCGAGCCATGTTTCAGTAATAGCAACAATGTCAAAATCATTTGATTGTATGAAATCACAAAGTGAAATAGTCTTGTTCTTGACTGATCTTGGATTTATACAACAGACTTAAAGAAAATTCTGTGATTTGGTTAATTCAGGCAATTCATATTTTATACTAATTAAATTCCTAGATACTGTCTTAGGCTTCTTGTGGAAAGAAGTAACAGACTTGTTTGAAATATTCGTGGTGGGAATCAATTGAGGCAATGTTCGTATTAGTCCTATAAATAAGCCATAGCGTATCGATTTTACTATTTTGACATTTCCTGATACGCTATGTCTTATGGCTCGCCGTATACATTGATGTAGCAAACTCCGCGTGAATTTTTACGCGCTTCATTTTCATCCCTCACAATCAGAAACATCGACAATTCAATATGACAACGCATTGAATCTATAGCAGACATAATAATTTATCATATCTGTTAAGAATAGAATAGAATAGAATATTGATTTAAAGACACCCCAACAGTCGAAAGACGTCATATGGTGTCTAAAAACGCTTAAAAATACGATAAGTCACAAAATTATACACAAGTAAATCCCGCACAGCAGGAGAGTAAACACGTACATATCACGTATGTAAAATCAAAGCTTTTTATATATACCAACGTCTTTAATAAAAGCGATCAAAGTATCAACAGAAACAGTATTAAAAAGGTCTACCATAGATGTCACATTAAAATAATTAGTTCTAATAAGATTTAAATCAATACAGTCGACTAAAATATATTTGATTGTATACGGTTCCTGGCAAGGAATGCATACAGGTTGTTCTTCTCGATTTAATAGATAGGAGTGAGTCAAACGAGTATGTCCTATGCGACAACGATTGATAACACATTCCTCCCTACGCACGGCGCGGGAAGATGGATACCAAAAACCTAAGGATGGTTGAATAGAATGTAACTTATTAAATTGAGCGTTGTCCCAACTAGATTGCCATTTTGAAAAGATCAATTTATTTACGGAAGATTTCAAATCTGTAAATGGAATTTTTATAACAGCCTCGTTTAAATCGGAGGCTGCCTTAGCAGCACGATCAGCTCTCTCATTACCTCGAATTCCCATATGACTGGGAACCCAACAGAATATAATTTGTTTCGAAAAAGATAGGTGATGATGTTTAATTAAAATATCTTGAATTAGTGGATTCGAAAAGTTCATGTTTTTAATTGATTGTAGAACAGACAAGGAATCAGAAAATATGATAAATGTATTGGACGGAATAGACGATACCGCATGTAAAGCTAACTCAATAGCTTTTGCTTCTGCAGAGAAAATTGAAGCGCCATCCGGTAAACGATATAATTTTGTGTAAAAGTAGCTTATGACTGCACATGTGGTCGTATTGCCATCTTTAGAGCCATCTGTATAAATGTCATAATGGTCTTCATAAGTGGACCTCATTTCATTGAACTTTGATTGAAATAAAATTGGATCAGTGATGGACTTTTTAGAATTGTGAAGACTAAGATTAACTTCAGGTCTTTTAAGTGTCCAAGGTGGAATTTGTGGCACTGTTTTTGGTTTAATGACTTTAATGTCAACTTCTAAACCTGAAATAAGATTCTGAGCACGCAAACCCAAAGGTTTGATAACCTTATGTTTGCTCTCATATAATGTTTTATAGTTAGGGTGAAATACGCCATCATAAGCTGGGTTACTCGGATTTGATTTGAGTTTTGTAATATACTGTAAGGTTAATTTTTCTCTACGTAGATATAAGGATGGTTCATTTGCAGCTACATAAAGGCTTTCAACAGGAGATGTTTTAAATGCGCCAAGTGCCAAGCGAAGTCCTTGATGATGAATTGTATCCAGTAACTGTAAATATGATTTTCTGGCTGAACCATAAACGATACAGCCATAGTCTAGTTTTGAACGAATTAGAGAACGGTATAAATTCAATAGGACTTTTGTGTCTGCCCCCCAATCAGTATGGGCGACTACTCTCATTATGTTCAATGCCTTTAGACATTTATTCTTCAGGTATTTTAAATGGGAAATAAAATTAAGTCTTTTGTCGAAAATCACTCCAAGAAATTTAAATTCGTCAACGACAGGGATAGGAGTACCATCCAGCGTTAAATTTGGGTCATCGTGATGATTTCTTAATTGACAAAAATGCACACACTGTGTCTTTGATTTAGAAAATTTAAAGCCATTTTCAGATGCCCATTTTTGTATTTTATTAAGACATTGTTGAAGCTGCCGTTCAATAGTATTCATATTTTTGGATCTGTAGCAAATTAAAAAGTCGTCAACGTAAAGAGAGCAATCAACACCAGGATTTAAACATTTAACAATACTATTAATTTTAACACTAAAAAGGGTAACAGAGAGAATACTTCCTTGTGGAACTCCCTGCTCTTGACTAAAACAATCTGATAAAGTCGAACCACATTTGACTTTAAAATTTCTGTCTGATAATAAAAAATGTTCTATAAATATTGGTAAATGGCCCTTAAGACCAAAATCATGCAAATCTTTCATAATACCATGTTTCCATGTAGTATCATATGCCTTTTCCAGGTCAAAAAATATACTTACTAAATGTTCCTTTTTCATAAAGGCGTCACGAATAAAACTTTCAAGTCTAATTAAATGATCAGTTGTACTTCTCTGGTTTCTGAAGCCACACTGGAAATTTGTAATAAGGTTATTAGACTCTAAGAACCAAACAAGACGGGCATTAATCATTCTCTCTAGAGTTTTGCAGATGCAGCTTGTTAAAGCAATAGGTCTATAATTAGTGGGATTAGTATTGTAATGTAAATAAACAGATATATTAAGGCTTGGCTGCAAAAGTTACCTCCCTTATTTTATGTCACTTCATTTGTTTATTCTCCGGGTCCTGAATACATTTTGTATTGGTTTCAAGCAGAGAAAGGTATGTTTTAGGTTGGAATAAGTTGATAATGTTATTAATATGATTTGCTTTTTATTAAACTTATTGAAGAGTATTAATGTATGAAATTAGTAAGGTTTACTTCAGTGTTTAGCTGTAAAGTTACTAGTCGGTAGTTTCCGTATTTTTCGGGAAGCTTCGGAGGCCGTTAGGTGGCGCTCTGACAAGTAGTATAAAAGGGAGACAGAGAGCATATTTCAGTCAGTCTGGTTTTGGTTCTCGAAGGAGTAGGTCGACTTAATATATTATAAGCTTTATAAGAGAATTAGTAGTTGGACTTTGGGCCGATTTACTAGAGCCGAAAAGTAACGATTGATGGAATCGTCACGTTATTATAGTAGGCTGCATGTAATAGCGCACGGGTCGTTCTGCTAACTTCTCGGGTAATTGAAATTGCATATCACCACCACCCTTTTGCTTGATGGTTTCGTCACATTAGGGTTGGTGTGGTTT
The DNA here is from genome assembly GCA_021229015.1 of Solen grandis. NCBI lineage: Eukaryota > Metazoa > Mollusca > Bivalvia > Adapedonta > Solenidae > Solen > Solen grandis. Next base: position 41,235,415 of record CM037783.1, on the reverse strand, counting down.
CAAGTTAGTTTTAAGGAATTGAGATAGAGTCTATGATAGCTTTTATTCAGGAAGTCAGGCATCAGGCTAAACAAAGAATATTTTATATATAACTTTGAGGATTCATATTCACATATTTTGTTATTAGTTAATTCATAGTGATCATATATTGATTAATCTTAACCCAAATTATTTAAGGAATCATTGTCGAATCTTTTTGGTCTAATCATCAGGCAGGTAGCCCCAAGGAAAATCTTATATAAATATAAATAGTCGTTTATTTTCTAGTCTCAGCTGCATGGAGTCATGAGCTTAGCTGATTCATATTAAATCTAAGTAATTTATTTTCAAGTTTCATCCGCTCGGAGTTATTTGATTTGTAAATATAAAGATAGGCTTAGCTAAGGTCAGGGTAAAGAATTGCCCAGTTCATTATTAGACCTCGTGTACGCTACAGTATTATCCTTACCAGGTTTTGGAACTGGGATAATAAATGCCTCCTTCCATGAAGGAGGAACTATACCTGAAGACCAGATATCATTAAATATTTTTAACAGAGTATCCAATGAAGAGTGTGGGAGATTACGAAGTAATTGATATGGAATGTCATCAGGACCTGCAGCGGTGTCATGAGATTTTTTTAAGGCGTCCTGAAGTTCAAACAAAGAGAACGGCTTATTATAAGCTTCATCATTAGATGAAGTAAAATTTAATTTTTGCTTTTCCGATTCCTTTTTGTGTTTCTGAAATTCCTTAGAATAATTCTTAGAAGACGAGTTTTTAGAAAAACATTCCGCCAATAAATTAGAAATACTTTTTAGCTCACCTGAGCACAAAGTGCTCAAGGTGAGCTTTTGTGATCGCCCTTCGTCCGGCGTCCGTCGTCGTGCGTCGTCAGTCGTCAGTCGTCCGTTGTCAACAATTTGCTTTAAAGGACATCTCCTCAGAAACCGCTGGACAGAATTTCATGAAACTTGGCAGGAATGTTCCTTGGGTGAGGCTCTACAAAAGTTGCTAAAATAAACTTGATCCATGAAGAACTCTGGTTGCCATGGCAACAAAAAGAAAAATAATTTGAAAACTTTAAAAATCATCTCCTTCAAAACTACTGGCCAGATTTCAAAATAATTTGGTACAGATGTTCCTTGGGTCAACCTCTACCAAAGTTGCTAAAATTATTCCGATCCGTAAAAAAAACATGGCCGCCGGGGCGGGGCTTATTTGCCTTATATGTATATAGAAAAACCTTTAAACAACATCTCCTCTGAAACCACTGGACAGAATTTGATTAAACTTGGCAGGGATGATCCTTGGGTCGACCTTCACAAAAGTTGCTAAAATAAACTTGATTCATGTAGAACTCTGGTTGCCATGGCAACAAAAAGAAAAAAAAATGAAAACTTTAAAAATCATCTTCTTCAAAACTACTGGCCAGATTTTAAAATAATTTGGTACAGATGTTCCTTGGGTCAACCTCTACCAAAGTTGCTAAAATTATTCCGATCCGTAAAAAAACATGGCCGCCAGGGGCGGGGCTTATTTGCCTTATATGTATATAGAGAAACCTTTAAACAACATCTCCTCTGAAACCACTGGACAGAATTTGATTAAACTTGGCAGGGATGATCCTTGGGTCAACCGTCACAAAAGTTGCTAAAATAAACTTGATCCATGTAGAACTCTGGTTGCCATGGCAACAAAAAGAGAAAAAAATGAAAACTTTAAAAATCATCTTCTTCAAAACTACTGGCCAGATTTTAAAATAAATTGGTACAGATGTTCCTTGGGTCAACCTCTACCAAAGTTGCTAAAATTATTCCGATCCGTAAAAAATCATGGCCGCCAGGGGCGGGGCTTATTTGGCTTATATGTATATAGAGAAACCTTTAAACAACATCTCCTCTGAAACCACTGGACAGAATTTGATTAAACTTGGCAGGGATGATCCTTGGGTCAACCTTCACAAAAGTTGCTAAAATAAACTTGATCCATGTAGAACTCTGGTTGCCATGGCAACAAAAAAAAAATAAAAAAATGAAAACTTTAAAAATTATCTTCTTCAAAACTACTGGCCAGATTTTAAAATAAATTGTACAAGCCTACAAGTAACTTGCTGGCTGATTTGGTTTTATACTGTTCGCTGCTCCTCAGTGGTCTGGTGATGAGGATTTTACTATGAAAATTGGTAATGTTTAACTGTAGCTTTTCTGCAGTTCAGGCTACCTCTCCAAAAGTTGATCCTTTACAGATCATATTTACAGAAGTTGAATATTTTTAAGTGTGATGTTTTGTTACATTTATGCATAAAAAGAATGCATCAGCTCATAAACAAAACAAGAAATATGTCTTGGTAGCTTAATAAAATGCAAAAAGTTACATTAAATTAAAAGGCCACTTATTAAAGAGAGAGAAGTCTAACAGAGAGAGAGAGAGAGAGAGAGAGAGAGAGAAACCAGCTAGAAACAAAAAAAAAAATTGTACCCTTAGATGAGATAGTCCACTAGTCTGATAGGTCATTTGGGTGATTCCACTACATATGCAGAGGTGGAGAAGATAACATTACCACAAATACCATTCCTATTGCTTAGTCTGACCTTCTGGCAGAGGTCACATTTTTTGGACTGTGTTGCCCCACTGAGTTAGTGCAAAACTATATTACCTGCTACTATGTATATGAGATACTAGGCTAGTTTTACACAAAGCCACCTGATAGAGATATAAGGGTTATTCATACTATCCTAAATCAGCAGCAGCATCAACATCATCATTAAAGTGATTGTGGGGGGGGGGGGGGTGAATATGCAGATTGTTTGCCTTTGCTTTGGTTCATGTCAGTGTTCCAGTACACAGGGATTACCAAACACCTCTTAAAAACCACAAACGAATGATTAAAAACACTTTGTAATAAATTGCAACTTATTTCATAATAATTAACCCTTTTCCTCATAGAGATCTATAAAATACCTATGTGAGTAGCATAAAACCTAATCAGC
>CM037783.1:41182343-41232343 GCA_021229015.1 Solen grandis | reverse complement strand
ATGCTTGATAACTTAGCAGAATATATTAGGGAACAAGGATCCTAAAAACCGATTTTTTACCGGTTTTGACCGATTTCGATCTCAATCGACTGGTTCAGATTTCAAAAAGTACCAAAAAAATTGGTCGAAAAAAAATCCATAATCCTCGTCTAAAACTTTCAAAATCGGTCCAAACGGTTCATAATAGTCTCTCTTACACACCAATTGACCTACTTCTTGAATTTCCGGTGTGCCCTTGGGGCAGGTGTCAGTGGGGGTCAGGCAGGGACACCCGTCTAGGTCATTATTGGGCAGTTAAGATAAATGGATTGACGGTTTGTACTTAGCGGTTATTTGGACGGTGCCGTGTAATTATCTATGCCGGAATAATGGACCATTGCTTGTTTGCAAACTGTAACCGGTCGACTTTTAAATGCGGTAATTAATGACAATATCAAAGGCTAATCAAAATGTTTGATCTCCTTAGTAATTTGTAATTTGTAAGAACAAAATAAAAGAATTAAAAAAAACTGATAACTGTTTGGTGTTATTACTCAACTTTATATTTGGTATAGGGGCGAACGCTACTTACTTACTTACACACATGGTAGTGGCTAGCTGCAGCACAACGCATTTAAATAAAAAAAATAATCACAAATAAATAAAAGTTATTGACAAAAAAAATATATAAACACAAAGGCACATAATAAACAACACCAAAACGACTGCTTCCAACAATTTATTGATTCGTTAGAGTCATATACAGACCGTCATATACATGCACTTCCGGTAAACAAACTTTCGATTTCGTAGAGGTAAATATTGCAGAAAAATACCTTATTATGCCATCAGGATGCTGAAATATAATAAAAGATCTATTTTCACACAATGATTCAGGGTATGTTGATTGAAAATATCAATGTTATTTTTTTTTTCGTTTTTTTTCGGTTATGTTTTTTTTCGGGGGGGGGGGGGGGTACGGAACGGAATTGTTGTAATGGGGGGGGGATTTTGCCGTCGACCGGTTGAGATTCCAAAATTTTAGGATCCCTGTTAGGGAATCTGTAATGTTTAGGATTCTATGGCTGTTGAATAAGGAAAATGGTTCATACTTAATATTTTCTTTAGTATTTATATATATATCCCTAAAATGTATATAACACATTCACGTGTGGTAATGTTTCTTTTTTATATCTTTTAACTATTTTTTACCATGTACACTTAACATGCTTTGTGTTACTAAATCTAGTACATACTTACAATTACTATATGACTATGTACTGAATAGGTAAATGTCAAATGAAATAATGTTCCATTCTCTTACCTAGACAAAGTGGAACAAGCTACGTTTGTATGAATGCCATGCCCCTCGGAGGTCAAGGTCATCTGGCTGGTAGAGTTCTCAAGGTGCATGCACTTGTGAAGTTTGGAAGCCTTCTGTGTTATGGTCAAGGTAAAAACGAACAGCTCAAAAACAATATACCCATTGTTCTGGGGTCATAAAAAACAGGTATGGGAGAGAGAGGAGAATAACTTGACTTGTTAAACCACAAGACACCCATTCACTCATGAATACTATTTCAGTTCAGACTGAAAAATGAGAAGGGGAAAAAAATGTTTGCAAGTTGATTTGAGTTGTCATATTCGTCAGGGAACACTGAAGAAAGTCGGGCAGTTTCTTCACTAATTAGACATCAACACCCCAATTAAGTCTGATCCTGTCATCATTTGGAGGTATCATGTTGAGAAAGCTGCAGAATGCATGACATACTTTTTTCTGTTGAGGTTGGCAACACGCGCGGCTGAATTGTTTCTCTTGTCATCACTTTTCGCTTCACATCTTGGTTATTTTTTTCCCTGCAAAGTAAGCTGGATTGAATAGTAAAAGGAATTTGACAGGAAAGTTCTGGTATGCTAGGTTTTATTTTGTGTTTATTACTTTCTGTACTTTATTTTCTGTACTTTTATTCTTGTTACACGTCAATTATTTCCTCAAAGATCATGTCATTTTTGCACCCTGCATCTATCAGTGCTTTGGTTTTGCAGCATTAGATTGTATGTGTGCTGAATTTGAACAATGATGGCCCATTGATAATTACGAGAACTCCTCAAATTCTTTTTTTATTTGAGCTGATAAGCTATCAGGCATTCGATGGACATTATGCACTCTTGTGGATTATGAATAAATGCCTAGGGCACATATTTCTATCACTTTTATTAAATTTCAAAAACAGATGTGTAACTTAAATTCCTTCACTATAGTTTTTTTTCAGTATGAGCTGTCCAGTGTATCATGATTTTATTTGCATGGATGAAATATGATGAGAAGCCATTTTAAAATTAAGACATCTTTATTCTGAAATGTTTAATGATAAACCATATACTGCATTCATTTCTGGCTGAGCATTGTTTTCAGACTTGGAAACTGTACCTTTTTCTGACATTAAGCCCCAGTCTGCCACCATTTTTTGTCTTAGAACAGTGAGATATGTTACCTACACATGTTGTATTATATTTTATTGTAGGCCTTATTGCAGCCATGCACAAAAGTGTCCTTTTTTTTCTGTTCACAAAGTGGTCATAGCCAGACTAATGGAATGGGATTTGTCAAATTTTGATACATCTGGAAGCCCTAGTAACCCTAGAAGGAGGGAGAAATATGGAGTTTCCTAAATATTTGACAGACATGGCCACAATCCGGAGGTTTTTTTTTTTTTGAAGACAGTATTTTCTGGGGAACAGCCATATAGGGTTTAATTCTCCATGATGCAATACATTGCCTGTGAAAATATGGATGTCTGCAAAAGTAATAATGTAGGATAGCTAGTTTAACACTTGTCAAAAGACAAAAAGGAAGATAGTCCAACAATATTAGTCTCTCTAGAACAAGTTTTTCATTCACTTAAAACTTCAGATATATCCTATAGTTGCTTAATCACAGCAGCATCAGTCACAAGAATATATTTCTTCATAATTCTGTTCTTCTCTTTTTTCACATCTTCTTTTATGTAATCATTATAATCAGTCCCCTACAGGTGTTTACATCGAAGGGGACAATAGGTTTGGCCTCCATCTGTCCTTCTTTCTGTCCGTCCGTCCGGAAATCTGGATCCCATGATAACTTAAAAACTGTTTTTAAAATAATATTTTGAAACTTGTTATATGAATAGATGACAGTATGGAGATTCTGCACGTCCCTTTTTTTTCTGACCAAAATTCTGGTTGCTATGGTAACGAAAAAATTATGCACCTCACAAGTAGGGGACTCATATGTTGCATGCAACAGCAGTTACTTGTTCAACATCTGACTCAGTCGACTTGTTCACCATTTTCTCTCCTAGGCAAGTGGCTTGTTATAACCAATTGTAATGAGACAGATACTTTTACCATCTTTGAAGGTATAAGAAAAAAACGTGGCTCCATTCTATTACTATAGACATTTTATTGAACATTTAACACAATATCTAATATCCTTTGGAGTCTGAAGAAACTAGGAGAACACTGGATTGAATTAAACCCAGTAGGCAGGAATGTGGGGTATAGGAAACTTGTCACAGCTGTGAGATATACAGATGTCATGGGGACTTGCTAATTTAATCAAACTGAATTATTGCGGGCTATTAATGGGAGCAAGTCTTTTTCTCAATTGTGACCTTGACCCTCTCCAAATTAACCATTGCAGATGCACATCTAAAGGAATTTTTTCTTCTCAATTTTTTTTCAGTTACATTAGATTAGTTCAGAAGTTAGTTTGGATAGAAGATGATGTTTTGATGGTGCTTTTATCCAAATTGCAGCGGATAGCTGTAATCTCTTTGTGAGCTGTCCCATGAATGGTATTGATTGAAATGTTTAAAAAAATGGACAGAGGCTGATGGTTTGTCTTTTCATTTTGTGCTAGTATTATGACACTGAAAGTCAATATACATTATTTAGACACCCAGTAAATGTGTATATAACTAGTGCAGTAAACAAGTTTGTTTGGCTGGTTTTTGTGTCACACACTACATGTCCCATGTTTTGCTCACCTGAGCACAATGATAACATTTGCATGAACTTGTAAGATTTCATGTGAAACTAAGCTATCAGTTATTAGGGCAAGGCATGAATCACTTTCATTGTTGTGACTTGGTCAGATATCTTCCTTTTTAACATCATGCATTAAGAGTCCTAGAGCCTGATTGTAATCATGATAAACAGTCTTGTGTTAGCAAGCTAGCCAGTAATAGAAAATGGTTCCATATTGTTGGTACCAAAGAATCTAATCCAGTACAGATTTGTGCTCGCTTCCGTCATCTATCTTAGAAAGATTATATAGGAAATAATATCACAACTTTAAGCTGATGAAATGAAAGGAAAAAAATCGTAATGAAAGGAGATTAGACCTGAACCAAGAATTGTATTTTGCTGGAATTATTGAATATGAAAGCAAATTAATTTGTTGTATTATAGACAAGCCAAAGGGCATCATTTCCATTAAGATATTAAAGTCAGATATAATATTATGAGTCAAAAGCAGGCGGCCATGGGAGTGGCATGTTTGGTCACAGCACCAAGGGAACTACAAAGGTCTGTATACATGATACATAGGTAATTAGGGAGCCTGTCCCCAGGGGATTGCCCGACCAGTGCAATCAACAGTGTAATTATTTTCTGATTGTCTGATGGGTTAGATCAATATACAGTACCCTATTTGTGAAGATTTGCTCATCTTTAACACGCAATGGTAAGGAAACAAAATGCATGCAGCGTGCACCTGTGGTCACTGAGCATTCAATGTCTTGGTCTCGTGAAAAGTAATTGGTCGTTAATTTAATCCAAGGGTTCATTTGGTTGACTATGTTGATTGGGTGGCATTGAATGTCAAGACTAAACATGGATTTTGGTAATGCAAAATTGTCAGAAGTTGCATATGTACTCTGTTTCTCTGTGTTTCTCCATTTTTAGACTTGTGGCAGACAGTCAATAAAAAACGAGCATCATGGATTTGCATATTGAACACAGCTGCTTTAAATGTATTGTATCACAGTCCACATACAAGAGATAGAATGTAACTATCATAAACACGTGTGTATTGTGCGCACTCATGTATAGTGCGCATTGCCAGTTTGAGGTTCAAAACCTTGATAAAAATCTATTTCCCTTCTGTAATTCACACTCATTCTTCATACATCGAGGAGGCCACCATTTTGTTTAGCCGCAGGTATTTTACAGATATTTGATTGAACTATAGGTAACAAAAGTTATAATGCTTCCAAAAGTCAGTCATGCGATGATTATAATTCAAACCTCTAGTATCCACATTCAGCTTGCATTTTTACATTAATGTTCATTATGTCCAATCTTTGAGTAATTGTCTTCAAATGTTGACACCTTGTTGCTTGTTTGTTGCAAGTTCCTTTCCAATTTGAATTTGAAGTACACAATTATCTTTAACCAAACAGTTCTGTCCAAATTTGAACTAACTAGCTAGAATATCATCTGAATGCATTGAAAACAATCAACTGATTGTATAATCATAACATAATGACAGTCATGGTTTGCCTCAGTACCGTAATCGTTTGAATATAAGCCGCGGTTTCATGCTTAATTTCATCAATCTAAACTGTGCATGCGGCTTATATATGGTATTACAACATAGTTTACTTTTTCCCGAACATAAACCTACCGAGAATCGGTCTTTTGTTTACAAGCGCCGCCATTTTGTGTACTATTCTGCGGATTCGTAGTGATTCAAGGTTACGGCGCATCACATAAAATAAGGGACAGTTTCAATGAAATAAAATACTTTTATAATTAAACGTTTTATATGAAATCATTATAATAAATATTTTTTAATTGTAATTTAGTGTTTTTGTGTTGTTTTTCTTTAATTTTAGTGTACCCATGTCCACAGGGTACACAGGTAAAATGTGTGAGAAAATCCAGCCAATCACAGGCCGATATTCAATGAGGGGAGTTCGAACAGGGGTAGCGCCGGGTGGGATGAGGTGTCACCTTGACACTGTGTACCACAGGTTAATAAATACTAACCTGACACTTACCTGACATATTTGAGAATGTATTGAGATGACACGTTCAACTACGATATAAGCAGGATCATTTCAATCAAATTTCATTCTTGCTTTCAAGCTTGCCTAGCAAACTTCGATTGTCAAACAGATCTTTTCAGATCTACCTTCACTTTGTCAAACAGATCTTTTCAGATCTACCTTCTTTCCTTCACTTTGTCACACAGATCTTTTCAGATCTAACTGTCTGTTATGGGTCGGACACGAGTTAGCTATTCGGCTAAAGAGAAGCTTGCTGTCATAGCATATGCCGAAGCCCATGGCAACAGGACTGCAGGACGAGAGTATGGTGTCGACGAGTCAAATGTACGGAGGTGGCGAGGGTCAAAGTCTGCGCTTATGAGACAGAAGAAGACTAAGAAGGCAGATCGAGGGAGGCGGCCACTTTTCCCAGCACTTGAGAAGACCCTGCTCGAACTCGTTAACGAACGTCGGAGTCAAGGGATAGGTGTATCAACAGCTGAATTACGTCTTCAGGCCGTTGTCATGGCAAAACAACAAGAAGTACGGGAATTCAAAGCATCACAGAGCTGGGTGTACTCCTTCCTGAGACGAAATCACCTTTCCATTCGACGCCGAACTCATATCGCGCAGAGGCTTCCCGAGGATTTTGAAGACAAAATCACGGAATTTCAAAAATTCGTGATTTCCCTCCGAAAGAAACATGGCTTCCTCCTATCCCAGATAGGAAATGCAGACCAGACGCCCCTAACATTTGATCTGCCGAGCGCGACGACAGTCCACCATACTGGTTCCTCGACCGTTACCATCACAACAACCGGAAACGAGAAGAACCGTTTTACAGTGATGTTGGGCTGCACCGCTGATGGGGGGAAGCTACCACCCTATGTCGTCTTCAAACGAAAAACAATGCCGAAGATGAAGTGGCCCGAAGGCATCCACGTTAGGGTACAGGAGAAGGGCTGGATGACAGAGGACCTGGTAGCTGACTGGATAAAAACGGTGTGGTGCAGACGACCAGGCGCTTTACTGGAGAAGTCCCTTCTCGTGCTGGATGCATTTAGGGCTCACAAGACCCCCCACATCAAGACGCTGCTGACCGATAACCGAACCAGTCTGGCCATAATCCCAGGGGGGATGACTTCAATATTGCAACCCCTTGACGTGTCCATCAACAAACCTATGAAGTCTCTCCTGCAGAAAAGGTGGTCAGACTGGTATACGTCGGGAGCACACACTTTCACGAATAGTGGCCGAATGAGGAAGCCGGAAATGGACTAAATCTGCAGATGGATTGTTAGCGCGTGGGAGGAGCTTGATCCAGCCATCATTGAACGCTCCTTCAAGAAATGCTGCATCAGCAACAGCCTTGACGGAACTGACGACGACATTTTATGGGAAGATTACGTTGGTGGCCCAGGAATAACGGACGACGATGACGCTGACAACGCTTATTACGCAGACGTTCCGGAAATCGATGACGATACTCTACGACGATTACTCGACAGCGACGACAGTGATGAGGAATTTGACGGATTCTGCGAGGAAGATTTACGTATGCAGTAGACAACATCACTATAAAATAACTGCCCTTTTCAGGGCAAACAAATATATCCGTTAAGATAGATTTTCACAATTGTCATACAAATAAATCTGTTAGGATATATTTTTACAATCGGGTACGGGTTAAGACAACTGTAAATTACGCAGCGTGTAAAAATAATAGGTTACCAAAATGGCCGATCCTGACGATTTGTCTGCGGCTTATATACAGTATTAGGCGTTTTTTAGCTGATTTGGGGACAAAATTTGGGATGCGGCTTATCTACGAATGCGGCTTATATTCAAACGATGACGGTAATGATGATGCGAATATCGCATTTGGCTTCATGTCGTCAATGAATTATAATGTAAAGTACAGTATAGTACTGAATGCGTTCTGGGTAAACAAACGAGAATAATGATTTCGTTAGCATTTATTTCACAATTATATTGAAGAAATCACAAACAGACAACAATTTTCTGGCAAGTATATACGATAAAGCTTTAATACCAATTTAAAATATAAATACAATCATATTGACTTCACCGATCGCCAATATGGCTTCCTAGTGGGTGGGGTAAAGTTTGGAAACACTAAGAAAAAACTGAATTCTCATGTATTGTGAGTACCCCTTCTCGGAAATCGAAATTGAAGTCATAGAAATGCGCACAGTATACGCGTGTTTATGGTACTAAAGAAAGGTCATGACCTCATTAAGTATGCACTCAGGGTCATGAACCTTTCTGTGAATCCTAATGAAACGATCAATGTGCTCAAAGCAATGAGAGACTGAGGGCTGGGTGGCTGGGTTAACTTGAAATAAAGAGCAAGTTCAGCTGATTTACTAATTATACCCCCAGGTGCTAAGTATATGGGAGGCTATATCGATGTCTGGTCTGTCGGTCAATCTGTCTGTAGAGATTTAGATTTGCCTGCCCTATATCTTGGCTATCTTTACTTGGATTTTGATAAAACCTTTACAAGACTGATGAGTACCAAGCCTTGTTGTGCATAATGTTGGTATGTCATGATTCGCTTCATTTTAAATGAGTTATGGCCCTTTGTTATATTTCTCAAGACTGTCTAACATGGTAACAGTATGATGTGGTATCTGGGGGCATTCATCATCTTCTTAAGCTTGATCAAAAATCCAAAATAATTAACATAAACTGCTTCAGGCATATTGCTTGGGAAGATTTAACAATTTTGAAACAACTGCGTCTTTCCTTCCCTTATGTATAACTAAATATTTATCCGTCCATTTATCATAAAGGTTAAACTCTCCTCTTTCATTCTAATAAGTTTGAAGAATATGCAAATACAATCTGCAAATAAAATAGAAACAAGCATCTTTATTCCCCAATTTTCCAGTGAATATTTCAAAACGTTTTTTTTTTAATGTAAAGCTTTGACTGTGCCTTAGCTTGCTTCTTAGAGAAAAACCTTTACAGCGGTCCATATTGTGGATACACATGATAGAAATATCAAAAAATGAGATTTGAAAATATCATGTTGTCCAAAAAAAACGTGGGACCCTTAAAAATCAAACTAGTTCCTGTTGTCTGACATTGATCCAACTGGCTGTCCAATGTCTTTTGATAAATTGCAAAAAGGCTGCTAAAACAGTTATTTGTCATCATCATAAAGTGATTATGTGTTCATTGGTGATGTGCCTCACAGGATGATCATTGGGTAGACCAATCAGTCGCTGTAATTAGGAAATAGCACCAGTTTTTGTCCCATTGTCAGGAGGATTAATACGGCTTCCTGTCATGATATCAGGCAATGTTCAAGGTCTTGCTCATTCAGTTTTAATTATGCTCCTGTGACCCTTCTATAAACAAATTCAAGTCCCCATGCAGCTTCATGGACAAAACAAAACCCTTTTGATTTTAGATGCTTCTATGTTTTCTTTATCATCCTTCTTGGTTTTAGTTTGATTTTCATTTTAGTCTCTTGATAAATTGCAAAAAAGAATGGTATAACAGTCCATTGTCATCATCAGTCTGGTCACGTCATAGGAAATTAACTGGCCCCCAATGGCAGAATGGCTACGTATAGAGGTAGGTTCCTCTATTTCTGTTCCATTACTACACAATCCATTATAATGTGAGAGCAATACACTGAAGTCATTAATGTGTTCACATTGTCATATAACTATGATAAGGTGGTCCAATATAATGCGGTCACTAGGTTTGAACCACTGAAATGGTGTTATAATGGCTCGTCACTGTAGCCTTAAGACACCTGGTTTGAGACAGGCCAGTTCTAGAACTTTTTTGTCATCTGCTGTAAGCAGAGGTGACACATTCATAGGGATCACTTTTCTGTCATCTGTCCATCCGTCTGTCTGTCCATCACACTTTTTCCGTCACACATCAGCAGGTGACACATGTGTTCCAGAGAACATTCTTGTTAAAAAATTTGATGTTTTAAATGAGAGAGTCAGTTGCTTTCAGAGAGGATTCAAATAGAGCTGACTATTATTACGTGATCAAGGTGTAAAAACAGTGTGAAACCTCAATACAAATATATCAGACTGCTTAACCCTTTCCCTCATAGAGGACACCATGAAAAGACCTATGCGAACAGTATAAAACCAGATCAGCCTGCGAGTTACAGATCAGCCTGCGAGTAACTCGCAGACTGATCAGGTTTTATGCTGTTCGCTGCTCCTCAGTGGTCTGGAAATGAGTATTTTGTAATTAAATTTGGTAAGGTTTAACTGTGGTTTTCTGCAGATCAGGCTTTATGTGATACCTATTGAGGGCGTCAAAATGAGTCTATATGACGGAAAGGGTTAATTAAATTGCAGGCTTATCAGTTTTTAATCTCTAAAAGGTTCAACAATAAAATATGTCAAGATTAAGAATTGCATTCAGACTGGTCTGGTTTTTCATTTGTCTTAATGGCACAAGCCACGCATATGGTAAGTCTGAGGGACATTATGTCATGAATGTCCAGATGCTCAGGAGTTTATCAGTTATCTATCAGGTATTCATATGTAACAAGCAACTTAACTTTAAAAACAAAATCACAAGAATTAAAATAGTTTCTACGATGCATAACCATATCGGCAGTCGCTATGTCGGCAGTCTCACTGCATCCGTACCGGTCATTCGCTGCCATTAACAAAATGCGCGATGGACGGAGGGCAAAGGAAAACACAAGTGGTCACTTTAAACAGGTGAGTTGCTCAAAATTAATTTTTGCATGGTACCTTTGAGTATCTTTGCTGTGTATAATTATGAGTTTCCAAAACTACGACAAACAGTTTATTGATGTGGAAACATGGAAGACAACCTTGGCACTTTCTACAGGCTTAAGCAAGTTATTGCTTTGGTTATGTTCATAATATAAGCATCATAAATATCTTTTCATGTATATTCTTCTAGAAGATTATAAGAGTGAACTGGCCGATGTTTATATAAATTTCTTGATAACCCCCTACTTTTGGTTTTAGTCTCTCTGCACATCACTTTTTGAAGCGCAGGCATAACCAACTAATGGGACAGATGTTTCTTTGCATTTATGTGTTTGATTATTAAAACAAAAACAACTAGATGTCATTCGTTTAAACGAATGATAGGACTTTCTGCAACATCTGCTTTATATAGTATATATAGAAGATGACATAATAGATAATCTGTCCAAATTGCAACTTTCTATCTCCTCTATTTCTATATAAAATAGCACAAATAGAACACATTCTGTGAATTTTAATAAAAGTCCGCCCATATCTTGCACATGTAGTTTACATACAACATTTATACTATGTCATATGACATGAAAGAAAAATGAAACAGTGTTCAAATGTAAGTTTCTAACTTTCATCACACATAGAATTTCATCACTCCAGCTCAGTTGTAACCTTGTTTAATTTTAGCCTCATTAGGAAGAAGTATTGAATATTTGTATAGTGCTATATCCTTTCGACACCTGTAACGTAGTTAATCGTATTTAGCGATTTTGGCGTGTTTGGGCTTCCGTAGTTTTGCCATAAATTCCTGGAATTTCGAACTATGGTGATATTTTGAAAGGTAACATCCCAGCCTACAAACTGATGCAATATGAATATCGTTAGCATAACAATGCAGTTTTTAGATGGTCTAAAATGTGGGGCTACGTGTGAATTTTTCAAGGCTTGCAAACTGCTCGCTAGCTACATAGTGTTGCAAATACGGATTTTTGTCTTGTGCCGTTGTACATGTATTAACTTCAATGCTTATTTTGGAAACAGTCAACATTCGACAAAAAACAACAACAACAAAAAAAAAAAAAAAAATCAAGATATAGCCCGTTGTACATGTTTTAATCAACATTTTAATATTTTAGCTTGGTGACCCCTGCGCGTGACCTTTTCCATATTTTTATGATGCATGATTATGAAATATCTTATTCTCCATGTAACTTTCTTATATGAAGTCCAATTTCAATAAACTTGGTACCGTTAGAAAGCTCTTAAAACATGCTACATTTTACATGCATAATGTATAAACTTATCTTCAGTCGTTTCTGAGATATTGACTGTTAAACCTCAAGAAAACAGCATATTATCAGCAAAATTAGCTTCATTTCATTTAGTTTTTTTGCTTATAACTTTGTATTGCGTAAACCAATTTTAATAAACTAAATATCTTTGGAAACGTCAATTATTCAGCTATAATTCGTATTCATACATATATTTACAAAAATCGATATTTATTGAGATATGGCTACATATATGCAGTAGGGGTGAAATCAAAATTTCCTCACGTGCCTAATAACCCATAAACATTTCATCGTCCTAGGACTATTGCAACATATTAAAATAAGCGTTTAGTTAGGAAGAAGAAAAGAATAATAATAATAAACAAATGACGTCACGTGACGTCATATGACGTTTATTTTCACATAATTGTTAAGACACCCAGAGACCTACTAACTGACAAAATTTCAACTTTCTATCTCAAATAGGACAGTTTTTATAAGCATTTAAATATTGACGTCATTGGTTCGAATCTTGGATCCGCCATATATGCTTGGACTTTTCGAATTTTGAAAAACGGACACCGGTATACACAATAAGAACGTAATATACACATTCTGTGAAAATTTGATGAAAATCGGTTCATAAACAATGGCTCTGGACCGCGTACAAACTTTTGTTGCATATTTCAAGTGTGACGTCATATGACGTCATAGGCTTCTGAAAATCTTTGAAATCGAAATTACAGCATCTGAAGCATGCGGCATTAATTTTTCATTGCCCTTCATAAATTTCAAGATATAGAAATAATCTTCTTAGAATTAGAAATTCATTATCATATAATGACGTCACGTGACGTCATATGACATTTATTTTCACAAAATGTTTAAGACTCCCAGAGACCTATATACTGACCCAATATCATCTTTCTATCTCAAATAGGACCGATTTTATAAGAATTTAAAATTTACGACCTTGGTTCGAATCTTGGAATCGCTATTTTATGCACAACTAGAACTTAATATACACATTCTGTTAAAATTTGATGAAAATCGGTTCATAAACAATGGCTGTAGACCGCGTACAAACTTTTGTTGCATATTTCCAGTGTGACGTCATATGACGTCATAGGCATATGAAAATCATAGAAATCAAAATTTCAGCGTTTGAAGCATGTGTCTTTAAATTTTCATTGCCTTTCGACAATTTCAACATATAGAAATATTCTTGTTAATATTAGAAATACATTATCATATAATGACGTCACGTGACGTCATATGAGAAATATTTTCACAAAATTTTTAAAACTTCTAGAGACCTATATACTGACTAAATATCAACTTTCTTTCTTAAATAGGACAGATTTTATAAGCATTTAAAAATTTCCGACCTTGGTTCGAATCTTGGATTCGCTATAGAACCATGGACTTTTCGAATTTTGAAAAACGGACACCGGGATGCACAACTAGAACTTAATATACACAATCTGTGAAAATTTGATGAAAATCGGTTCACAAACAATGGCTGTAGACCGCGTACAAACTTTTGTAGCATATTTCAAATGTGACGTCATATGACGTCATAGGCATATGAAAATCATAGAAATCAAAATTTCCTGACGTGGCTAATAAGTCATAAAAATTTCATCGTCCTAGGAGTATTGCAACATAGAAAAATAAGCGTTTAGTTAGGAAGAAAAAAAGAATAATAATAATAATAATAAGAAGAAGAAGAATAAACAGTACAAACCCAATAGGACTTTCTGCCGAAAGGGCAGAAAGTCCTAATAAATGGGAAAATACTCAAGTCACTGTAATCAAAATATGTTTTGCCACTAGAACCTTTAAATTTTCATCTGATTTCTGTAGAATTTCAGATATTTAATTTTCTCATTAATACAAGCTTGGATACAAATGAAATTTTCTGCGCACAAAAGATACTGTCATGAGCCTTCTAACAATAATTAATAGTGTAGACAACTTGACAAATGTACAGCAATGAGGATGTATATGCCAGTAAAACATAGCAGTGAAATGTGATCTTACTTTGATACAATGAAGACATTATTCACCAGCCATCTTTTGATTTGCAGAGGATTGATTTTGGTACAGCCTGCATTACTTGAACACAATCTAACATCTAACCCGGTTTTTCACAGAACTATATCAGCTGGGTGTGACATGATTAGTTTGATGTGTGACTTCTATCTCAATTACAATTGATTATTTCTCATCTTTGCCTTGTTCGGAGCTTTTACAAGATAACTAAATGAGAATGAGAAATATCAGAGAATATGACAAGCTTTGCGGTGAGATGAGAGACGATGTGAGAAGAGGCATGGCTGTCAGGGATACAAGAAATTACAATTAATTAACTCTAAATAAAGATCACATTGCGTCACACTGTCTGAAAATTCTTGGATATCGATTTAATCTCTGCTTAAGGTATCATTAAACCTAAAACATTGTCTCTGAAACTGACAATTAAATGACTAGGGATAATGATCATTTAAAATTAAGGTCATATATTTGTAAAAGTGAATTATTCATTTTTGGAAATGTATTTTGTATCATTTATAATTAAAACTTTGGAATTTCTGTAAATTCACACTTTTTTTCTGTGACAAACTTTTTTTAGTTCATTACAATTAAATGTATATATAATATATATATTTTTTATAATTAAATTTATAATAAACTGGTAATTCATATTTGAATTATATTTTTATTCTTATTTGCAAAATATTGTTTTGTAAATTCAAAATTCTTTTGAAATTACAATGTATTATAGGGTCAAAAAAAGGAAGTCTGTTTTTCTTGAAATGTGAAAAAGTAAATGTTTTATGCAAGAAAATGAAAGTTTCTGCAATATTACTTCATCAAGCCTTTGTACAAAACAGTATACAACTAATTTATGACATGGTTCACAGTTAGGTGAAAAAGGAAATTGCGTTAAATTTGATTGAGGATCTGTGTGCAGAATAAAAGTTACTAGAGGGTTGTTGTTTTTAGAAAAATCTAAATACAAGGGTTTTTAACATTGGAAATCTGATATCTCTGATTTTTAATATTTCTTTTCGAACTTCATTTATTTGGTTCCACATCAATCACTGCCACACTGTATACCATGTGACCATGGTGTGAACCATGTGATACCATTTGGTTAAAATGGCTGTCTCCAGGATGGCGTTTGAAATGCCAACAAAATCCAATACACTCTTCAGCTGGTGTTTTTGTTTTTTGCGTGTGGTATCAGCACTGGTATTTCATTATTTGTTTAGGAACAGTTAAGCCATCATAATCCTGAACAGCGTCCAGTATATTCTTGAAAGCATTTATTTTTGTGTCAATTGCTGTAAGTAGAGGTGACATAAAGAGATCGCTTTTCTTTGTTTGTCTGTCTGTCCATTCATCTGTCTGTCTTTCACACTTTTTCCATCATGCTTCAGCAGGTGACACATGTGTTCCAGAGAACACTTTTGTTTTCATTTGTACTAATATATTTCCACTTTTATCAAAAAAATAATAATAAAAAGTAGTAATTGAAATTATGAAAGGAGCCAATCAGAGAGCATGTCACTTGGTATCAGCTGTTTCACTGGACACAGATGTGTTACCTTTGATAAGTCTCTCACCAGCTTCAGTCTCATACTGCTTTGCTTCCTTTGTCTTAATTAAAGTCACACCCTCTAACTTACACACTTCTTTTGTAACCCAGGGCTACCTGCAGGTGTTCAATATGGGGATGTTCAGTCTATTCTGGCTGCAACTTGGAATCAGAATGTGTCATTTTTGCCAAAACTTAGTAACCCCACTCTGTAATGCAGTAGATGAGGAGATGATTAGATTTATAGATGAATAGAATTTGTTAAGTCATTTAAATTTGATGCTTAATTTCATGTGCATCAAGGAATTTTTTGTAGTGTAACTCATTTAGGAAAAATGCCCAGATTTAATTTTGATTTTGTTCACTAGACCCTAAATTTAAGTTGTCACTTTGATACAGGTCTTGAATCTTCTTATTCAAGTTTTTATGGTTACTGAACCCTCTGATAGTTTTATTAAATTCTGGTTGGAATTCTTCTCTTCCTGAAGAAACGCAACAAATAATTCAATTCATTGCGGGGATTTGCTTTTATATCTAAGCAGAAATGACCTTGTCAGTACATTCAGTCCCAAAATTAATTTATCTGTTGGAAAATATTTCATTAGAATGTGTCTCAAAATTTGGTTTATTACATCCAATCCAACTTCAGCCTCAGAAGTATTATCGAAATCTCTCTCTCTCTTCTCTCTCAAGGACTATAAGCTGGCTGTATCGTAGTTCCATTGCATTATGGGAAGAAGCATGTGTCAGTCTAATACATTAAATGCTTGACCTGCTGCTATCGGAGCATGCTTGTTTATTACTGCTAAAGGCTTTTTACAGCCGCAAGGCATTGGGTAACAAGAGTAATTCATCCCAGGATGATCATTCTCGTCATATAATTAAAACACTGCCATGAAAAGAAATGCTTGGGTATTCCAGCCTCTGCAAGCATTCTTTACGATTGCTTCTCTCATGGGACTAGTTTTCTCCTATTTCTAATTTGAATTGATTGTCCCCATTGATGAATTTGGCAATATTATTCCCGGAATGTGTTTTTTTTTTCTTCTTTTTTTAGTCAGTATTATTTTCTGGCAAAACATTCCTCTTTACATAGAGTTTCATTATTCAATACTTAATTAATGGTCATTGTTCTGGCCACGTCATGTCCTGTTTCTGTCCAAGGGGAATTCATTTAAAATTCATTATTGCAGAATTTGTTTTGCAAATAGCTCTACCAAGTGTGCATCATTTTCATTTTAACAAAGCTGGAGGAGAGCTACTAGTGGGGGAGAAAACTCTCGAATATTTGTAAATAGCTGATGAAGAGACAAGGAACATTTTGAAGGAATTTTAAAGAAGAGTTTGGACAGTTTAATTTGGTATTCAGATCCTCAGGAGCGATAAGTTAGTAAGACTTAAAATATAAGCTGCATTTTAAATTCCAGTGTTAGGCAGTCTGAGAGATGCTCTTGTTGTATCATAAAGATCTTATGTACAGAAATGCAAAGTCAATAATTTTGTCATATTGAGTCACAGATAATGTATACTATGTATCGAACAACTCCCTGTGAAATTGCACATCTAAATTAACCCCCACAAAAGATGAAAATGATGTTAAAGGCCCATAATATTTCATGATTCAATTTTCATGAAAAAGAAAATAAAAAATATCATTGACATATTGTAAACTAACACAAATGGTACTTTATGTGCAAATATCTGCTGCAAAATAACAGTTAAACACATTGAAAATGTTGATCAAATTACACAATTTAGTTTTTTGGATGGATGTCAAAAAACTCTCATTGTTTACATTTGGCATTTGGGAGTATTTCCGAAGACATTCTGTAATCGTAAATAATTTGAATTTGAAAAACCGTTGTCGAATCACAATTTGTTTATCTGCTACGTCATCAATTTAATCACTTGTAATTCGTTTACAGAGACATACACATGGTCTATGGAAAATGTCAGAAAATTGACAAAGATATGCAGGATATGTTATTTTTGTAAACATTTGAATGACCTTAAGTAAAAGATCTCTCTTATTTATGCAGTGTAGTAACATTGTTGTCAACAATTATGTACAGATTGCATCTTGTAATCTGTAGCACACACTTTCTTTTTTTCTCCAAAGAGTTATACACTGCTTTCTGAAGAATAATGGGCCTTTGAAGAGATATCAAACTTTCTTCCAGTACTGTATGTCCATCAAAACATCACTGTTTCAGACTATAAGATTCTGAATGGAGACTCTATCTTCAAGCTCTAATTTGGATTTTGCAGGCTGATCAAATGTTCAATTTTAGCTGAGGATCAATAACTTTGCCACCACATAATGTCATGTTATCTAACTGAGAAGGACTCCCAGATTGATTTACTCACTGATTCTGATTTCTGCATGTCTGAAAAGGGGGTAAATTGTGTTCCCATAGATCAAGGGGTAAGAGTTCTTGATGCAATCTGATTGAATAAGTCCACAGTAGTCGTAAAGTAATCCATTTGGAAAAAAAATCTTTCTGCATGGCCCTTACATCATGATGGGCAGAAAAAAAAGTAACTTTTCTGTAATATCAAATGTTTCGTCTGGCTAGCATCCAGTCTTTACACCAGATAAAGACATTGCCGCCATTTTTCTATGTTATAATGTGGACTAATATAAATGCCTACCCATTCACGGCCTGCAAACTGTTTCCAGAGATTGGCAGACAGGCAGCCTCAACTGCATCATGATTAAAGTTGTGATTCTCGTGCAAGAAATATTGGAATGGCCATTCAATGATCACCTTCCTTTTCTCACACACACACAAAACGTGGGCTGTTTTCATTAAGCTGACAGTTATTGCTTCTCTAGTTTTTTTTCCTCCTCACATCTCTGCCTCTCATTGGCCCAGCTTTCTCCTAAACTATGAATTATTCCAAATTTAACAATAAAAGGCATAAACCCATTTTAATTTTTTTCAGTGGTGACTGCTCATTCTACGATCAACAGCTCTGCAAAACTAATTACTTTGATGTCCTCACTCAGATCAATTCATCAATATCGTGTTGCATTGCTGACGATTGGAAAAGGTTATGGCCCAAGAAAATTTTGGGAAAAAACTTTGTGTGCATGCTCCAAGGCATAAATGGATATACTTAAATCCTCCTGTATGAGGATCTTTTAAGTGGGTAGCCTTCATTAAATTATTTCTTGTTTTCAGTAAATTGAATTTGAAGCATCAGGTGTTGGAAGTATTATTCAGAGAAAGACTTTTTGCCATGGGCTCTGAAACAAAAGTGTCCACTACTGTTAGGCGATACAATTTCTACAATGAAGCGTTGGTTTCATTGACAAGTATGGCATTATTTGAACTGATGTCGTTTTACATCCATCTGGAAAAAAAGGATCTACCACTTTGCACTTACCCTTTTTAATTGATACTGGGTTAACAAAAATGGTACTTAAGCATGGTTTTCATACTCAAGACTCAAATTATTCCCATTTAGTTTCAATAAATTTGAATACAACTATCAAGTTTGAGACTGAGATCATTCTTCTTTATTTTCTAGAACATGGGGGCGATACTTGCTGCCCAGGAAGGCCATGATAGATTCTAGTACCCAGCATTGTTCAAAACCCACAACCTTCACTTGTGCAGTAATGTTCACCGACACTGGATCATAAACACCTTAAATTATTATAGTGGCTTAATGTCATGTTTATTGAAGGAATTCTTAATTGGGAATAAAATATTTATATTTTCTAATGTCTGCAAATAATTGTCAAGAATGGAAAACTCATGTTCTTATACTCTAAGTGGAATGTTCAAGAAAGGAACATATGAAGTGATTGAGTGCCAGGCTATATATAGTAAGTATCTTTGAAAGTGGTTAATTAACCGAGCTATCAGTACCACTACGTTTGTAGCCAGATCACTGGATTATTTTGACTATTTCCATGTCTATTAATGTTCGCTACTGAAGTAAGTAGACATTCGTTTCAACTGATGTATGTATACAATGGTTATTTATGCATGGGATAATAATATTACGCTTACAGTGGTTTCAGAGGCTTGTCATACATGGAACCAATTTTCAAGATGTTATGGAAATTCTAGCTGCTCTGACTGCTCTAGTATTGTAGAGCAAAAAAATGAGAAAAGGCAATAACATTTATTGAACAAAGTTATTTGACGCTGTATGTATATGTTTTTCTTGTTTATCAAGAGAGTAATGTACAATGGGACAATACATTTACATATGTTGAAGTCACAGACTAAGCTGATGTTAGGAGAGACAGTTAAATAGAAAATGCAATAATAAACATAGAAAAACTGAAAGGAGATTTGTTGCTCTTCAACTTAATTGTATCTAAATGAAAATTGTTTTACACATCATTTTCAGACTGGCAGTAGCCAGTCTAACATGCCAATAAGCAAAAGCATGCATTGTTGATTTGCATAATTACATGCAGCCATTTTCACAGCAGTATTACTCGATCTGGCTTTCAGAAGCACAACAATGCAATGTAAGGTCATGACCTTATGCAATTTATGAATGGAATCTCACTCTGGATCATTTTAAAACAAATCAAAGTGCTCAAGGCACCAAGAGACTGCTGATAGGGTTATCTTTAAACAAATCATGAGTCCAGATGACTTACCACTAATAACTAGAGTTACAGGAAAATATGTGCATCAAATAACCTTTTCTTAGCACATGGCATTTTCCTCTCGTCCAGTCAGATGCTAGTATCTGTTCATAGTCACCGTGGACTTTAACGTGTAGTCCACACTTTTGTAAAAAATCAATAAGTGTGGACTATGCAACCACATAACTCACACTTTTGTGACGTTTTGTTGCTAGTGGACGGAAAATACCATGTGCTAAATAGCTTAGTTCATAGTTGCCTTTAACTACACGACATAGTCACTCGGGCTCCGACTATATCTATAGTAAAAGGCAACTATGAACTAACTTATACCTCTTTCAGGGTCAAGGCTTTAATTTGAATTATAACTATTTTATCATGTAAATCTTGCTGAAGGACACTCAGTGCATTGTGCGCTTTGATTTCCTTTGGAGTCCTTATCCTGTTATTTAGATTTTTCATGTGAGAAAGCCATCCAGCTTGGTAGTTTCACTCGCATGTCTCCTTCACTTGATGTATTCCTTCACCCAAAGAGGATGTCAAATGACTGAAATGCTAAGGCAGTGACAGTAAATTTGAAAACAACAACCACTTACTGTGTATTCAGATAATGCCAGTAATTAGGTTATTATCTAATACATATTGTTATGTTAAATTTTGTTTAATGCTTTGCTTGTCAACTTTTGTCCTGTATGAAGAAATTTTCAGGATGCCGTAATTGATGTCATTATCCTCAGAAGATGGTTTATGGTCAATAAATTTTAGTATGTCTTTTATATATTGAAATTTTCTCATAAATTTTGAACCACAACAATATTTAAAAAGAAATCATAGCTTCAGTAAATGTACTGTATAGAGTACATGCTATATAAATGTTTATTTTATATATTCATGTTACAATATCATCCTCTCTAAATTCAGACTATGTTAAGTGTCTAATTTTGGAGGGATGGGTTGTGGGCTTGATCCATAAGCATTGACAAAATAGTGATGGATAATGCTCTTGTAGCTAGACAATGTTATCATTCAATTATATCATTATCAGCCCATTAACAATAGACAGTGGATACTGATGGGGTATGAGGATACGTGTCCATTATAATGTGACAATTTAATCAGCCAAATAATACTTAATAAATCTCAACAAGTTAATGCCTTCTCTAAATGAAGCCAAAAACAACAAAAAAACCACAATCATAAAACATTAAACCTAACCAAATAAACAGTAGTAATGGAATAAACACAACAAATGTTATTTTATGGACTATACACTCATGACCAATCCCGCTGGTCTGCTGGAATCTCATTAGGAGGACCCTGGCTTGGCAATATC
This sequence comes from Solen grandis, assembly GCA_021229015.1. Classification (NCBI taxonomy): domain Eukaryota; kingdom Metazoa; phylum Mollusca; class Bivalvia; order Adapedonta; family Solenidae; genus Solen; species Solen grandis. The sequence continues at coordinate 41,210,767 of CM037783.1, read as the reverse complement.
ACAATATCGGGATCTTCACTTGACACTGATATCTGCTGATGTTCACAACAGTTACACAAGTGCTTCTTCGATGACCTCTTAAGTGGGCTTTGTAGTTTTCTGACAGTGATTTTGTACTCCATTTGTATAATAGTCAGATAGAGAAGGGCTTCCTGGAGACAGAGGAAACACTTCTTTTTTCCTCAGATTTCTCCATCGATCTTGATGTTTTAGTATTGATATGCTATAATGAAGTATAAAAATGTGCTTTTTCTGTTTCTTTAATCACATTAATGTAACATTTATGATTTCTTTCATGGAAAAAAAATTGCTTGTCATACCTTTTATGGTGACAGTATCAGTGAAATTGCCCAGCAGTCCATATCAAAACAAGACTGTCAACAGGATTTACATGATGAAATAACTGTACATGTAACTCTACTTCCAGCGTTAAAGCAGGGTTTAACGGTCATATTGATGACACCATATGACATTTTTTTCTCACTCTGTACCTCATGATAACCTGCAGGCAGTCTCTCAGTGCCTTGAGCACTTGTTTTGTTTCGTAGTGATAGGGAATGAGGTTCCATACATAAATTGCATACCCAGGGAGGTCATATTGTACCCAAGTTCTCTTTATACTATCACCAGTGGGCTTGGGTTCCTGAATAGATGTAGTCATTGCATAAAAGCACTTAAACACCTTTTTTAACATTTTAATAATATATAGCTTTGTACATGCAACATACATCTATCTTGGAGCATGTGAAGATAATTCCTTGATAGAGTCTAGAAATCTGTAAAAGGATACCATAACAAATTGGCTATTGACCTGTATATATATATGTGCTAAAGAAAAGGTGTACATAATGTATTATAAAAGAAAAGGCCGACATCAGGCAATGGGTAATTATTTTGTATTTGTGTACTGGAAATTTTCTACCCAAACTGCAGGTACCCCCTCCACCCTGTACTTGTTTCAGCCATACTTAGTTGTTAATAACTGAAGTTGTATGAAACAGCCTGCCATTCCAGCTTGGTACTATGTCAGACTTGAACAACATTAAAAACAAGAGACCTCATTCACAAAAATCTAAATAATTTAACTTTATATAATTCTAAATGTAAAAGTAAAATTTATTTTTTAATTTGCCTTTTGGATAAAGCCCATGGTATTTATATATCTTACTTCAGTTAAAAAGTTATTTTTGTCTTGACAAGTGTTTTTACAGAGAAACCTTATTTTTTTTTTTTAGCAGTAGGGATAAAAAAAAACTCAGGAAGCAATGTTAAAAGGAGTTTTCATTGTGTAAAGTCATTGTCCTCAGTGGCTAATATATTAACCAGAACAGCCATAAATGGAATAATTCATCACGATCCGACTACAGGGAAATTTCCTGTCTAGATCAGACTATGTAAATAAGGTGAGAGTGATAAAACCCCACATCAGCTGTTTAGTAATGCATGTTTTTACACCGCTTTTCCTGTCTTAAGCACCTCATTAGTGTTATGAATGCTTCTATAAATAAATGGCATCAGAACTTTGCCCAAAGGTTGGCGGTCAGCTTCCTGGAAGTGTCCAGATGTGTCCACCCATTGAGATAATGAGGCAGATGACCAATGGTTTAATGTTGGCCATAATCTGGCACATGGTGTTTAATATGGCTGTTTTCCAATGACCTACCCAGGGTGCTCAGTGCACTGAGCTGGTGCTATTGGTTATTGTTGTTAAACCCAGTTCAGTATCCAACTAAAGGGAGGGCTCAGGTGCTGTGTCTGGAAGGTTTGCTAGTATGGGTTTTTATGGCAGATTTTAATCATTAGATTAGCAGTTTTATTATGGTCTATCACCTTTTTTACTTGGCTTGTAATCTACATGCTGTATTTGAATTAGGAGAGGGTAATTTCTAAAAAAGGGAACACTGGTAAGTAATAAAGAGTAGTTAAGTAGTTTTATAGTTACAGTAGAACTTCTGTGTCAAACTTTAATGAGTTGAATTTCTCGCTGTGTCGAAGTTTAATCAAAGTCCCTACATAATAATTTTATACATTTTACCATTAATAAGTCAAAGCCCTTTTGCTGTTTTCACAACTTTGACTGCCAGATAATATTTTTCACACCTTCATACATGCCATATCTCCCGGCGGGAGATTAAATCTCCCGGGATTTCGACTTGTCTCCCGATCTCCCGCCGGGAGGTGAAAATCTCCCGGTCTGACTTAAATCAAACTGGTTTCCCTCTGAACTCAGTATAATCCATTTTATTACCGAGCTATGATACAGCATTAGGAAGATTACGTAAGAACATGTGTTAGTATCAATCCTGACCAGTGTGCTGTACAGCCACAAGCAATGTGTGATCGTCCTTATCCAATCAAATTGCATAATTCAGACAGGTAGCAGACTGGACACTCTTATCAGTTGAAACAATTATCGTCGGGTAATTAGCAGCTATCAAGGCAATACTAAACTAAATGAGTAAGGTTGGTGGTACACTGTAATAAAGACGTAAATCTTATCATGGATAAAAAAAGGTCCCGGAGAATAGCTAATCCTTACTTACCGGAAGTGTAAACAATAAATGATAATTAGATCAACTGTTTACCAATCATTTAAATCTTAACAAAACTCATCATATTGACACATCATAGAAAGTACACCTCAGCTAGCGATAAATTGCAAATGAATTGCAATTTTCACACCGAAAATGACTTGATAAACAAGGGATATCGTCTGCTGAGTAATTTACTATAATGAGATGTCATGATCGGAAGAGTTGGGTAACCACTTCATACCACCATACCGTACACGATAAATATTTTAAGCTAAATAATATTTTAGCTAAAAGCAATTCAGAAAAAAAGAATACACAGACGGAAGGTGAAAGTATTATTAAATATGATCTAACTTTTTATCTTTATTCATCCCCATTAATTAAAACCTTATGATCAGAAATCATTCAATAAAAAAATACTGTATCAATTTAAATGTGTTTGATGTAAATGGCATGTTCTCCAATTTGTTATAAGTTAGTGTTGCATTTAATGTAAAACAGTGCTTGTGGAAAGTTAAGTTTCTATTTGAATTAGATTTATTAATAAATTTCATATTTTTTTTACATATAAATTTCATATGGTATTTTCATTAAATGCAATAAACAGTATATAAACTGTTAATGAAATTAATGAAGGGGTAATCAAATGTGTATTTTTTTAATTTTTTTTTATTAAGAACGTCTCTTCGATATATGTCGTAAAATCTCCCTGGCTGGACCCCAAATCTCCCTGTGAAAATTTCAAAATCTCCCTGGGAGACATACTGAAAATATGGCATGTATGCACCTTCACAGCTGCCTCTTCTGCAAAGAAATTGACAATTTTACTTGTATGACAGGACTGGTGCTTATTACACGAAAGCTGCAACTTTAAACAGTCATTTAGGCTTTTCTTTTGTGTGAAAACAATACTATAATCACTCAAGGTGCCATATCATTTGAATTTTAACTTGGATTTGTTTCTATCATAGATACTTTCGCTGATCATGATGCACTGGTTAGCAAAGGACCTGGTACCCAACCCAGGCATCTGGATTACTAACACTTTGACAAGTTTTTAACTCTGAACTCATTCCCATCTCATTTTGAACTTAGTCAACAACATTTTGTTTTATTTGCATATCTTGCATATAAATTTGTGTTCGTAGAAAAATATCATGTTTTGTTTCGAACACACCTGAAAACAATAGAATATTCACTTCATATACAGTAATGCATGTACCAGTACATTTGAATGAAATTATGTTTACGACCAACAGTTGATGCAACAAAGCCTTATCAAGAATTCAAAGATTTGACAGTTGATATATATAGCCCAATAATTAAGTCAAACTCCCGATATCTCGAAATTTTTAGGTCAGTCCCCTGAACTTCAACTTAATGAAGTTCTACTGTATATCATTTGGAAAAACATGTCATTTCATGTGTAAATTTCTTAAATTCCTTGTAAGACATCACTGCCAAATCACATGTACGTGGTTTCTGTATGACCCAAGTGTTTGGTACAGTTTTTCCAGGGCTTTCAAGGTTTAGCTGGACCATAAATTCAGTGGTTTTCAAAAATCGTAGATATCAGATTCCTGTGAGACCATGTTGTTTATCTGTTGTAATTGTCTAGACCATATACAGGGTTTGATTACTCACCCAAGATATTGTGCCGAGAGAAAACGACAATCACTGCATCTTATAAACAAGAAGCAAAAGTGAGATAAATGAAATAGCTTTAACTGTATGAACATTTATTAAGTTTTTTTTTTTTTGTTTTTGTTTTTTTTTCTTCTTTTTTTTTTAAGATTAAAAAAAAAAAAGAAGATTTTTTATTATCGTCCAGATCACCACCACTGTCTTCCTTTAAAATTGCAGACACTGACTAACCTTTTACCTGATATAGACATGTTTTGAAATTTTGGCAAACCAAGTGACCCCAAACCAGACACCTTACAGCTGCATGGCAAAGAAAAACCCACCTAAAATTTACCATGTAAAGTTAAGTAAATTAATATTCATCAAGTCATAAGTGTACATGAATATTCATGCAGTATGAAGTTGTTGTGTAACCTCATTTTACAGAAAAAAAGTCTTTAAATAAAATATTTAATTGCACTCTTTGAAACAATGGTCAGTAATTCTTGTAAGAAGAAGCTGCGCCATGGGCCCCGGTGCTCTTACCTCATTGCAGGATAATTCTGTAATTGTCATTGGTAGAGTTATTGGCAAGGGTCCTCCGAGGATTAACTGGTAATAAATTGATGTGGGATAGATTTACCGCCCACCAGCATTATTGCCTTGTGGTCGTGACATTAATTTTAGTTGAGTCAGTGTTGGGAAACATGTAACATTTGACAAGATGATAGTCTGGCTTTGGATCTTATGTACTGTCATGAAAATATGATATGAATACTTTCTGTTTTGGGAGAGTTGGTTCCACTTTGAATATAGTCAGACCCATGATTTATGTCATAAAAATAATAAATCAATTGTATGGTAGACATTTCTGTCAGAAAACCCAGAGTGTTTTATACATGTTTGATTTGGTTACATTGCTGTTCAGAATCAGAGCGTTTCACTTGACTATCAGAGAGCTGGGGGACATTTTTGATCTGATTACGCGATGGAAGAAAAACATTTGTTTTCCTCAAGTTTTCTTTCGTGATGAACACTTATTACCTTGGTAAAAATAAGAAACAAAATATTTTGAATAAATTTACATATATATAGATGCTGTTTTGCATTTTATGTATGATGTGAATATATACATATAGATAAAAGCTGCTGCATTTCCAAAGAATAATGGTTATTATTTTTATGGGCTGCAGCTCATAAAAGAAGTATGTGTCAGTCATGTGAATGTCGAACTTTCCCATATGAAAATAGTTTTTTCATATTGCACATAAATGTTGGTTGTTCAAAGATGCATATAAATAGCTGTACTTGTAAAATACAAATCTGTACTGGTTTAGTTGCCCATGCTTCAGTGGTTCTATATAAGGTTAGTTCCAGGACTGGTTGGCCAGGTACTGGCTGTGGTATCAGGCCATGTGTCTATAACATCATACTGCTTTCCCTCCAAATGACTGAAATAGTGTTGGAAGGAAGCTATACCCAATAAACAAAGTTAAAATCTGAATTCTTGAAAGTAGAAATCTTAATTCTTGCAATAAAGGAAATTAACAGGGTAGAGAAAAAGATACTGGTACTTAATCCTAGTAGTCAAGATCAGTTTTTCAGTCAATTTGATTCCGGAGAACAAATATAGACAGGTCTTCAAGTCATCAGTAGTTGATTATGGTGGTATGAAAGAATGGATAAATTTGGCACATTTATTACTGCAGGGTCGGATGCTATCTGCAGTCAATGGCCTGGTGGTTGGAATGACTTCTTAAAGTGTGTGAAAACAGAAATTGAAAAATAAAAAAGCTAACTTGATCAGTATACAACGTAATATGCCAAATAAGCTAGCTAGCTAAGATGCATGTAATGAACAGGTGATATTTTGTACTTATCCTTGTGACATGGGTATAATTACAGTAATTGACAAATACAATATATCAGTGTTAGCACCAAATCTTAAGCTTCCTTGTGTTAGGAATACACAACACTCTGATGTGGTAACAATTTATCCCCCATCAGTACAACTAATGCCAAAAAAGATTGAAATATTGTTTGTTGGACATAAAATCTAGCAGATTTGGAGCTTCGTCTAATGGCATCTGTATTGTTTACAGAGTGTTAGTAGGTGAAAATATGATGATAGAGGAGAAGAAAACAAATCAGCTGACTGCGTTTAGAGAGTCTCACTGCAATGGATTGGCATTTTGGACATAATGATGGGTTATAGATAATAGAGAGGTTGGGGAGGCTGCTATGTCAACCTGGTCTCTTTATAGGGTACAATCCAGCCCAAATTGACCATAAACCTCTATAGCAGTCATCCTTTATTGGGCCAAATACTGTTTACACACACGCTTATAATTCATCAGACTGGATTTTCTGGATTTGTTTTCTTATAATATGAGTGTGTGGTACAGACATAGCTATTTGGGAATTTTTGCTTGAATTCCTGTTAAAAGCTGATCGTTTCTGAAGGCTGTGTTAGAGTGTTAGGGCCTGTATCAATTTTTCATACATTGTTGGCTGGTCTAACCGTCTTTCACATGGTTACCAGGCCAATGTGATATGACAAACGATCCATTAGATATTGTATTGTGTCTGTTGTCAATATCATCTGCAGACAAATAAATCTGTATTAGTTCCAAACAAAACGTGTTTGTGTTTTGCTGAAACCGTAGAAATTGGGGTATATACAAGACGGCAGTGCTGAAATTGGCAAGTTTTGCGATGTTCAACACCAGTATTCAGTATAATTTGTTTTTTATTTATCCTTTGTGGATCCTCTTTGCAACATCATTTACCAAGATTATATTGAGCCTGGCAGTACTATTGAGAGAGGAGAGAAGGAAATCGTTAATCTTAATTAAAACTTCCATTATGAACTTCAAAATGTTTTTACAAATCCTAAAATTTCAATAATGTTCAGGAAAAGATTGCTGTTATATAGTGATGTCTCATATCGAACATTCAAACCTTTTGTGTCTGCTTAATGATTTTCTGTTGTTGTTGTTGATTGAAATTAAGTGACAGTCTGATTTTTTTTTTCCCATTTCAGGAAGCTATAATAATTTCTAAAAATGAAACACATGTGAGAGCACTTTTCCAACAAAGCATTTTAATTTGTGTTAATAAACAAAGGGTAGATAAAATGAAAATTATGCTACCATATGATGGCATATCAGCTGAATAATCCATTTCACCATGTCTTCCTCCACCTGTAGTAAGCTGGATGTTTCTATAACAGCAACACAAACAGTGATCAAAATTAGCAAGCACGAGGCTGATAAAATTCTCTTTGGGCTTGATACTCAAGATTTCATTAAACAATACAGAAATATAAGTTAATCCAATATTAATATTTTGATGACTAAAATACCGTTGTAAATGCAGTTCATGATTTCATGAACATTTCAGGCCAATCAAGGGGCCTCTGTGGCCGAGAGGGTAAAGTCACTGACTTTAACACTCACTCAGCCCCTCACCGCGTTGGTTCAAATCCCAGCAGGATCATTCGGATTTTCATGTGAGGAAGCCTTCCAGCTGACTTGTGGTAGGTCGGTGGTTCTAGCCAGATGCTTCCGTGTCTTCGGGGTCTTCCTCCACCTGTTATTAGCTGGACGTCGCTATATGACTGAAATACTGTCGAAGCGACGGTAAACTCAAATAGTCAAGTCAAGTCAGGCCAATCAGGAAATCTTCATGAACATCTGTTGATTTGTTCTTGGATGTACTTCAGGAACTGTCATACATGAGCTAATGTGTTTTCATGAATGAATATGGAACATTTTAGAGTTCATGACCTGTCTGTGATGGCCATAATATAGTAGGTTATGAATAGTTCATGAACAATTATGAATCTGATAGACCATGAATAACTAAGAACTAATGAAGAACATCTTTATTCCATGAACAGTTTAAACTCAGGAAAGACTGCCAAACTGCAACCATAATAAAGTATAAAAGTAAAAAGTACTCTCTCACAAGACAGTACTGGGCTCTGCCTGACATGCTGACGTCTGGACACATTTGCCACTCCATTGTATAGACTGAAGTAGTAGAATGTCCCCTTGCAGAGATAATTTGATACAATTATGTTTCCCTTTTAAGGGAACAGCATGATGGGATTGATTTTATAGTCATAATTGTAGTCTAATTGAGCGAGTGTTAGGATGGTAATGAATTGAGTTGCTTTCCTTCGTCTAGACAAGGGATTCCCCAGGCCCATGGTGTGAAGGCACTTGGAAAAACTTCGACAATCAATAGATGCAATTCCCAAGAACCAGATCTGTCAGTTAATAATTGGCAAAGTTTATCTTCTATTATTTTGTTTGATGTGTTTTAACACTGGGAAGAAAAGTGTCAACTAACTGGCAAGTGTCACAGTTTGGTTGTTTGTTGCTAAATAGCGGAAGCTTTTAGCTGCTAGACAGATCTGAAATTTCAGTTATTGCACCTTCTGAAATGTAACCAATTTGCATCTTCTATTTTCCTGTGTTTTGAGATGTTTTTCTGAACTATTTTAAGGATCTTGCTCTTTGTTTTAACATGATTTTAGTTTGGAAGAAGATTTTTTTTTAAAATGTTAATGAGAATTACTATAGCATCACATCTGGAGTTCAAATCATGGCCTTGGGGAATTGTAGATATTGTGTGCAATAGTTTATGATTATGGGAGCATGACTGTGTTGAAAGAAGTGCAACTTGTAGCACTAACTCACATCTGCATTAATGTGGTTCATTGCACAAGCATATAAAGAATAATGCAAGTAAAATTATCTAATTGTGGAATCCATTAACACTTATTACCTGCCTTTGGGTGACAAGGCAAATGAGCCTCAGTCTGCTCCCCATGCAGAAAATGTATTCCTTCCATTTAGTTATTCAAATAACCATGTTTGCATTGATTTCTGCCCTATGGGAGCGTTATACACTGCCAAACCAGAAATGGAATTAGATCCTGACCATCTATATAAATATAAATGTATATATCATGTGATAAACAGCAAGGTTTTATCATGCTATATGAGAACATAGGTTTTATCTTTGAATACCTTTTGTATTTACCAGTAATTGGACCATCACATTGGAAATTATGTTTTTGTATGTTTCCTTTTTAGACTGTTCCCACTTCAGTCCACACCTTTGAGAGTGATTATATTTATTAGTTGTGATGAATTGTTTAATAAATAAATTCTGATATTTTTTAGAAAAATTGTTATCAATGCACAGAGAATACCAGGAGCTTTTACCTGTAAATATCATACCATTGTTATAAAACCTGTTCTTTAAGAGAGAGATGAGATGAGGGAATCTGATGATTGCTGAAAGTCCATAATAAAAGATTTCTGTGTGGGTTTTGAAATCAACAGCTGATGCATGTACACCCTCACTATGATTACGAGGATAATTGTTTGTTTTGGTGTAAGGTTTATTAATAATTTCACTGAATGAATTTAAAAGTGATATTTTCACTAGTGGCTAAGCATCGAGTGAAAATGCATCTTCTTATGTTCACAAATGAAATTATACATCGATTTTCAACAAAACATTTTTTTTTCTTTCATTCATTGCTTTAAAGGCTAGAAATTAGCTCTTTTATTCACAAAAGATGACAAAATTGGCAGGATTACGTCGCTACGTGACGTTATTTATGATGTCATTTCTTGCATAAAACCCAGAACAATTGATGCTCTGATCAGTTAATAACTTAGGGTCATTTCAAGTTCCTGATTATTTCGCTGTTTTGAACAGTGAAATTATCAGGATATAATCCTCTGTTATTTCTAGGTAATCCATCGAAAAACATTAAATAAAATGCTGTTGTCAGGTTTCTGGGTGGATCTCAGAAAACAAATATAACTTGTTTTTATTCTCGGTTTAATGCTCAGTCAGAAGTTGAAACACTCTTTATTTCACAAGCTTTTCCCTCTGACAGCATGAATGATACGGGTCCAATGGTATTGGATGTGGGAAGGCACAAGAAGAGCAATTTGTATCAACAGGCAACATGGAAAGTTGGACAGACCTCCAGGGATCACACTTGGATCACTTTCATTTTACCTTAAACTTGGTCGTGACCCAGATAATGAATCATCTTGTTCATAAATGAGGAAGCTCAGTGGTGCTGATCTGTATTAAATTCTTTTTGAATTGTATTTCCCTTTCCCAAAAGAAATATTAATTTATGAAAACAGTATTTAATATTTGGCGGATAATGAAACAAATCCCAGTGGTCTTTATTGTGTGTTGCTTTGGCACTGAGCATTTTTTCTATAACATAAAAGAAAACTAGATTTGCATACTGCAAATGCAACGGTTTTCATGATGATCAACAGTTTCAAACCTGATCAGCCAAGTTAAAATACCAGAAAAACAACAAATGCAAAATGCTTTATATATCTTTGTGTTTTACTTCATTGGTGAATTCAGCTGTGACCAAGACTTAAAGGCATCTCATAAGGAATGTGATGTCCCACTGAGCCAGGCCCCCATCTGCTGTGATCAGACCTGTAAATTGCTGGTCATCACTGCAGGGAGTCTTTAGCCAATATAGTAGCTATATGTTAAGGTAAAACCTCTGATGGGTTGATGCATAACTAAATTACCTGCTACAATGGAAGTGAGATAGTAGGCTAGTTTTTTACACATACATTCATGACCTGTTAAATCCCAGCTAGCAGAGCCTGCATCTAATTATAGAACATAGGTAACCAGTGATGTTCATTCTGTCAAATTTTCTCTGTTTTTATTCTGGGTCATGTATTTAAATTTTCTATAAATTCATCAATTCTTGACAGATTTTCAAAATTCTTTTTTTGTTGATGAGGCAAGACATTCTTTTTTCCAATGATGACAAAATATATTACACATTTAAACTTTAAAGGCTTTAGAATCAATTCAAAGTATGACCAAACTTCAAACTGCTACCAAACAACCAAATCAATCCCAATCTGAAAAAACTAAAATTCTTCAAAAAGTACTCTTTAGAGGCTTTTGATTTTACCCATATTCTTTCGATTAAATAGTTTTAGATTTTGAGATATTTAAGGTCAAAGAAAAAAAACAATAATCGCAATATGACCTTGACTTTTGCATTTTTTGAAATTTTGAAACTGTGAAGTCCCTTGAAACAACAAACAATACAATCTGTGAAAATTTCATAAAGATTGATTCAAAAATAGTGGCAAAATCATCCAAAAAACTAAAAAAAAATGCCTATTGTCGAAAATTTGTTTCCTCTATATTTTAGTGCCCTTTGACCGCTTATTGAAAGCCATTTTATGCATTTTCTGAAATCGCCAACCCATATATTTTGTGCGCAAAGATCTTCGGAATCAATTTCAAAAAACAGAATGAGCGTATCTAATCTCCAACAAAAATGGGCATGTTTTTCGTGGACACACCCTAATTTGCAAGATTTTTTCAAAGATTCAAACATTAAACCTTTTCTTTTTCTAGCTCAAAAGTTTCAAAGATATGGATATTGCCACTCATCAATTTAATGGGACAGTTGACAGAGAACAGAATGCAAAAAAACTGCATAAAAAAATAAACTGTCAAATGACAGAGTTATCAGCAATTATATGTTTTGATGCTAAACGCCACCTAGCGGCAAAACTTAGTACTAAAATGAAAAACAACTAATGGTGCACAACTTCAGATACATGTGAGTATGCTTGGAAATTTTCATATTTGTAGCATTTCTAATCATGCCACAACAGCGGTCACAAAAAAAGTGCAAAGAATAATAACAATGGAAACAAATTAAAAAAAAAAAGAGAAAAAGAAACACAAGAAGAATAGTAGGTTTTCGCGGCTGCGTTGCAGTCCACGAAAACCTAAAGAGGGAAGCAATCAACAAACGCTTGCAAAAAAAAAAGAATCTGAATGCTTTGAAATGGGTTCTGTATAACTAAAATAGACCTTGAAGACAGAATCATGGTTTTAATTTGTTTTGTTTTCCTTTTTTCTGCCATGAAATTCAAACAAATCTTGTCTTATTTCAATTAAAACAGAACAAAATAGAGCATCTCTGATGAAAAAAAATAGGATTTATTTTCCGCATTCCTAGTTTATGCTCTTTTGCACTGTTTAATTGTTTGATTGCATCACTGGGAAGCCTTGCCAGTTAATAGGGCCTCCAGACCAGATATTCTGCTATGCATTCTCAGCTTGATTAACTGTAACTCCAAAATGCCTTGTGGCATGGGTGATAAATAGACGGATCTTCTGAACAAACTGCAGCCTATACAATCTCTCATAGACCTTTCTTCTATCCTCTTCCGATGCTTTTTTTTTTATTTCACCTATAACCTTGTCTTTGCCTGAAGATTTTATCCAATTTATGTGTTGATGCGAATTGCTAGAAATCTAATCACGATTTGAGTCATTTTCAGATCCCGGACACATTTAAGTTCATTTCTATGAACCAAGCTGATTCTGATGGTCACCCCTGGACACTGTTGATATCCACAGACACCAATTAGCATCCTCAAAAATGACCACTAACAAGATTTCCTTTGTACATCATATCGTTAGCCATATTATTGATCTCTCTCAAAATTCATTATGACCTCAGCTAATTTCTGTTCGCCTAATTAAGGTTCCAGGACGGACCGCAAGTTACTCAGTGTTGGGACAGATAGATGGACATATAAAGTAGTAACATGCAGATTATTAGATTAATAATTTGATCTGCAGAATGAAACAAAATATTTTTTGATTTATGAAGCAGGCACTTTCAGGACAGGGATAGTGAAGCTCATGTGGATTCATAAGATGTCATAGGAAACCATGCAGTCCTTTTCTTCCTTTCATAGTCATTATCTGAATGGTGGCAAGGATTGTTTCTCTGACTATAGTTTGAAAATGTCAAATGTCAAAAATGAAAATTGATACTAGTGAACAATGCTAAGAAAACTATTGCATTATAGATGATTCCCATAATTTATACATGTAACAAATAACAATATATCTCTCCAAGCTCAAGCAAAATTAGCTTAACCCTTTCCCTCATATAGACTCATTTTGACGCTCTCAATAGGTACCACATAAAGCCTGATCTGCAGAAAACCACAGTTAAACCTTACCAAATTCAATTATAAAGTTCTCATTTCCAGACCACTGAGGAGCAGCGAACAGCATAAAACCTGATCAGCCTGCTAGTTACTCGCAGGCTGATCTGGTTTTATGCTGTTCGCATAGGTCTTTTCATGGTATCCTCTATGAGGGAAAGGGTTAAAGAGCAATGCTACGCCAAATAAACACTACATAACAATATTGCACTTAGTGTATAATTTACTAGTGTGTGCTGATACAGCCGTAGAAATAAAAGCATAAACATTACCATTTCAATAGCATCGTCGACGCGTGTTGCTTCGTGAGTTAATCATCAACTATGCTTACATCACATGCCAACCTCTCCGGTCGAGTCTATCTTATAACACGAAATATAGTGATGGGTTCTTCCATTTGGCCCTCGTAGGACACGGACCATTAAAGCTTATGATGCGTCTTGACATCTTTGAAACAAGATAATTTGGCTTCAAATGTCTGCATTTACACACGTGTGGAAGTATCTATAATTTGTACTTTTGCTACATGCCCTCACAGGTTTAATCGGCCAGATTATTATTGCGATTGTTCGCGTGCATTGTGGGATTTTGAAATCTGATGTAATAACCCGCGTCGGTGAATTTATGGAACGTCGGTTTTTTCCATAAACTTTAAGCGACACTAATGCCTATACACTATTAACCCATATATATTCTGAAAGAAAATAGTTTCCAGTTTACAAAAATAGTATCTTCAAGAAAATTCATCCATAAATAAAAAAGATACAGCGATTTAAAAATCAACATCTCCGATCGGAATTCGCTCCGACAACGAAAAGATCAATCGGTACCTGTCCGTTGTCGGAAATTTCCGATCGAATTTCAACAGTCCAACCGGAGAAAAACGATCGTTTTTTCTCGATGCCTTCTTTCTTTTTAGAAACATTGGGTGGTTGTTTATTGTTATCACCTGAACTTAGAATGCAAAATAATTATTGATATTGATGACGATGATGACGTTATTTTCGTGAATTTATTCGTGTATTTAATTATAGTGTAATCGGGGTAAAAATAAAAACAGAGGTAGAGCGTCCACTGATACTGAAGTAACATACTTTTTTTAACGGAAAATAACTAAACATTTTCTCATTTTTGACTTAAACAGTAACCTATTTTTACTTTTTAATGTATCTCACTGCCTCTCCTCTTCTCTCTCCCCACTTTCTCTCTTTCTCTGTTTTGTTGCATATAAAATAATGTATAAAATAAAGTAGGAAAATCGATTGTTTTTCCCCGATCACTTTTCTCCGGAGAAAAACAATCGATTTTTTTTCTCATTAGACCTTTAACTGATGTTATTTTTCATACGCAAGACGTTACTTAATGCATCTCTCTCTCTCTCTGTTTTGTTATGAAAATATTCGCACCTTTTTTTCTTTCTTTCTATCTCTCTTGAAATTCAGTCTTGTTTCTCTCTTTCTCTCCCTCTTTCTCTCTGCAAGAGCATTTGCGGAATTTATCCATAAATACATCAGTTATTGTTTGTTAGATTCAAAACAGTAATGTTATTGTTTCTTATATAAGTTAGTTGTCTAGATCTACACCTACATATTTATTTATCTTGCTCTCCATATTTTAGTCTACAAGTGTTACCAAATTCCGATTTAGATGACTCTCATGCTTTTGAGTCCATTTCTTATCTATAGATTTCTTTTGCTGATTGTTTACTAGAGCTTGTCAAGAATGAAACCTACTTGTCACAGGGTGAAAAAAGTGCAGCCTGGCTGAGACTCAAACACGGAGCCTTCACTTACCAACAGAGCTTCCAGTGGTGGCAGCTTACACTTGATTCTCATCTATTGTGAGTTATTGGTACCGTGACATACTTCCCCACCAAACTGGAATTTGTCCTTGAATTACTAAATGGATTCAGAGAACCTCACAGCATTTAAGCCATTGCTCAAATTGTGATCTAAATGTCACAGACTGAGAAAAATGTGCAGCCTGACTGAGACGCTTTACTGGGACCTTTCCCAGGTGACCCTATCAGATGAGCTTCCTGGCCTCATAGGCATGATTCTCTTCTATTGTGAGTTATTGCTAATGATTCAAATGAGATGTAACAGACCACACCAGGATTTGAATCTGAGATCCTTGATCAAAGGGATGGGTAAGCTACAGGACCACATACAGAAATCTACCATAGATAAATGTTATGGTGAGAAAAATGTACCTCCTGCCTGGGAACTGAACATGGGGCCTTACCCTTAAAAGGTAATTACCTGTACTGACTGAACTACCTGATCGTTTACACACATTGTAATGATTTCTTCCCTGTTGTGAGTTATTGGGTACCATGTCATACTCCCTGCCGAACTGAACAAGATGAATATGATCTCTGATCACATGCAGCCCGGTGATGTTGGGCTTCATATGTCACAAGTTAAGAAAAATGTGCAGTCTGACCAAGACATGAACCCAGGACCTTTGGTTATCAGGAATGCTTTACCAACAGAGCTAAGAGTTACTTATATGAGTAGGCTATAGTTTCTCCCTGAATTCACAGGACAATGCGGACATTAATGATATCTAATTAGACATGATTGCATGGAAAAAAGAATGCTGGTTTTCCACATGCGCAGATCTGGTGGGGGGGGTCCAGACAGACCCCTCCTGAGAATTAGCTATTATGCATAAAAGAATAAGAGACCTGACCCTATTGGACATGGTAATTATTGCTGTTATAACCAACACACACACACACACACACACACACACACACAATGAGACAAATTGTTGAATCTGTGCTGCGCATGTCTACCGGAAGGCGAAACCAGAAACGTACAGTCATTTTCGTTATTTTGACTTTCGCCTTTCGAGGCGAAAGGACGACAACACGAAATCTGCAACATTGTCGTTATTTCGCCTTTCGCGTTTCGGGGCAAAGACACGAAGACACGACAAACAAAGGGCGCCAACACGAAAGGTTTCGACCCGCGGACACGCAACATTCAAAGGCGAAACTTTTCGTCCTTTCGCCTGTTAAAATTTCGTTATTTCGCCTGACATGTTTCGTGTTGTCGTGTCTTCGCCCCGAAAGGCGACAGGCGAAATAACAACAATATGGCATGTTTTCGTTATTTTGCCTTTCGCCTTTCGTGGCAAAAAAAAGCAAAACACGAAATGGCAGAAATCAGCCACCATACCACACATTATTTTGCATGATGGTGAGTTAGGTTCCTCCCATGGCATTTCTTAACTTTGAAATAGATAGGCAAACATTCTAGTATCTTAAATAATCAAATACCTGGTCAATTTCTACATATACAAAACAACAGATAGAATTCGCTAGCACTAGAGAAAGAGAATGACCTACTTAGGTATGCAGCTCTTTATGAATGAAAGGTTCATGACCTTACTCCGGATTATTATGTTACAAACAGAACTTCTGTAGCAACAGTGGATGGAGTTTTTGTCGTCATGTGACTGCTTCAATTATTTCAGAAACTCTGGGTTTAGAATGTTAATCCCGTCGCCGTCTCTCAGCGCATTGTGCGCTTTGATTACTATTGTGATGAAACATCTTTAATTTTTGCCTCAGATGCATAGGTAAACAGAGCAAGTATCTTCTGTTTGTTCATGTGCATACAACAATATGTTTTCATAGACCATTTTAAGTTGGATAAATGAATACTCATCAAGTCAAAAAAAATGTAAATGAATATCTTTTAGGTACATACAGCTTTAATGGAGGAGTTCCTATGACACATTTGTTACATGTACTTATGAACATATTTTTGATGATCTATCTCCCTCTCTATCAGGCACGCAACAAAACATACGCGCAAGTTTTACTTGCTCAGTTTATTGACAACTTTTCATTTTAATGACATAACAAAATTGAAATTATAATTATGACAGCTTTTGTATTATATAGGTTTCTCTCTTGACTTGGAACCTTAACAAGGTCCTTTTTACAGATATGAATTCCCTTTTTCCTCACCTTGGAAATCATTTGAAAGGGAAAAACTTTATGTTCATGTAATGTGCAGCTCCCATAGTTGTTACATTGAAGTGTACCATTATGATTTTTGTAATGCATCGAAAGAGGGTCAGTGATAGACTTTTACCTTGTAGGACAGCCCTCTTTATGGGGAATGAGGTGCATTTTAAAATAGTTATTTGAAGAGCCAGCAACATAAAATTTTAACAATAAGCAAAGCTACCCCCACCCCTCGAGAGCCATTCTTTTTTTTTTTTTTAAATGTATACACTAAAAAACTTTAACCCTGACCATAACTTCTAAACAAATTAACCATCTTCTCACATAATTGTTGTCGAGCCTGCTTGGGGAGCTTGACATTGTCATCACAATGTCCTCACGGTGTATGCGCATTATAGTTCATCAGGGCATCCAGATTTCATTTTCAGGGCTGTAACTTGACATGGTTAGCAGGATTTCCTAATAACTTGGCAGTAATATGTATCTCAATGAGCTGAAGTGTCATGTGCAAGAATTAGGTTCCAAGCTCAGATGTCAAGGTCACAGAGCTGAATTTCATTGTTCAGACATGGATCATTGGATGTTCGAATAATTTGACAGTTATGTTAACGTCAATGAGGCTGAGTGCTGCATGCAAGAGTTAGGTCAGCAGCTCTTAGGTCAAGGTCACACTTTGAGGTCAAAGGTCATTAATTTTGCTTGTCTGGACAAAATGCAGATAAATGTTTCGAACCAAGGTGTTTTGAATCTTACAGGATCATGAAATCTTGACCACAAATACACACTGACTTTTATTTTATACACTATGATGGTTGTTGTAATGTATGTCGTAATTTAATTGACAGCATGACATTAACTCAATTTTAGGCAAAATGAGATGGTTTTAAGCTCTACAGGCCTTACTTTTCTTTTGGACAGATTTGCATAAAATTGGTCCATCTCTACAATTGGCCCTTCTGGAGGACTGTCACTTCTGTTTCTGGAAAATCATAAATGTCATGGCCTTAAAGGCATACCTGCACAAAGCAGTGATTCATGCAAAATCTTAGAAAATTCTCATGGATAGTTTTAATTTTCCTTCTTTGTCTATATAGAAAATAACTGCATTGTTCACGTTTGCCTTTAAATATCTCAAAAACAATGAATTTTCTATCAAAGTGTTATGGGTGTAATTTGTAGTCCTTTAAAGGATCTTTCAAATGACATTTAGATTTTAAAAAATAAGGGTTAAATCAGTTGAGTTATGGCAGAAAAAAGGAAAATTATGTTACCCCAAGTAAATCTAGCTGCTTTAATCTCAAAATTGATTTTTGTAGATAAGAGTATGAACATAATTTGAAGAACTATTCCTTGTTTATTTTATTTGTATTTAAATTTTAGCTTGATGCATTGCTTTTATAATGTTTTGTATGTTTAAATGATCAGGTTATTATTTCAAAGCTGTTGGTAGAGAAAAAGTATTTGATATAGGCATGTTTTTGCCGTTTTGTTTGGGTTTGACCATTCATATTTCAAAATCCGTCAAAGATAGGTCAAACATAAAGCCATCGAAATGTTGGGAATCTGATCATCCTTTCTAATGGTACCTAGGTTTTCTTTAAATAGGACCTAATATAAGCAAGTAACATGAAAAATGCCTCTGCATTTGGTCCCATGCATTGTTCCAGTTTTTTTTCTATTACAATGTAGTAATAATGTGCTGTTGTGATTTGTCCAAATGCCATATGCTCACTTTAAAGTTCAGGAAAAAAATTATATGTAAAAAAAAACCTGTTTGGTAGAAAAAGAACCCTTTTTTTGCATGTAAAGAGGACTGGCGGTAGTTTACAGCCTTGTGGTACACCAATTTTGAGAATTATTGAGTTTCATTTTAAAGAGGGTTTCTTGAAGAGCCAGCATCATGAAATTGTAACAAGGGGCAAGCTCTTTAGTTTCCTTTGATTACATTGATTTCCTTTTTTATATGACATCATTTGACGTCAAAATTTGCATCTGCTTTCAAATTATTTTGTGCTCTACAGCTTTCAATTCTGGATGGATTTTGTCAATTTTTACAGATAATGTATTGCAAGATGATTATGTAATGAATTGTTTAAGGTTTGCTATGGTTTGCAGAGCAGAAAGCCCTATTGTTTGTTCAGACAAACAAAATTTAGTTATTGGTTTTCATTCTTCTTCATTTTGAGGTTCAAATTAAAACAGGTTTCCTATGAGCCAATATAATGAAATTCCAACAGCAATTAACGTGACTTTGTCCCTTTTGAATGCAGTAGATTGCGTTCTTATGTGACCTCATATGACATCAGGGTTAAAATTAGCTTCCAAATATTGTTCGCATTCTACAGCCATCATTTCTTCTATGTAATTTTCACAGAATGTATTCAGTATATTGTAGATGTGCGCTTCCGTATACGTTTTTTCTAGACTTGGAAAGACCAGGTTCTGTGGTTGATCCAAGTTTCGGTTTTGTAAAGATTGACGGCATTTGATATGGCGTGTTAAAAACTTTCAATGGAAAATATATGTGTGTGTGTGTGTGTGTGTGTGCTGCCACAAAGCTACATTCAGATGTCTGGTGCTGCATTTCTTAGTTTTTGACTGATTCGCATGAAAATTTCACTGAATTTGTATATTGTCTTAGTCAATTCTGTTTTCGGAAAATCGCAAAGGTCAATGCAATATTTTTTTATGTCATTACAGTCAACATCGTACATGCGACCACCTGTATTAAACGACTTTTGTATTAAACGACCGTTATAAATCCCGCCCGAACGTTTTTACTATATCAATTTATCCCATTAGCGATTTTTTATTATGCGACCAGCGACCACATAAACCAAGTCCCAGCACGTAAGATTATGCACAAAATCAACTTTTTTGAGCGACCTGTTTGATTGTTCTAATTATCGGTAGCTGGTGTGTATATTCATCTTTAACACATCCGAACAAACAAACAATTATCCCGATCATAAGTGCTCACCTGAAACCAATTTGTTTTGACCACGCATGACTTCACCATGTGCAACTAAATTCTAAATATAGTTGCTGGTTCCCATTTCAACATTTACTAAGCATAACATAGGTGAAGCCATCCCTCCAAATGCCGAATGCTTCGGATTTTGATAAAAGAATATTTGGGAATAAGGTAAATAATACTTCCGGATGCAATGCGTACCATTAATAATTCGTACCTATAAGTATGTACATTGCGTCTTATGATATACGACCAGGGCGCCATTTTGAAATAAATTTATCGGGGGTTTCTGGATTTATGTTAGACAGAGACATAAAGAAAGCTCATAGTCAAATAAAATATTTTTTCTTGAAATTGTCCTAATCCATCCATGAATTCGATGTCAAATGTTGTGTTTTTCCACCGAACACCAAATGCAAACGTCAGCCAATGATCCAAGGTATTATTTCAACATAACAGCTAAAAAAATCGAAAGATATGACGAAACATAAACATGTTGATGTTTATTGGTATAAAACAACAAAATATTGTGTAGTTTACATACGTATTCATGTTGTAATATAATATAACGTTATGATACAATTTAGTTTACAGTTTGTATATATGACTTGTTTGCCGGGAATTCCAAAAATATCTATTAAGAGACCATTTCATTAAGCGACCACCTTTTGGCAGTCCCTTGAGCGGTCTCTTAATACAATGTCGACTGTATTTCTTCGGCCTTAAATATCTCAAAATCTAAAACTATTTGATATGGTTACAGAGCAGAATGCACTATCGTTTGTTCAGAACAAACGAAAATCTTGTTTCTTATCGCATTCGTTACATGTATGTTGTAAATATTTTGTTGCCATGTTCAAAGCGTATCTATTTAAAATTTACATTTGTGGAGGAAATAAAGGTATATTCATTGTATTCATTTGGGTCACAAAATATCCGTCGTCCATAATGCATTTGAAGACGCAGCCTGGAGACCGGGGTATTAAATTTGATCGAGATTTACCAAATTCATATATAAATTGGTATGATCAATGTCACCATTGTGGAAGAATATTTTCCGTGACCCGTGATTTATAGTGTACGGGAAGATCTGTTGCGGGTATTAGTTACATACTGTTACGTAATATTGAAGTTTACATCACGAGCAAGCGTTTCATTGACCCTGATCAAAATCATGCTCACATGCAAGCTTCCAATCGATCATGATCTGGGTCAGTAAAATTATGTGTGCAATCACCTTGAAGAGCAGTCTATAAATAGACTGACATGTTGACACATTGCGAGGTATTTTTTACCCTAAGTATTGGACGAGGTTTTTCGAAGTGTAATGGAGATCACACTCGGAATCTGGGCAATTCTTTTCTAAATCAATCATATGAATTTATAACAATATTTTCTACAGATGTAACTTTTTTTTCTAATCATTATGATTTGGATTTATGTAAATGCATTTAAATGTGCCACAAAGTTCTATAAATCTGTATGCTGTGTTTTGTAAATAAATCATTTGAAAACTATAAACAAAGATGTGTGTGTGTGTGTGTGTAAATTGCGGAGATAGTTCTAGATCACTTAGGAATGTTTGAATTTTGTTAAAGCAGTCCCGCCGTACATAATCTTTAAAGGCATTTATAAAAAGCTGTCCCACGTGTGAAATAGTGTCAGAACAAGTCATAATAAGGAAATGGTAGTTAAATTTATAACAGCCTTAATTGGTAATGATTAGAAGTAGTATGTTAAAATAAAGTTTTGAGTAAACTTTGCGCGTGTGTTGTATATATCCAATAATCGTGTGTTCAGATCTAATGCCCCCATCACAGTTTCTTGTGACTTTGTTGTGTCACCTCTGCTTACAGCAGGTGACACAAAGGGATCCCTTTTCCGTCGTCTGTCCGTCCGTCCGTCTGAGACGGGTCTTTTTCCGTAACGCTTCAGCAAGTGGCACATGTGTTCCAGAGAACAGCTATCAACAAGGTGAAAGCAATCCTAGATCACTTTCCTATATTTTTAATTTATTTGTAAAAGTGTTTATTGATATTAGGGGTATTAATACAATTATCGAGTGGTTAATTTTTGTTAAGTAACTTTTTCTTCCTTTGCTCATCTAACTCATTTCATTATCGACCCTAAAATCCAAATGGCCATTAGGGTAAAATTTGGGCGGGCTAAAGTGTCTTTGTTGCTGGCGGTTTACCTAATTTACATAAATAACCAGTCCAGGAAAAGTCACCAAGTTCACATTGGGTTACTCCTGTGAGCGAAGTTACTATTTTTGTTCAGTCGATTTTTAGCTGAGATCCACACCTGTGTAACGGTGCTTAGTTTTTTAGGGTGTGTCTGTCAAGTGAGGCATCAAGTTAACTGGATGGTTAATACATACGAATGTTTACACTTTCATTTCCACGGCTGTACATAGCCCTTTCCCTCATAGAGGACACCATGAAAAGACCTATGTGAACAGCATAAAACCAGATCAGCCTGCGAGTAACTCGCAGCCTCCAGATCAGCCTGCAAGTAACTCGCAGGCTGATCAGGTTTTATGCTGTTCGTTGCTCCTCAGTGGTCTGGAAATGAGGATTTTGTAATTAAATTTGGTACGGTTTAGCTGTGGTTTTCTGCAGATCAGGCTTTATGTGATACCTATTGAGTGCGTCAAAATGAGTCTATATGAGGGAAAGGGTTAAAGTATTTTTCACTAAAACTGAAGGAGGTTGACTGTTCTCTAGAATTGATAATTCAAATCTTAACTAAGACTTGATCAGTTGCTTTATTTAATACCCTTTCAGATACAAAGTCATTTTTCTTGCTTCTGAAAGATGAAATTTAAAAGTGAAAAAGGTGTTTGCTGCTGACAGTTTCTATAATAGGGTTCACTCCTCAATTTAAAAATATTTTGCTCCTGTTCTTTTATTGGATCAAATCTTTGTCACTTACTCTTTCAGCCTTTATAATAGGACAAACAAGAAACCCAGCTTTCAAGGAATTCTTTTAATAATTATATAACATTCAGGACATAAATTGCAACATGACACCATTAAATAGTGTGATGATGTATTTTTGTTGCCTTGGCAATCAAATCAGACCCAGAGCTGCATGGTAAGGACAAATTAAAAGTTTGGGAACTTGATATTCATCAAGGCCCTGATATGAATATTCATGATTAAGCTGCAGCTTGTTAACCTTGCAAACATATTTCAGAATTAACTCTCTGGCCTTGCCATGTAATGTTTAGGTGATGTTTTATGTATTACATAAATAATGTGAACATGAGATTATTGCAAACATTGACTTATCACATCAGACTAGATAAAAAATTGCATGTGTTTCCAGTTTAATCAAGTGATCAATACTTAAAACTTAACAGGTGATTGGTTTATGGTGATTCCTATAAACAACAGAGTTGTGTTTTGGAAGATTTGATTCCAGGGTAATCAATAACTTTCAATTTTGCAGCTGTACGTAAAAGGTTTGGTGTTA
Organism: Solen grandis; assembly: GCA_021229015.1. Taxonomy (NCBI): domain Eukaryota; kingdom Metazoa; phylum Mollusca; class Bivalvia; order Adapedonta; family Solenidae; genus Solen; species Solen grandis. The sequence goes on along the minus strand of CM037783.1, from coordinate 41,187,115 downwards.
GTAATGATGTATGTTGGGCGGTATGTATAAGCCAGTCTGCTAGACCGATCAAGCCATTGCTTCATTTGTCTGGTAAATTAATGGCCCAACCATTCCTGTACTTTCATCTAAAGAGGCTGGCAGAGATGGGAAAACATTTGTTGATGATGTAGATCACCGTGGAAGGACAACAGGAGTCTGGAACTTGAGTGTCGGTTGGTAGGTTATGTAAGACTGTGAGGGTTTCCATTTCTCACATCTACAGACAGTTCGAAGTATATATTTCAATGTGCTCCAGTATAATTATGTCTGATTGAAAACAGACTGCCAACTTCAAAGTACATTATTCTTTTGCACCCTTGGTGCCATCTTGTGAAGACAATTTATACTTAAAACTTAAAACATGAAATATTCCGGTTCAGAAAAAATATATATGTCTTTTTATAAAGCTTTTGGGATGGTGTTTTCAAGTACATGTGACTGCATGACTGAAAGGAAGTGTAGAAAAAAGAGAAAATCTTCTCTTTTGTTTTGTTTTCTATTAACATTTCAATTAACATGGCTCGTTATTCAGCAAAATAGCATGTTTGGATGTGCCTTTGTGTTAAGACCTCTAGCTAAATCTAGTTATATGTCAAACAAAGTTGTGGAGATGAACTGATCTGTTATTTTCGTCTCTTTACTAAAGTTGCTGTTCTTTTAATGAACGGTGCCAGAGAGAGGGAACCTTTGATGTGAAAGAAATAAATGGGACCCGATTTTGCTTTATATCTCTTGTTTAGAAGTTTTAATCCAACATTTAAACTATTCACAAGCATTATCAGTGATTTAAGTTTGTCATTAGAGTGGTGTAAGCAGAGACTTAATTAAAGCTAGGATTAATGTATCACTCTTCTTAGAAGTCTCTAATGACATTATCAAAGAACATTTGACAGAACCTTCTCTCTCCCACCCCCAGCTTTTGTTCCATTCTTTCCATATCTTCCGTTATATTTTTGAGCTGGTCAGTTACTCCTTATAATGCAGTACATGCCTTTGCACCCAGTGCAGACAAAGGTCAGCCTTAACATTCGTGCAGTCTGATTATGGTCTGCATTGTTTGTTAGTTAGTCAATAATTTTTCAGCAAGAGTAATGACTAATAGTACAGTCCAAAATGAAGAAAGGACAAGAAATTAAGCATGATTTACGCAACGTAGGTGCTGATGTGTACAAATTGGTCCTGACGTCATAACCAATCCTAAATCATAAAGACACTGTACCAATTAAATATAAATATTTCATAACATTTAATGTTCAACTGAGATACTGATGTTGAAGTGTTTAGAAATCTTTGAATCAGATTTTGTTTTTCAAAAAATGTTGGTGTTTTTGTTGTTGTTGTTGATGCAACTTTTCCATGTTTCTAGTTGTGGTTGGTTATTTGTAACAAGTTCTTATAAAGGTAAACAGCAGCATATAAGGAGGAAGCCTCTCAGTACTATATGTTATTAAATAAGTGATTTGATTTTGGCCTTTTTATTTGTAAGAAGATAGTCGTATTGACCCTGTTATTTGTCTGAAGACAGTTGTATTGACCCTGTTATTTGTCTGAAGACAGTCGTATTGACCCTGTTATTTGTCTGAAGACAGTCGTATTGACCCTGTTATTTGTCTGAAGACAGTCGTATTGACGCTGTTATTTGTCTGAAGACAGTCGTATTGACGCTGTTATTTGTCTGAAGACAGTCGTATTGACGCTGTTATTTGTCTGAAGACAGTCGTATTGACGCTGTTATTTGTCTGAAGACAGTCGAATTGACCCTGTTATTTGTCTGAAGACAGTCGTATTGACCCTGTTATTTGTCTGAAGACAGTCATATTGACCCTGTTATTTGTCTGAAGACAGTCGTATTGACCCTGTTATTTGTCTGAAGACAGTCGTATTGACCCTGTTATTTGTCTGAAGACAGTCGTATTGACCCTGTTATTTGTCTGAAGACAGTCGTATTGACCCTGTTATTTGTCTGAAGACAGTCGTATTGACCCTGTTATTTGTCTGAAGACAGTCGTATTGGCCCTGTTATTTGTCTGAAGACAGTCGTATTGGCCCTGTTTTTTGTCTGAAGACAGTCGTATTGACCCTGTTATTTGTCTGAAGACAGTTGTATTGACCCTGTTATTTGTCTGAAGACAGTCGTATTGACCCTGTTATTTATCTGAAGACAGTCGTATTGACCCTGTTATTTGTCTGAAGACAGTCGTATTGACCCTGTTATTTGTCTGAAGACAGTCGTATTGACCCTGTTATTTGTCTAAAGACAGTTGTATCGACCCTGTTATTTGTCTAAAGACAGTTGTATTGGCCCTGTTATTTGTCCTAGGGCAGTCCTATTGGCCCAGTTATTTGTCTGAGGACCATTACGACTGTCCCGAGGACAAATAACAGGGCAAATATCTATAAATAACTATTTAGCCAGTCAAATTTTAAAAAAAACAGGGCCAATAAATAATGTCACTTTCGGCACCTGTCCATCTGTGATATTTTTATTGGTCCACTTATTGAGAACGTCAGTGTATTATTGAAAAGGCCTCTTTAAATGGTGTAGGGCTCATAAATAATAGTTATGTTATAACAATTTATATTGTCACTAATATTGAAAAGGAAATTCTTTTGAGTTGGTCTTCAGTGTGAACTTAAAATAGTGAATAATATGACCGTTCATGTTTATATAATATGACATCCTACAAAATTGCATCAAACCTAAAATTTACAATAAATTATAATGAAATTTAAATTGTATATTAGCAATTATTGTTTAAAAAAAACAACAGATGTACCTCATTTGAATATATCCAAATGAGAACCCAAATTTCATACAAACATTGAACTAAGGTGTATTTCAGTTGTGCCTAACTTTTAATTGAATCATCCGCAGCAACTATGGTCTGGGTTATGTTGAATGGTGCAATTTTTATGCAGTGCAATCCAGCCTGACTGACAAGTAACAGATTATAACAATAAACTCTGTGAGGAATCTGGCTTTCAAATTCATAGAAACTGTGTGATACATTTCATTGTCTGTAATAATGATTTTTGTTTTCAAACCAAGCACTTAATGGAAGAGAGAATGGCTATTTTGTGCTTGTGTAAATTTTCTCATTGATTGTCCTCATGGTGTGGTGCATCCTCTTTGATAATACATGTATCATCATGGATTGTTGCATCCTCTTTGATAATGTCCTCATAGTGTGTTGCATCCTCTTTGATAATGTCATCATGGTATGTTGCATCCTCTTTAATAATGTCATCATGGTGTGTTTGATCATGGTCATAGTGTGTTGCATCCTCTATGATAATGTCATTTTGGCATGTTGCATCCTCATGGTATGTTTGATTGTCCTCATGGTATGTTACATTCTCTTTGATTGTCCTCATGGTGTGTTGAATCTTCTTTGATTGTTCTCATGATGTCTTGCAGCCTCTTTGAAATTTTTGCCATGGTATGTTTGATTGTCCCCATGGTGTGTTGTATCCTCTTTGAAATTGTTGCTATAGTATCTTTGATTGTCCTTATGATGTGTTGCATGCTGTTTGATTGTCACCATCATGATGAAGTTTCCTCTTTTTAAATTCACTTGTTTGTTCCAAGTTTTTAGTGAAAATGCAATAAAACTATAATGATATTTTGTCAGTTATGTTTGGAATACTTTGAATTAGGGATACTGAATTTGTTCAGGGATCAAGGTATAGCTCTCTTGTTTTGCAAGTAAACAGATCTGTTACAACATTGGTGTTTTTTGTCTGCATCATGAGATATCTTCTAAAACAGACTGAGGCAATGTATCACAAGTCTGGCTACAATAAGAGGTCATCTTGTGGTTGCTGGTGCCAAGACAAACACGAAAATGGCATTGACCATGCTAGATTGTCTGATTTTGATAGAGGAAATATTTCATGCTCTGATATAACCCGATTTATGTGCATTGCAATTTTGTAATACATTGTATCTGATAAATTATGCACTGGTGGTTGTTGATCCTCATTTTCGAAATAATGGTGTTTAATTGGTATAAACTATTCTAAGTCATAAAAAATGGTACTGGTATAGCTCCCTTGGCACTCAGCATGTAAGGGTAGTTCTAGGAATGGTTGGCCTGGTGTCAGGATAATGTGACTGGATGTGGTATCATGGCCCTCATGTCTACATTGTGATACTGCAGTGTGGCAGCTTTATATCTGTCTCAAGTTGACATAGTCTCCAAATGACTGAAATACTGTTGGTAGGATGTTATACCAAATAAACTATTACTGCAGTTATTAATGGATTAAGTCATTTTTAGCTCACATGAGCACAACGTGCTCAAGGTGAGCTTTTCTGATTGCCTTTTGTCCGGCGTCCGTCGTCCGTGCGTGCGCCTGTGCGTCAACAATTGCTTCAAACAACATCTCCTCCTAAACGGCTTGGCCAATTTGAAAAATATTTTGCAGGAATGTTCCTTGGATGAAGCTCTACTAAAGTTGTATAAATGGTTCTGGTCCATTGCATAATTAGGTCACAGGAGCTAAAAATAGATTATAAAAATGCAAACTTTAAAAATCTTCTTCTGCAAAACTGCAGGGTCTAGAGCTTAGATATTTAATGTGAAGCATTGTCTAGTGGATGCCTACCAAGATTGTACAAATCATAGCCCAATGGTGATAAATGACCCCGCACCAGGGGTCACTTGTTTTACATAGAATTATATAGGAAAATCTTAAAAAATCTTCTTCTATGAATCCATAAGGCCTAGAGCTTAGATATTTGGTATGTA
>CM037783.1:41132243-41182243 GCA_021229015.1 Solen grandis | reverse complement strand
AATTACGTTATCAAGTTTATTGCAAAGGGAATCATGAGACCGAAATCAACTTACTGAAGCGCGAAGTATACCAGTTACAGCAAAACCTTATTTATAAAGAAATGTTTACCTTACCGTAAAGTGTGCCCATCATTTCAATGTAAAACATTTTGGGCTTTTAAGCGTTTTTTTCTCTCATTTCAGGTTATGCAGCAGGCTGATTAACACCGAACTGAAGACCGAATGCGATGGTGTCTGTACAGTCTAGAATCTTGGCCCTTGTTGCCCTGAACACCGGATTCAGTCTGATCAGTTCAGCTTTCGGATTTTATTATGTGAAAGTTTTCTTGAATTTTTATCATGTTCAGGAGAATTGGTTCCAGCTTTCTCAGACTCTGTTCCTCATATGGAACGCAGTCAATGATCCACTATTTGCCTATCTCCAAGACAGTACGAACTTTGCCTTCTCCAGAACCAGACGGGAAAGTGTTCTGTATGCAGCGCCATTGTTTGCTTTATCATTTCTGGTTCCCTGGTTCCCATGGGGAGATCCGGCCACGCTGGCTCCCTGGGTTACTGGGGTCCATCTCATCACAGCCCTGTGCTTCTGGGATACAATGTTCACATACGTTGGTTTAGCAGCATGTTGTCTCTTCACCGAGATATCACAAGACAACGAGGTTCGCCTGAAAATGGTCCGCTATAGACAAATAGGGAAGTTAATCGGTTCCTCGAGTGTATTCTTTCTGCAGTATATGTCTAACCAACTGGAAAACTTCAGAATGTTTCAAACTATGTGTGTTTTAATCGCAGTCACGAGCTGTCTACTGATGCGTTATTGTGGGAAAAATGCCCATACTGAACAAGATCTAAAACAGAAAGAAGATAAAGTTGAAGACAAAAGTCAAGAATTTGCTTACATAACTCTTACCAAACAAATCTTATTTAATCGCGACTTTCTTGCTTTTGTCGCCGTGAACTTTTGCCAAGAGTTTCATAAGACGTTCTTGACAAATTTTTTTGCCATTTTTTGTGATCAACTCATTCCAAAGGGAACCATTCCTGACATCGTTAGAAGCATGTTCTATGGTGGTTCCTCAATGTTAGCCACGGTAACAATTTTGAAGTACTTCTATAACGTAACATTTTTACAGTTTTATGAGCTTATAAAATGGTTTTAGTTCCTTATTGATTGTCAGTTTGCTTGGATTCAGTTTTGTTTACATGAGATAAATATATTGCTGTCTAACAGTCACAAGTGACATTATCCTGATACTGGGCCAACACCTCTGTTTGCCGAGCGCAGAGTACACGGGAGATATACCAGTACCATTTTTACGACATTGGTAAGTCACGACCGGGGATTGAACCGGATTACGAGACAGATGCTCTAATCACCCGGCCTCTATGACCGGCTTATGAAACCTCCAGCGTGCTGCCTTTGTTCCATATTAACAAGTGTGCACTGTTAAAATATGGGGAGGGATTCCTCATATGAAATAGAGATATGGTTCTTTGAAAATTTATGAAATTTAGGTAGCACATATAGGTTTCCGTAGTTTCATATAAAATAAACCATTTTTCTTCCCCTGTTACAGATAATTATAATATTCGGGACCCCAGTGGTGGCACGGTTTGGGTACTTCACTGTGATTCGCAGCAGCTTCATATGGAAGATCCTAGCCGGACTCCTGTTTTTTGTCTGCGGTTCTGTGAACCACTGGTTTCTGATGGCCTTCCTTCTGCTAGACAGGTATATCGGCATCAACACGCATTATCTATCATATTGTGAAATGGGATCGAACATATCGCGTTGTTGACTTCACACCGCAAACTTTTATTTCCGACCATGCTATAGCGGGGGTATTCAAAACATTCAGTAATTTAGATTTGTAGTTTTCCTCATTCGTGTGAGTTACTGTTTATACCCTGTATTTTGAATTTGGCAATATCATATACAGTGAAAACATAGTTTTGGTCTACACTTAGCTGTACATGTATATGGTTTTTGTTGCTGTCTTCAGTTTGACAAGACAAAAAAATAATAAAACCCCGCTTCACAGAAATAGGGGCTTTATAGAAATCACGCTGGTCGCGTCCATCACGCTCCGCCCTACATTTACATTACATGAATACAAGGACATATTCAGGGGTATTAATCACCTTAGGTTATAGTTCTATGACTTTGTGGAATCCAACAGCTGTTTCACCTACCAAACATACGTTGTTTACTAAGGACCCAGATAGTATAGTACCTCCCGCTTGGAGAGATCAAATCTTGACAGGGCTCGAATTTAACTTTTCTTTCCACTCGCAGTTTTTGCGAGTAGCTGAAATTTCAGCTCGCAAAATTTATCATTCACTTGCAATTTCATGAATGGTATATACAGTCGAACCCCGGTTACTCCACCACCTCTCATTCAAATACCCGGCGTCATTCGAAATACTTGGTCCCGATCACTCTCTTTCTTATTTCTATATAAAAATATCTGGGTTATTCAAATTTGTGCCATTCGAATACCTGGCCTCATCCGAAAAAAAATTTTGGTCCGCACCAATCAATTCGTATGGTTTTCGCGCCTCCTTATCCGAAGTCACTGACGAGCATTAATTACCGGCGACATTTTGAAAACAAACAATGGAAAGGAGCGAACGTCAATTAATTACTGAAATGGGTAGAGACAGCCGCTTACAGTTTACATAAATTGTTAATTGATTGGGTGTTTGTGCATTTCAATCATAAAGGTGAGTTAGTAATGGTAATTATGAAATTTACATTTTTTTGAATTAATTTTAAATTGCTGTTTTCAAGACGGCGTTTATATTGGGCACATGTAGTCGCTTGTGGTTTAGTGAGACCTGATAAATGTACATGTATGTATGTATCTTTGTTATTGATTGATTGCATCGATTATCTATGTATCGAAATCATTTATGCATAAGAAGATGAAAGTTGTGAAACAAAATTTGATTATCTATAGTCGTTTTCATTTAAATTACTTAATCATAACATATTTTAGAAAGTGTACAGTATACGTTCACTGCATGAAAAAAGTGGGTGGGATGGATTTTTGTCTCAACGATCGACGTGATTTGGGTTATTCGAATACATGCCTTACTCGAAATAAAACGCTGATCCCCGGGATTTCGAGTATCCGGGGTTTGACTGTATTTTACGAAGGTAAACTGACAAATCATTTTCTGCTCAGTGCGAGACATCTGAGTTAAATTATTACCAAATACTTTATAAAATTAGTACAGATATTGTAAATATATCAATAATGTCTGGTAATTTGATTATCACTGTTATTCTTTTTATTTTCTAAAGAGGTAAAAAACGTGTTGTGTAAAATGCTTTGAAATTTTAATAGTCAGACTGCACCATATGTAGTTATCGGGTAATGACTTCTAAACGAAAATATTGGGTGTCAGTCTAGCAGGTGCGCATAGGTTTAAAGTACGGCTACGTGCAACAGGTTTTACTTAACACGATTCCGATCTTGATTGGATTCAAAACTTTGCACTTGCAAAAAAATGCAAGCAGTACGGTGGCATAGAGGTGACACGCACTTCTCTTTTTTATGTCGAGTGAACGAGATAATAAGTCGAGGGAACGACTTATTATCTCGAGTGAACGAGATAATAACTCGAGGGAACGAGTTAATTATCTCAAGGGAACGAAATAATAAGTCGTTCTCTCGAGAAAATTATCTCGTACTCTCGACTTATTATCTCGTTCCCTCGACTTATTATCTCGCTCCCTCGATATAAAAAGAGTAGTGCATGTCACCTCTATGCCACCGTAGAGCAGCTACTAAATGAACTCGCAAAAATCATTTCTCACTCGCATCTTGCGAGTTTGCGAGTGCTAAATTCGAGCCCTTTCTTGATAGCAAGAGCAATATCTGTTCTTGTCCGGTCCAGGATTTATTATCACAAAAAGCACTACTGGGGCCCGTTTTACTATTTAAACTTCTTACGAACAAATTTGAGCTTAATCGCAATTCTTTTGTTCTACACAATGTCTACTAATGTCTTATTTTTACAATAAAACATGAAAGAACATAACCCAATTTATTGCATTATACAAACACAACACTTATGTAAAGAAAAAAAAAGTAAAAATACTATTTACATCTGTGAATTTTCGCTTACGAAGATTTTTTTTTCATACGAGGTTTAGTGAAATGGGTTCCTGTCGTTTACTACTGGTATAAATTATTTTAATGACTTGTTCCAAGGCATCTTCGGTATATGTCACTCTTCCAGCTATTCTATATTGTTGCCACTTTCATTGAGGTGAGGTGAATAGTGTAACTGAAAACATGCACTTGACATCGGTCAAGATGGTACAGACTTCAAACATGCACGAATACAGATTGCACTCTCTTTGGTCATCTTAGTATAGTATTTATTACAGTAAGTATAAACTGTGTTTCGGTTTTGAAATAAAGTATTAAATTTTAACATTCATTGGTTTGTTATTGAAGTGTTGGTGGGCTGGAAGTAGCGGTATATCTTCTGTCTGATTCCATTTCTGTTTTCAGCTGTTTCGCGAGATCAGTCTTTTCTCTGTTCAGTTTGCCTCTGTCTGACATTGCTAATAGCGATACCGTCAGATACAACCGGAAGTAAGTGTTTGCATGTATGTTTTTAGCTCACCTGAGCACGAAGTGCTCAAGGTGAGCTATTGTGATCACCCTTCGTCCGTCGTCCGTCGTCGTGCGTCGTGCGATGTGCGTCGTGCGTCGTCAACAATTTTCTTTAAACGACATTTTCTTTAAACGAAACTGCTGGACAGAATTTAATGAAACTTGGCAGGAATGTTCCTTGGGAGAGGCTCTACAAAAGTTGCTAAAATAAAGTGATCCATGAAGAACTCTGGTTGCCATGGCTACAAAAAGAAAAATAATTTGAAAACTTTAAAAATCATCTCCTTCAAAACTACTGGCCAGATTTCAAAATAATTTGGTACAGATGTTCCTTGGGTCAACCTCTACCAAAGTTGCTAAAATTATTCCGATCCGTAAAAAAACATGGCCGCCAGGGGCGGGGCTTATTTGCCTTATATGTATATAGAGAAACCTTTAAACGACATCTCCTCTGAAACCGCTGGACAGAATTTAATGAAACTTGGCAGGAATGTTCCTTGGGTGAGGCTCTACAAAAGTTACTAAAATGATTAAACTTGGCAGGGATGATCCTTGGGTCAACCTTCACAAAAGTTGCTAAAATAAACTTGATCCATGTAGAACTCTGGTTGCCATGGCAACAAAAAGAAAAAAATGAAAACTTTAAAAATCATCTTCTTCAAAACTACTGGCCAGATTTCAAAATAATTTGGTACAGATGTTCCTTGGGTCAACTTCTACCAAAGTTGCTAAAAATTTTCCGATCCGTAAAAAACATGGCCGCCAGGGGCGGGGCTTATTTGCCTTATATGTATATAGGGAAAACTTTAATCAACATTTCCTCTGAAACCACTGGACAGAATTTGATGAAACTTGGCAGGGATGATCCTTGGGTCAACCTACACAAAAATTGCTAAAATAAACTTGATCCATGTAGAACTCTGGTTGCCATGGCAACAAAAAGAAAAAAATATGAAAACTTTAAAGATCATCTTCTTCAAAACTACTGGCCAGATTTCAAAATAATTTGGTACAGATGTTCCTTGGGTCAACCTCTACCAAAGTTGCTAAAATTATTCTGATCCGTAAAAAAACATGGCCTCCAGGGGCGGGGCTTATTTGCCTTTAATGTATATAGGGAAAACTTTACAGGGATCATCTCCTTTAAAACTACTGGCCAGATTTCAAAATGTTTTAATACAGACTGATGTTCCTTGGGTAACCGTATACTCAGGTGAGCGATCCAGGGCCATCATGGCCCTCTTGTTTGGTATGTAGCATGATCTTATGACTCTCTACCAAGATTGTTCAAATTATGACCCTGGGGTCAAAATTAGCCCCGCCCCAGGGGTCACTTGATTTAACATAGGCTAATATAGGAAAAACTTGAAAAATCTTCTTCTCAGAAACCACAAGGCCTGGGGTTTAGATATTTGGTGTGCAACATTGTCTAGTAGATCACTACCAAGTTTGTTCAAATCATGGCCCTGGGGTCAAATTTGGCGCCGCCCCAGGGGTCACCTGATTTTACAAAGGCTAATATAGAAAAAAACTTGAAAAATTTTCTTCTAAGAAACCACAATGCCAGGCCTTTTGTTTTTAGCTCACCTGAGCACAACGTGCTCATGGTGAGCTTTTGTGATGGTCCGCCGTCCGGCGTCCGTCGTGCGTCGTCAACCTTTTAATTCAAACTACTTCTCCTCCTAAACTACTGGGCAGATTTCAATAAAACTTTACACAAATGACGCTTGGGTGACCCTCTTTCAAGTTTGTTCAAATGGTTCCAGTCTGTTGAATAACTAGGTCACAGGAGCTAAAAATAGACAAAAAATGCAATCTTTAAAAATCTTCTTCTCTGAAACCAAAAGGCACAGAGCTTTGATATTTGGTATGTAGCATCATCTTATGGTCCTCTACCAAGTTTGTTCAAATTATGGCCATGGGGTCAAAATTGGCCCCGCCCTGGGGGTCACTTTATTTACATAGGCTTATATAGGGAAAACTTAGAAAAATCTTCTTCTCCGAAACCGTATGGCCTAGAGCTAAGATATTTGGCATGAAGCATTGTCTGTGGATCTCTACCAAGTTTGTTCAAATCATCCCTGTGGTCAAAATTGGCCCGCACCGGGGTCACTTTTAAACAAAGGAAAAACTTGAAATTTTCCCGGGGTTAAGATATTTGGTCTAGTGGATCTCTACCAAGATTGTTCAAATCATGGCCCTGGGGTCAAAATTGGCCCCGCCCCGGGGGTCACTTTATTTACATAGGCTTATATTGGGAAAACTTAAAAAAATCTTCTTCTCCGAAACCGTATGGCCTAGAGCTAAGATATTTGGCATGAAGCATTGTCTAGTGGATCTCTACCAAGTTTGTTCAAATCATGGCCCTGGGGTCAAAATTGGCCCCGCCCTGGGGGTCACTTTCTTTAACATAGGCTAATATTGGAACAAATCAAGAAAAATCTTCTTCTCTGAAACCATATGGCCTAGAGCTTAGATATTTGGCATGTAGCATTGTCTAGTGGATCTCTACCAAGTTTGTTCAAATTATGGCCCTGAGGTCAAAATTGGCCCCGCCCTGGGGGTCACTTTCTTTAACATAGACTAATATAGGAATATATCTAGAAAGATTTTCTTCTCTGGAACCTTATGGCCGGGAGCTTTGATATTTGGCATGTAGCATTGTCTAATGATCTCTACCAAGTTTGTTCAAATAATGGCCCTGGGGTCAAAATTGACCCCGCCCAGGGGATTACTTTCTTCAACATAGGCTAATATTAGCAACTGTTTATCAGATCTGAATTATACTGTGCACAATTACTCATCTTAACATGTACATCACATATCAACAAAAAGGAATTGCTTTGTACATTTAGATAATTTTTCAACCATTAAAAAACACCTTGTTGATCTTTAACCTATCTTTTGTAACTTTATGGTGGGACATTTTATCTTTACTCAGGTGAGCGGATTAGAGCCCTCGGGCTCTTGTTGTTAAACGTTCCGCTGACAGTATTTCAGTAGTCTACATGGCAGATATATAGTATTGCCATGACAGAACCACGCCCAGTCACTTATAAGACCAGTAATTACACGTACATACTGAGGCAAGCAAGGGGCCAAGGCCATTTAATCATTTTTGGTTGTAGGCGGGGATTGAACCCACGACCCTCCACTCCACCCCATCGACAACAACTTACCCCGGGTTGTTCCCCCCCCCCCCCCAAATATAGCACTGTTGACTTGCTAGACGCGGTTGAAGTTTATTTTTATACTAGAATGATAAAGTTTTCATCTTTGCTGATTGTAACGTCAGCATGCATATCCTGGCCTATACAGAATACTCAGTTTCTTGAATAGTACCTCAGGATAAAACTTCTTAATGGCATAACAATTTCATATATAAACGTTTTACCTAAAGCTGCATGTGTCCACACCACGATTTGTACACAAAACACAAATAGTGCCGATTATACATTGTCTGTCTCGTGATGGATACAAAAATATCACGTGGTCATACAGATGTGACCTACAATAATATTTGTCGAAAGCAATCTTCATTTCAAATGAGACTCAATCTTTACACCAAGTACATGTATATCAGGCTCGAATTCCACAAAATTCCTTAGCACAGTTCGAGATCATAAACTTATTCTTTCATTATTGTAGAGAGATGCATACGTATATGTACAACATGTATAAGGTAGCCATCTTTGTCAAGTATTGAGGTCTTTGTGTAAAAGGAACGAGTTTTTACACTTTTTCATACCGGTACTTACTACTTTGCAGGTGTCGAGCCACGTCGATGGTGTATGGAACAAATGCGCTGGTTGTTAAACCTGCCATATCGCTCTCGCCAATGCTTGTAGTCGCCATCTTGAATCGCTATGGATACGATAGGTTAAAAGACAACACATTAGATGAAGCAGAACTTTCAGCTCTCAGATCAGTCATGTTCAGTCTCATCTGCTTGTACCCGCTAATTATGGGGTGCGTTCAGCTCACTGCTTGGTCATTCTATACTATACGGCACAAACAAAATATTGACATGACGGTGTTAGTAAAAGCAGAAGCAAAACCATGAGTACTATAACATTCTGTTTAACTTTTGTGAAGCTTATGAAAATAGTTACGAGTACATTTTGATATTCTACTAGAAATTCCATACTGTTGATGTTCCCAAATAAAAATACGCCAAATGTGGTACATTATTTTGTTTGGAATTAACATATTCAAGTTTGGTTGAATTGCACATAGGTTGTATGCACACACAATGAGCATATACTGGGATTCTTTATGTCATTTTTTTTTCTGGACGGTATTCAGTACTGTTTTTATAATACTGCTATTAAGTCATGTGTATATATTAGTATGTCCAATTAAAATGGGTTTTCACTTCCGTTGCCCTTGCGCATGTGCAAATTGGTATTGCAGTCAGAATGTACGTAAAGCTGTGATTGTAATAATTTTCAGTGACTGATATTTTTTTATGTAATCGTTTGAGGTAATAATGTTGTTGTTGTTGTATTGGGGTTTGCCATCGCTGCGATAGTATTTCAATCATATAGCGACGTCCAGCTAATTACAGGTGGAGGAAGACACCGAGTACACAGAGGTACCCGGGTAGAACAACCGACCTACCCCAAGCCAGCAGGAAGGCTTCCTCACATGAAAAATCTTAAGTCCCTACCGGGCGTTTGAGGTATCAACTACGTGTTTTATTTTTTTTTAAATAGTTTCGATTGTGAATGATAATATTTAATAAGTTATTACTGAGCTTATGATTGTATTTTAATGATGTTTACATAAAGGTCATGACCTACTTATCGCTTCGCTCGTCGGTCTGGACATTGCACATTTCATGTCTTTATTCTGTTACGTTGTATCTATCCCTTTCATTACATGCATTAAAATTTGTGTGTGTATATGTGTATATATGTATATATATATATATATTCTTTTCATGAATGTGAATGCAACACATGGTTTGACTAAACTACTTTCGTTTTCGCACTGTTTAGGCAAATAAATGTGTTATTTTTTGTTTCTTGGTAATTAACATTACAATATGCAATGCATTCGACTGAACTTTCTTCGTTTTTGCAAAGTTCAGACAAATAAGACAAGTGTTGTTTATATGACACTATTGTAACGTGTGTCGTTTTACTTTACAAATGAGTATAAATGTATTGTTTAATTATATATTTAACATTAAACATTGACCATGATATGTTATTTGAACAAGGACAATGATAGCTAAGAGTAAACAAAAAGTAAACAAAATAGCATACTTACTGTGATTTCCTTATCAATATCAGATGTTTTACTGGCTGGTCAAAAAACCCTATAGGAATGTTGTCATGATATACGTAACATGGCAAACAATGCTATAGAAGAAACCAAACCCTATGTACAAGCAAGCTCGTATCCCTTGTTCACTTAAATGCTTTGTAAAATTCCTTATTTATATCATATAACTCGAGATTCCTTGATGACACGAGACATGAGTCATACGGTTACCCATTTTTTTCACACTGATATGACGTCTATTATAAGTCAAATTAAAGACACGATATTATGATCAAAGGTATTGCTGAAACATATGAATAGTAATGTAAAAAAAAAATAAAAAATTGTATATGATTCATATTGTAAAACAAGATAAGGTTACTCATTTTTATGTAAATATTTAAAATGTATATGCAAGAATCTCTCTCTCTCTCTCTCTCTCTCTCTCTCTGTAAACTACGAAGAAACTTAGCCGTTTTCCATTGTACCACGTGATATTCAAGTTTGTATATAGTATGTAATGCTTATGTTTCTCACATATATGTGAGACTTTGCAATGTTTCTAAATAAAATCTTGAATCTTGAAATCTATTGAGCTTGTATTTAATTATTACATGATGGTTGGGATAAGTAATGCGTAATGTTTCTTATCAATATGTAAGTGTAATGTAAAGAACAAACGGTGTAATTAATGTAGTAAATGGTCTGTGTAGCGCTGCTGTTTTTGCTACAGTAATAATTACCTATAGTTAGCCTTATTTGCAACTCAGTACTCAGCACATTTGTGGGATTAGCTTAATCGGTTCGCTATTTTGGAAATTCTTGAGATATATATGTATATACATCCATTATTTTGCTTTTGTTAATTTGTATTTGCTTCCTTTTGATTTAAACATAGACCACAAAAAGAAAAAAAATCGACCTCTCTGTGTATAAATAATATATAGAGATATCGATTGTTTTTAAAATTTTAATTCTTAAAATATCGACCCCTCCAGTGATTTTGCTTTAATCATGCATTCTCCATCTTAGATAATGTAATGTTATCACTTTGGATGCAAAGTTGGATGAATAAAATATATGGGAAATGCTATTTAGATTGAAGGAAGATGCAAACTAATTGAATTGGGAATCATATTTTTTAAGCGTAGTGAGTCCCTGGAATCGTGCAGGGAAAATTATAAAATAACAACTGCACCTCTCTATATAAATAATATAAAGAGAGGTCATTTTTTAATATGAAGCTCCTGTGTATAGACAGGTAAGGTTATAAGGTCAAAGCAGCAGAAAAGAGAGAGAGAGAGAGGCGGACAGTATGCTTATTATAAGCCGTCCATTAAAACATTTTGTTTTAATCTTTTCTTGTTATATTTTAGAGGGTCGTTTATATTAGTTTAAAATGAATAAACTTTCAAATTCATTTTGATTTTTTCATCTCCTCCCGTTAATCCTGTATCGTCATTCATGTTATTTCGCCTATCTCCGAAATCTTAAAATATAATGCATACACTTCCTATGTATTTGCTCTTTCCCCATACAGCTGTAAGTTATCTCCCCTTACAATTGGAAGTTTTTGTATGAATTTTTTTTTAGCTCACAAGAGCACAACGTGCACAAGGTGAGCTATTAGGAACACACTGTGTCCGTCGTCGTCCGTTGTGAGTTGTGCGACGTGTGTAATCAACAATTTGCTTTAAACGGCATCCCATCTGAAACCACTAAGTAGAAATTGAACTTCCGATATTTATGAAAACTGATTATCTCTAGATACAACAAAAACAGAATGATATTATTTGATTTGTAAAAAACGCAAGATTATATTTCACAAACTTTCAAAATATCTGGTTTACTGTGGTAGAATATTCGCTACACAGCCTTCGTGCAAATGGACGAACTTGTATATACATGAACATGTTGTTGTATTGGGGTTTACCGTCGCTGCGATAGTATTTCAATCATATAGCGACGTCCAGCTAATTACAGGTGGAGGAAGACCCCGAGTACACAGAGGTACCTTGGTAGAACCACCGACCTACCGCAAGCCAGCTGGAAGGCTTCCTCACATGATACATGAACATGTTTATTACTTGAAAACGCATAAGAAATATAATATCGGTACGTATTAAAGAATATTTCTTACACATGTGTTGACGTACTACATAGAACTGGATAAGATTTTCCCGGAATAGAATAACTTATAAATAATGTTAATCAATAATAAAGTTTTGTGTGCGCCATTGCACTTTCAACATAACATGAACGAGTCTTCCTTAATGTGCTCTCACATACCACACAATTAACTAAATCAACGATATATAACTTTTTTATTCTGAATTAATTGCCATTGTCGAAAATCTGTTCTTGCATTAAACACTTGGCAATTTGTAGGAGTTATTCTGTAAACGATTTGAAAAAAAAAGTCGCCGACAAAACACCACTCCACCCTTCGATCATCACTGTGGTTTCGAGTCCAGACAAGAATTGCTGTCGATAGACGATTATACCCGGGTGTCTCTTTGAACTCGGGGTGTTCCTTCACCCGTAAAGCTGAACGTTGCTATATGTGTGTGTGTGTGTGTGTGTGTGTGTGTGTGTGATTAAGGTAAACTCCCTGTAATGGTTCCGCTACATTTCGGACCTCATGGCCTTGGTTATTTTGGTAGAGGTTAAGTGGTAGCGGAACCATTATAGGGACTTTAACTTAAGATAATGCCGCAGCAACAGTAGACTGCAGCACACAAGCTGTCCAGATATTCTAAGTTTGAACAAATTCAATTTTTGAGAAAGATGAATATTGTGATTACAGGTTGGAGTTTATAAACATCGGAATTAGAAGATAAAGCAAAGAATAAGAATAGTAACTAGTAAAAACGGGACAAAGTGTGTTAGCGGATATTCCCCTCCATACAATGGATCACATGGTATGTAAAACTGCTCAATACTTAATATTTTGACGCATTAATGGTTCAAATCTCAGGGTTTCCTATTTTCTCCAAATTTAGGGGGTTTTTTTTCGGCCGTGATTTCCTCTGAAGTACACAGGGAAGATCTGAATAAAAGAAGGATTTTCGTTGATCATTTTAAAGTTGCAATCTGAAATCTGGGATTCTCAATGGCCATTCTAAAATTAGTAAAAGAAATTCTAAAGGAGTTGCCGGAAACGAATTCTCTAGACCTTAAACTTTCTCGTTTATACTTTTAACAGTTAAAAAAATAGTTGACAATGATTTCAATATTTAATGAAATGTCTTGTGAAAAGTTTAATCTAAATAAGAATTTACTGATTATAAGTAGCATTTTATAAGTTTTGTCCATAATAACGGTCGATAACGACACCTGTGATAGTCACAATCCCGGAAACTCGGTGTCTGGTACTACCGTGCCTCGTTATCTTGCACATTGGGAGCTTCCACAATCATTTCGTGATAGTAATACTAGTTCTAGATGTGTTTTATGGGGTTATTGATAACCCTGTTGATAATGATTGATAACAAGTTTTAGCCACCAAAAGTTACTTCCAGGACATTTCTAAACTATGAAGTATGAAGGGAAAGCTGTTTTCAGCATTTGCATATGGAAGGGAACCTTAGAGTACGAAAAGGACAAACTGTATTCGTGGTTGAACATTTCTCTCCAAGTCAAAACTTTCTTAAGTTCTTTTTTTTTTCCTTTTAAATCATGGTAGCACAGGAAATTAAGCAAGAAATTCAAGGACTTTAATATGGCTAAGTTCAATATAGGCTGACATCGTGTTTTCTTAACCGGGATAAATGGCGGACATCACGTGATACCACGTTGATAGTTAATATCATCTGACTTCAGACTGGATCCCGTCTCATCATAAAAATCATGAACCACACATAATAGTGAGCGGGCAAACATCTCATCAGGTAAATAGGACTAAGACCACAATTACCTGCCCTTGGTTACCCTGTATCCGGATGTGCCTACACAGAAAATAGTGACCCTATTTAATGCTGAATTAAGGTGAGTTTTTGACTGAAAGACATGCAATAAAGGATCAAATTCTATAGAACACAGTTAAAATAGTCATAAAATGCCCAATTTGGAGGCCTTATTGCACAACAACCTTAAAAGTTGAGCATTACTGAGAGGGGAATTTTTGAGAAAATTGGTGTGAAATGGCCGACCGGTGCACTAAATTCATACGTATGTTATTTAACCTTAAATAGGTCAAAAAGTAGTTGGGTGACCCATGTTTAAAATGTACAGAATTATTTCTCTTGAATAGATCTATCTAATGAGGGTAAGTTTGGATGTCAATTTCCCTTACAGAAATTGTCATTTGCATATATGCTTGTATCCGGCAAGTAGCGAGGTTCCTTCTCATGGGAAGGAACAATGAATCATTGTCGTCTACATAACAAAACGCTCTTATTACTGGTCATGAGTATTAGTACGTTCGGTAACAATTCTATTGCAATATTTAGCTCTCAGAATACTTGGTATTTATTTGATTCACATTACCAACACGATGTTTATAATGTTAGCATTATGGAAGAATGCATTTAATAAGGCATGATTCTGGGCATTTTGCTGCCAATATCTCAGTTGAAAAATAACACCCCAACAATCGAGATTACTGCGTCATTTTAAGCATCATAATATTTCTTCATGAATAAAAAAAGAAAAGAAAAAAAGTACCCAGCCATAATTAAACCAGAGTTTACCACGACCGATTATCATATTTTAAAGGTAATTCTTGTTAACATATTCATTAAGTGGTAAAAATGGCCTAAACTTTTTGGGAAAAGTAATATGCATTTCAGAAGTCTTTTTCAATCTTTAACATACACAACAAACATTAAATCACCGAAAACGGATATAATCAGTATTTATCATTTGTCAGGTTGAACAAAATATTTGATTGAAAATACCTGTTGAAATCCATTGAACCGTAATTTACACGCGTTTTGTACGAAATATTGGCTGATGTCATCTTTTGATATGATAAATTCATTTGTGGCCGATCTTCACAAAAAAAATGTTAACTGTATATGAATTTCAACAAAATATGATCAGAGACGCGTAACGGCTCTATGCTTTATATCTTCACCGGTTTATAAAAAAGATGATACAAATGTACTTTAACGGTTTTATTTTCGCTCATCTTTTATTATGTAAACATTACCATTGCTTTTTAAATGTTTCTCTGAATATTTCGACATATTTAACTCATGAAAGATCATAGGAAAATGGTAATCGATGACAAAAAAAATATTTTTGACTATATATACCCGTTTCATCAAATGATCAAAGTACATGGATACTAAAGTATTTTGCCGATTGCGCTGATGATATTTTACCAAACTATTTCTTTGCTTTCTTTTAAATATTTACGTAAGTATGATTCTCATAATATAATTCCATTTTATATTTAAATACTGAAAAGAAGCGTTACGTACCGTGGATAAATGATTCAGATATTTATTTTAATAGTTCAAGAAAGCTCGCACTTTTTCAAACATTATTAATCAAATCTATTTTTAGATGTGTGTTTACAAAAGTTGGGTAGATATCATTGATTTTCATAGTTTACACGGCGGTTTATTTGAGTCGTTGATGATGACATTACACCGTGTCTTAAACTTAAAGGTATCATTAATTCATAGAAATAGAAACACCCGAAACAAATTCACCTCTCACTCATCTGATTATTTCCAAAAGAAAATAGTTTGAAACTCTTAGAACAATGTGAAAATAAACATTAAACTTCGCGCCTGGAATGATAAAAGACACTATCTGTACCTGACCAAAATAGTGGAATTAACAAAGGAAAAATGTTGTATACCCCGGTAGATCTACTCTATTTACATCATTGATAACTTACGACACTAGTAGAAAAGATCCCTTTAAATATCTTTTGAAGGTTGAAATGTGATTATGCACGCTGAATATTACACACTGTTCTCCTCTGAATAATTAGTGTAGATCCATGTTAACCATTTTGTGTAAAGTCTGTATAACATTTTGAAGGAACCTGTTGTGTAGTGGTATTTTGCTTTAGATCAAGTAGTTGGTCTATCCAGAGATGTGAATACCTAGAGCTCCGTGGTCTATCACTCTATTGTAGATCAAGTGCAAAACTCATTTGAATCTTTTTAAAGACATTAAAAACTTTATAAATAGTTAAAATAAACAACTATAACTAGAACATAAGATGTACGCAAAACATGTTGTAAATGCTTTTCGTGTGGGTTACTGCTCAACCAACAGTATTTCAGTGTCCTTTGAGAAAATCGACCTCTCTATATAGATTTTTTTTTTTACCATGATCGATACCACACCCAGCATCGAAAACCCACGAGGGATTTATCTGTTACCCTCCATACATAGCTGACATGAAATAAAGTTAAATAGGCAGCCGTGAGTATCCGACGATGGGCCACCATGAACATTGACAAATGCGATACACCAGTACCAGGGGTCATATGGCCAGCAAGTGAAGTTGATGACTTAATACCACTCAAGCTTTCAAGGCCGCTGGTTCGAATCCAGTCAGTGTCTCAGTGTCAAGTGGATATTACATGCGAGGAAACCTTCCAGCTGATTTATGGTTGGTATGTGGTTTTATTCCGGTGCTATTGTGTGATTGGGATCTTCCTGAACATGTAAGAGCTAGATGTCGCTATATGATTGATATACGGTTGCAGCGAGGTAAATTCCAAAGCAGCACCAATAAAAAAAGGGGGATATTTGAAAATTTGAATTATGCTGCTTAATTCATAAATATTTATGATTATGATACCAAGAATAAAGCCAATACAGTTGAAGGCTAAATATTTCAATTAGTCTGTCCACATATAACACTATAAAAGGCAGCATACTCTAAATATAACTGAAGTGTAAACCTGTTTTCTAACCATCGGATTATGGGCAGGAACTTGCCCCCCCCCCCCCCCCCCCCCCCCCCCCCGTTTATTGTATCTGCATGTTAAATTGTGAAAATACCGAATCTGACATATAAGTTGTCATTTCTGTCATTTCATATCACCCTTTCTTTAAAGGTGGTTTATGATAACTTTTACTAAGTGAGTCTTTAAAACCTCCTGCCTACCAAAAAGACACGTGCAGCGCATATCTACAAAACTCTTTGAGTAAGAGTAATGGTTCGAAACTCATTGGGTCTGAATTTGCCGTTCGTGGCACTCAGATTTTTCTAATTTGATGAAACTTCATAGACACATCACTTTCATAATATCCCTACCTACCGACGCTCTTTTTTTTTTCTGGCTGAAGACCAGAAACGGAACTATTCTTTTTTCATGGCCTGAGAGTTTATGTTAGAGATGTTGTTAAACCTAAAATGGAATTATTAACAAATTAATTTTTTCAAAATAAACAGTTCACATATTTGAACACTATGACTTTGAAAAAAACCTTAATTTAAGTGACAAAGTGTCACATCATATTGTCACATCATACCAATTTATGGTAAAAAAATTAGAAAACCCTTATCTAAACTACAACCCGGAAGATCATAATTTCACCTATTTATGACAATTTTGACCTTCACTGGTGACCTTGACATTGAATAAACCATCAGTTCTTATTTGACATACTTTCACATCATAGTAAACATTTTTACCAATTTCTGCTAAAATCTGATAACTTGTAAGAACCCATGGCTAAGCTAAACTGTCACCGGAAAATTCATTAACCCATCAGTTCATTTTACCTGACGTACTTTTACATCACAGTGAACATTTTAACCAATATTTGTGCAAAAATTGGGTAAAACATCAGTAACCCATAGTTAAATTATCACCGGAAAGTCTGATTTTTGCATAATTTTGATAATCATGACCTTCATTGGTGGACTTGACCTTGAATAACCAAACGGTTTATTTATGTGACACTTTCACACCATAGTGAACATCTTTACATATTTATGTTAAAATCTGACCACCCAAACCAAAATTACAGCTCGGAAAATTCGACAGACGTAACCAAAACATTACTACAACCCTTGTTGCCATAGTGACAGAAGAATGTTTAATGTGAATGAATCATCAATTTTAATATCAGCCTAGTGTTGCTTCTTATTTGTCCAAAAATCATTCAGTTCTGAGCTTAGGCCATTTTCACCACTTAGTGAACATAATCCTTTCTAGCAATCGCAAGTAAGATGTCAACACCATGTCTACGCAATGTCATTTATTTTTCCTTCCCAAGGGAAGGAACATCTATAGCCGTCGTTCCTCGCTACTTGCCGTGAAAATATGTTTGCCCGCTCAGTACTAGGTGTTATTCAGAATTCTTTCGATGTGACGGGGACCAGCGTGCAATTATGTGATTCTTCGATCCGCCATTTTATCGCCATTTCAGCTTTTTGATGACGTGCAAATTTCTGTCAAGCCCACATCATATCAAGTGCAAGAAAGCATACGAAGCGATGACAATTATTTATTCGGGGTGACACTTGAAACTGCAGGGAAAGACGCCTTCATTCATAATTTCATTCATTCATCACATGCGTTTCGTATCAATCCTTGGGGTCATGACCTTAATTTCGTAAGTTAGCAGGCTCTCCCATTATCTGTCACTAGGTATCTGTTTATGGCAGGGCGTAAGGTTAAAATACTTTAGTTCACTCTTGTGTATTAAAAGCACTGACAGATTGGAATTTTCACATTGTATCTTTGTTGGGGGGATTTTTCAGTGTGAATATATATATATATATATATATATATAGCAAGGGATATGGGTCCCATATGGTTTCCAACATGGGCACCATATGGGCTACCCATATGGGACCCATGTCGAAAGTGCAACCTGTTTTGGCCTGGGTCCCATATGGGCAGCCCACCAAGATCCAATATATGCCCCTCAAGGGTCCCATATGGGCTGCCTGCCTAGATTCTACATAGGCCCCATATGGGCTACCCATATGAGTCCCATGTCGAAAGTGCAACCTGTTTTGGCCTGGGTCCCATATGGGCAGTCCATCAAGATCCAATGGGCCTTAAGGGTCCCATATTTGCACCCCATTTGCAGGTAAAATGGTTCCATACCATTGCACTATCTGAAAGTGCAGTCAAATGTGCAAAACTGGTACCAGTAGCCTCTGAAAATTTGTTGCTCCAAAATAATATTACAAATCAAAAAGTCACAATTCTTCAAATACAATTTAATACAAATGGATATTTTTCATTTTCAATGTACTTTTAAAGTTTAAAAGTGTGTTTAATTTCTAACCATAAGACAATTCTTATGCAACAAAAACAATCACTTAAAGATTGCATATCTTTAACACTGCATATAAACTTAATCACTCATTAACAGAATGAAATTGTAAAAAAAATAAGCATAACAAACTAGAATATAAATGCATCACAATCACACATAACTTAAAGTACTTGAAATATGAAGTGACACTGAAATTCAAAATAAAAAGGCTAACTGTAATGATGGATTACTTCAGCAGTGATGACGAACACTATTTAAAATACTTAAATCAACCATATCAAACTGGGTAGTGAAAATATAATTATACAGACTAAGCAAACTATCTTGTTCAGCAAAGTGATACATGGATATGTGAAAATATAATTTACATAAAACATATATATTGTTGGCATAGCATTTTAAGAATGTGAAAAAATAATCTGGATTAATCTAATCAGAAATTCTCATGCACATACTGGTAGTCCAATCTCCCCATAATTGTTAGTTACATATCTGATTCCTTTAAACCTTAATAAAATAAAAAAAATAGTATACTTAATTCAAAGTTTGATGTGTCTGAAAAATAATGGACTGATATTCAACTATTCAAAACTATATTCTAAACTATTCACTATGAGTATGTCCCTCCACTGATTGAGAGTGTCTCCTGTTGGAATTCCTGCATTGAAGACTTGTCTGACTTTTGTTGCACTATTTTCTCCCCCCTTCCCTATCCAGTTATTTATAGACCTCTATTCAGCGTCTTCAGTGCTATGGTTCTGAAAGTTCAAAAGGTATAAAATATATAATTTCTTAAGAAAGAAAACCAAACAAGTTTGGGACTGTTAAACTTGGCCTTGAAACTAAAATAAAGTACCTTTTTTTTCATTTGGTTCCACTGAACAATGCATTTTTTAAATAAATCATAATGTAGGAGATGTGTGTTATCAGCTTAAGCCTCTGGGTTCTATTTAGTCTTAACATAACTTGTTTGTAAATGAAATAAAAATTGAATAATTCCAAGGCACTGACTATGACTTCATTACAATTAAGTCTTGGCTAGAGTTTATTGCAGCAAAACTTACTGTAAAATTCAGCCATGATATGCAGTTTGGTAAATGGCAGCGTCTCCTTCAGTCCATGGAAGTTGTAGTTTACACCAAGCTCATTTTAATTCAGAAACCTCCTCACAACGTCCCAGAGATTTGAACTCAACAGGTTGACAGGTATTCTATCTACAATTACTCAACCAAATTTTTATCTGTAGCAAATTTAAATAGCAAGGCATTCTTTGATCAGAATACAAGTGATTTATAACAGTGATTTATGATACAGAAATACATAAATAATAGTAAACGCAGATTTGTTGCAAGGATTTGTTATCTTGTAGGAATACCATACTGTTTGGAATGAATACCATAAAATTGCCCATTACAGTACGTAACATTATCATCATTTTTTTAAAAAAAAAAAAAAAAAAACGATAAACAAGTCGAACTCAACTCGCGAAAATACGTTACAAACGAATTTCTTGTTCATAATCAGAATGATTTTCAATAAAACACAAAACTTAATTATTATTAAAGCATCTTAATCAATGTTATACATACGTATTTCACGTTTAGAATAGGCTAATAATATTCGCTTGGCCGTCACTCTGAAGAAAAGCTAAGCAGGTCGAACCCATACAGGCATATCCAGATACAGCCAATGTGGGTCCAGTATGGGCAAGAAAGCTCTATATATGGGACCCACATGGGTCCCACATAGGCAAACCCATATAGGCATACCCAGTTACAGCCCATATGGGTCCTATGGGGTAAAAAACTTTATATGGGACCCACATGGGTCCCACATAGTCGAACCCATATAGGCATACCCAGATACAGTCCATATGGGTCCCTTAGGGTAAAAACCATATATATATAAATATATATATATTATAAAAAAATATTTTGGGACAATGTATATGTAGATTATGTATGATCATTAATTCAAATCAAATCCAGGTAATCAGTCACTGAACAATGTTACTGATAAGTCGGTGAATACGAAATACTAATGCACAGAAAATACAATTTATGTGCGATATAAAACGCATATTGAAGATTTATATTAAATATCAACATCTTTTATTACTGAATATTGTTTGTTCTGTCACTGATTTAACATTTAGAAAAAAAAATGTACCAAAGAATAGACACGCAGACGGGGCCCTAAACCTTCTGCAACCGTCCGACCCTAAAACGTGCGCCTGATTTTCTGTTTTTTATCTGTGAATTCTGTGTGTGAAGACTGCTTCCAGATCGAAAATTAGACAGTCAAGATTACCAAGTTCGAACCTAATACAGCATATACCCGGTATTCCCTTCCACATGTTTGACAAAATATGTTTAACGTGTTTTTTTCCCCCTCAGACTTAAACAAAACTGTCTTTAACACTGTTGAGTCTAAAACTGATTATTATTCAAAGCATTCACTAATAGATAGTGTACACAAGTCACATTTTCTGTGGCGGGGGAGGGGTTCCCTAAAAAACATTATTATTTTTTAATGCAAGTTTGCGGTTGAAAATGCACGTTAAAGTCCCAGTCAGTAGCCATTCCCCCCCCAAAAGAAACTTATATTTTTTACCCTATCTCCCAATACCGGAGTAAATGCCCTTTCAGTAGTATCAGTGTCCCAGTCTGTATACCCCCCCCCCCTTTCTTTTTTAATACAACTGTAGTCAAATGCCATTGCACAGTAGTTATTCAATAACATGGCTTTGCGAAGGTAAAATATAAAATTATATCGCTCAAGGCTCAGTCCCACTTGACATGTTTTACCTCGGGGATGTACTCCCGATGGAAAATGATGAGCCTCGCGAGGCGTCGGGAACAGGTTCCCCTGTGTCCCGCGGATGCTTCGAAAGCGTCGCGATCCATGTGGAATCATCGGGAGAACTTAATTGCTTGCATTGAAATTTTTTCCTAAACGTTCTCGAAGTTTTATCGGGGAAAACAGGCCGGGGAAAAATAAGCATAGCTTCCCGGAGGTTCCCGGGAAGCATTCACGGAGCTTCCGCGAAATATTTTTCCTCCGAGGAATCCCCTAGGCCTCGTTGATGTCTCAAAGGTTCGGCGACCTTTCTGTGACACATTCCTGATCTTGTGATAGAATCTTAGAATAATCGGAAAAAAAATCGACAAGCGCACTCTAAAATTTGTTGCTTTTTTGGTCAACCTTAGACTAAGGGTAGACTTTTGGGGGTCAAAAAAGCCATGGGACATTCCTGGGGGCATCATCATAATCCCCAAAAGTCCACCCTTGGTTTTGTCTCTTAATTCCATCACCAAATTCTCATAATCTCAATAATTTTCCCCGAGACACATAGGATGGTTCGATACAAAGATACATTCCCTAATCTGCGGGATATTCCCCCGATGATGTTTCAAATTCGGTGAAGCTCCGAGGCACCTTCCCCGATCATCGGAGGAATTTCCCGAGCATCGGGAGCCATCCCCGATAATACAAGACCATGCGTACCATAGCCGATCGAAACATTAGTGAACGTTTCAACAGACCAATCCCGAAGCTTCTCATGGGACTCTTCCGTCTTTTTGGCGCAAACATTTGATGCCGTTGGGAGAAAATGTGTGTATTTCCACATCGTCGATGATTTTTCTCCAATGGGGCCTAGGCATTAGATATATGGTGTTCAAGTTTCAAAAAAAAAAACCACCCCAAAAACCAAACAACAACAACAAAAAAAAAACAACAACACCAAATAACAACAACAACAAAAAAACAACTTCACTTTCATCCCCAGATACCCTTCAGAATGCACAGAATGCATCTCCGTAACAACATTAAAAAAAAAAAAATCCGGACCCCACTAGCACTCACATCACATTCAGATTTTGCCCCCCAGCGGAAAAATTCTGGATCCGGGCCTGAGGGATGTAGAGGTGTGCGGAGCACGCCATGGCGTTACGTGTTGAATTTACTTACTGAAAATGACGTCGAAGTTAAAGCGCCGTTATTCTTTCTCAATATATTCACCGTTGCATCCCATACATTTCCTCTGTCTATCAACCCATTTGTCATACACCTTTGAATACCAGTCACTCTCAATTCCAGAAATAATGCGTGGTGTTGCTGTTCTCAGTTCAGTAAAATTCCTGAATTTTCTACCTCTGAGTTGCCACTTTATCAATGGGAACACGGCGAAAGTCCGGACTATATGGTGCATGCAACAGAGTCTCAAACCCCAGTAACTGAATTTCTAGCTTAGTAGTTACAGCCGTATGCGCAGGGGCATTGTCCTGATGAAGTATCACATTCTCCAAATTCTCTGAAAGTGCAGTTCTTTTCTTCCGTAGAGCCTGAATGGGGTCTCTCCTTAGGACCTGAAAATAGCCTTTTAAACCTACTTCCATCTTAAAAAACACAATTACCTCTGAGTAGTAGTCTGCATTAACAATGGTCCCGTGGGGTACGGCGTGTGTGAGGATAATACCGTGTCTATCTATAAATAGAATAAACATGTGCTTTCCCACTGACTTCGTAACTTTGGCTTTCTTTGGTGGCGGAGGGTCTTTATGCTTCCATACGCTAGACTGTCGTTTGCTTTCGGGCTCAAAATAGTGAAACCATGATTCATCAGTTGTAAAAATTCTGTCAAAAAATGCATCACCGCCGTTTTCCATTTGCGAAGAAATGATTTTGCTGCTCTAACACGCGCCTCTTTATTATCACTGGAAAGTAATCTGGGTACCCAACGTGCACAAACACGCCCCATTCCAAAGTTTTCAACGAGAATTTTATGCGCAGTTGTCTTTGAAATATCACACACACCCACGCACGCACATATATATATATATATAGCAACCGTCACTAACTTTCTAATATACTTTTTATCTTTTTTTATTTGTTTTCACTGACTGTGTGTTTGTAGGGGGGGGGGGGGGGGGGGGGGGGGGGGGTATGTGATTTAGATGGGAAATGAGGCACATTATCGGTCCTAAATTCAACAAAGAGTGGGCCCTGACCTCACAGTAGATTGAATCTTTCAAACGCGGTATATATGTTGATTTATGCGTAGATGTGCTATGACATGTAAAGTTATGTCATTGATAGAAATAATGAAAATATTACTTATTTCCCATGACAGAGATGTGAATATTTTTTTATGTAGCTTCGTGCCCATGATAATATGAACTTAATTACAGCTTGATTTTCGTCAGAAGTTTTGGTAAAGTCACGAGCCCTTTGGTTAAACCTAAATAAAATTTCACTCTATTCTTCAAAGTTAAGAAATGCACTGGAAGGAGCTTTTGGTAGGCTAAAGCTTGTTGAAACAGATTATAGTCCAGTTCCACTGCCCAAGCATTGCTTCAAGGGTTTTACCTGCTTGTTCCATCATCCAGATCTTAGATTTCAAGTTTAAAGTACACGTCTATAGTTGACACTCGCATACATCAAATTAGTGGTTAATATGGATCAATGCATTTGAATACACAAAAAACAAAGATAACGTATCACTGTATATGAATAAGGGGACATTATAACGTTATTGTTCTTCACGGATATAATGGGGAAGTTGCCGCCCCTATACACGTTCGTAATTTAGTGTACTGTGACCACATTGCTTTTAAAGGGCCATAACGGCGCGAGAAATTGCGACAAAACACGTATACACAATTATGTACATATCTATTACAGGTGAATATATGTGAGGGGAAATTTAATCAGGTAGGTTGAATAATTGATTCTTTTAAAGTACATGTATATATATTATGGTTCAAATTACTTTTTATATGGCTATGGTTCGAACTACTATATATATGCATGGCTATGGTTTAAAGTAAAATATTTATATGTCTATGGCTCTCCTGCGCATGAATCTTCTATGACACTTCCAAGTGCAAGACATGTGTGATAGTGTACCAGAATAGGCGCTGCATCTTAATATGAAACACACACACACACGCACTGCTTGCAAAATAAAGGTAGACCTACAGTATCCATTCATCCATCTTCGGATAGAAAAGTGAAAGTGTAGTTTATAACTAGATCTACACTATTAGTGAAATTGGGACATTTTATTATTATAAATGTAGAAGGACATAAGCTGATTTGACTAGGTCTAATTAACACGAAGAAAAAAACAACACCTTTATTAAAAGTAGGTCAAACTTATTTGTTAATTCGCCCCGAGCATCATCGTTGATAGGCATATGCATGCAGTAGTGTGGGAGTGTGTTTGTGTGTGAATTAATGGGTAAGACAAGTATATCGCGCGGTTCTTAATTTCATATAATCAGTTGGTTATCTTTTTGTCACATAAGTGTATGTTGTGTAGGGTCCCAAAGTACAAGAGTCTTCGTTCCAGTTTCAAAGTTTGACTCGTATTAAGAAACCTACAACAAAATATAGATATTAAGAGTAATAAATACTTGTTAAACAAAATGAAAAAGTTTATGCATCTCAGTTTTTAAACATGCCATCAATATACATGAGGGGCCTCCGTGGCCGAGAGGGTAAAGTCGCTGACTTTAACACTCAATCAGCCCCTCACCGCGTGGGTTCGAATCCCGGCAGGGTCATTCGGATTTTCATGTGAGGAAGCCTTCCAGCTGGCTTGCGGTAGGTAGGTGGTTCTACCTGGATGCCTCCGTGCATTCGGGGTCTTCCTCCACCTGTAATTAGCTGGACTGAAATACTGTCGCAGCGACGGTAAACTCAAATAGTCAAGTCAATACATGAAACATGCATAATACGTAGAATCGTATTCGTACTTAATCCACATTAATAGAATACAATGCTTGTAAATAAATGTGGTAGTATATATAGCATCTATATTTAGTATTTTATCCGAGGAACTAATTTACACCTACCAGTGGCAGAGTTTGCAGCAAACAAAGCGAGAAGTCTTGTAATACTTTTGAATTTATAGCAAATGAGGAGTTGAAGAGAAGGGATGCTAGTTCCATCCTGTGCAGTCTGTATAATTTATAGGGGGATTACTCGTATAAATAAAGTCTCATGATATATATTACTCTCTACTTGTGTATAAATGTTAATGAACAAGGGCACACAATTGACGAAAATTTGTTGACATGTGCATGCTCTATGATATTTTTTTCTCTCTTAACTCTTCTCTGAAAATGATTTTTCCATTACTTCACGTACCGTACGTGCATATAAAAAATTATGTTTACCATTGTTTATTGCTATTAATATGCACATAACTGTTTTATGCCAATAAGATATTGAATTGAATTGAATATGAACACATGCTTACAATTGTTTATTCCGAATTTATTTTACACAGAAATTCAGTAAATACGATATGGTCTATTTTAGTGACGTTTATTCGAATTACTGTAACTGTATCATACATTATCATATTTATCCTGCACAGTATGTACATATATATCATACATACATTTATATATGGATATATAGTGATTTAAAGCCATGCTTTCTGAATTTTGTTAACACATCAGAGAATCTTGATAATCAATTGTAGCGTGTTGTGTGTAGCGTTAATAATGTTATCTTTCAGCAACTCCCCAAAGAATAACTGTGCAAGTCCTACAGTTATGTTTTTGGGATATGACAATATCCCATCTTTAGGTTTTTATGGCAGTTAAAAAACAACAACATTTCCTCCACAGTAACAACAACAACGCAGCTACCCTATAATGACTCTCTCAGATAATTCAACACATTCCATGGCAAATTTAACTTACCGTAAGTTATGCCTGAAAATTCAAAGTATAAAGGGGGTTTTCAGTTTTTTTCTCTCACTTCAGGTTATGCAGCAGGCTGATTAACACCGATCTGAAGACCGAATACGATGGTGTCTGTACAGTCTAGAATCTTGGCCCTTGTTGCCCTGAACACCGGATTCAGTCTCATCAGTTCAGCTTTCGGATTTTATTATGTGAAAGTTTTCTTGAACTTTTATCATATTCAGGAAAATTGGTTCCAGCTTTCTCAGACTCTGTTCCTCATATGGAACGCAGTCAATGATCCACTATTTGCCTATCTCCAAGACAGTACGAACTTTGCCTTCTCCAGAACCAGACGGGAAAGTGTTCTGTATGCAGCACCATTGTTTGCTTTATCATTTCTGGTTCCCTGGTTCCCATGGGGAGATCCGGCCACGCTGGCTCCCTGGGTTACAGGGGTCCATCTCATCACAGCCCTGTGCTTCTGGGATACAATGTTCACATACGTTGGTTTAGCAGCATGTTGTCTCTTCACCGAGATATCACAGGACAACGAGGTTCGCCTAAAAATAGTCCGCTATGGACAAGCTGGAAGTTTCATTGGTTCCTCGAGTGTGTTCTTCCTGCAGTATATGTCTAACCAACTGGAAAACTTCAGAATGTTTCAAACTATGTGTGTTTTAATCGCAATCATAAGCTGTCTACTGATGCGTTATTGTGGGAAAAATGCCCATACTGAACAAGATCTAAAACATAAAGAAGATAAATATAATGGTGTTGTTGTGGAAGACAAAAGTCAAGAATTTTCTTACATAACTCTAACCAAACAAATCTTATTCAATCGAGACTTTCTTGCCTTCGTCATCATGAACTTTTGTCAGGAATTTCACAGGACATTCCAGACAAATTTTCTTGCCATTTTTTGTGATCAACTCATTCCAAAGGGAACCATCCCTGACATGGTTAGAAGCATATTCTATGGTGGAACCTCAATGTTAGCCACGGTAACAATTTTGATGTATTTCTATAACGTAGTGAACATTTTTAATAGTGTGAACGTATAAAATGATTTTAGTTCCTGGTTGTTTTTAAGTTTGTTTAGATTCAGTTCTGTCTGCATTATCCTGATACTAGGCCAACCAGTCCTAGAACTACCCACTTGTGCCGAGCGTTGAGATATACAAACGCATCTTTACGACTCCGGTAAATCACGACCGAGGATCGAACCTATGGGACATACGTTCTAACCACTCAGCCCCTATGGCCGATTTTAGTCTATGAAACCACAGCGTAATGTCTCCCGTGCATATTTTGTACAGTTTGTCAAATTGGCAGTTCTTTTTGTATGTCCTCACACATTTGCGTATTTTTATGAATTAATACACATATTATGCAAGGATCTGACATGAATTATCTTTTCATATCAAATTTTACTAAACTCGTTCATGAAAATGTTATTAAGCGAGCCTCTGGAATGACAGTTCAGGTCAGATTCTTTTGACCATATGCAATATGACCTATATAGTGAAAGTAAAACGCGATTATAACAACCAGGGTCTCTCTCTCTCTCTCTCTCTCTGTATATATATATAGTATTAAAGAGACCCTATAACAAGCAAACAAATGAAGGAACTGACTGTGCACTAATTACTTTTGTAATCTAACATCAAGAAAATAGTTTCAAATAAGAGCTGAAAATAATGATTTAACGTGTTTATTTCTCATACATTTTCAACATAATATGAATAATGAATCAAACACATTTAATTCAGCTGTTCGAGTTCAACACACTATGCATATACACGCACGTGACGCGGAGTGATGTGATTCGGCCAAAAAGTTATATGTATTAAACGTGTTAAACATAAGAACATATGTGATGGGTATACGACACCGGAAACAGCTGTTTGAGCACAATGTCATATGATAAAATCGTTTAAGAAAGCCTTTCCAAATAATTATCTGTTTCATTGAATGATTCAGGTATGAGAATCTTGTAATATTTTTATAAACAGTTTTATCAGAAAAAAATGTGTACATGTGCACTGTTTCCTGTTTAATTATGAGGAACATTTTAAATTATATCGACTTACATATCTCGTAATTACGAATTAGTAACAACAAACTGATTCGCAGTGACCAGTTTTGTTAATCTTGTTGTGTTGGTTAGATATTTATTACACAACATAGGTGTTAAAAAGGATCAGAACTGTTGGTGAAAAAGCTTATTGTAGTTCATATTCTGAAAAATTACCGTCGCTGCGACAGTTGGAGAAAGGCCCGAGGTGTAAAGAGGCATCCGGGTAGAACTATATGTACGTAGAGAAATCCTGCTTCATGGCTTCCTTTTGTGACGGTGAGTTATGTAAACCATTATAAACCTAAAATGGCACATATAGGATTCCGTAGTTTCAGATCGTAAAATGGCATCCCTTTTATTTTTCATGTTACAGTTTACTGTGATACTCGGTACTCCATTGGTGTCACGGTTTGGATACTTCACTGTGATTCGCAACAGCTACATCTGGAAGATCGTGGCAGGACTCCTGTTCTTTGTCACCGGTTCTGTGAACTGTTGGTTCCTCATGGCCTTCCTTCTGCTGACAGGTACTTTTTTATAAGCATTAATAATGCTTTATACCTCAGTTTTTATTTCGTGAAATGGGATCGAGCATGGCGCTTTAGCAGGGTATTCAATATATTCAGTGATAGATAGGTATGTGATACTGTGTATTGATAGATAGGTGTGTGGTGCTATGTATTAATAGATAGGTGTGTGATAGATAAATATAGGCATGTGCTGCTGTGTATTGTTAGATAGGTGTGTGAAACTCTGTATATGTATTTTACACTTTTAAATGACAGGAGAGTTTTGGTTTACACTTATCTGTATATGGTTATATTTACCTAATAATTGACCAAATACACAGACACAAGAGTGGGAGGCTATATTGGGCTCCAGTCACTTCCCGTGACCCCCGTCCTTCAGTCACATTACATGAAGACGAGGTGGGCTGTGGGGTATAAATCACCTCTAGTGATAGTTTTGGTCCGTTGTGAAATCCAACAGCTTAAACATGATACATTCCACTTTCCCAACATGCTTGATTTAGCAAGCATCTCGATAGGATAGAGCCTCCCACTTAAAAAGATAAAATCTTGCTGGTAACAGATCGACCGCTTAAGTCTTTATTCGGATCTGGTCCATGAATAAATGAATACAGGTATAAATAATAAAAAAAAACGTCACAAGCACCATACAGTATACTATTGACATGTATTGATATAATTCACTTGATTTCAGTGTAAGGTAGCTGTTCAAGCTTTTGTATGTTCCTGGAAATATATATATATATATATATATATATATATATATATATATATATATAGTGTGACTGAATACAAAATACAAAGTACATGTATTAAATATTGATCAAGATTGTGGGATAAGCACAGATGGCATCGCTGGATGCATGTAACACATGGCAAGTAGATGTTTCAAACCTGTGCGAGTACAGATGGCATACTTAGACGTTTTTTAGCTCACCAGAGCACAACGTGCACAAGTTGAGCTATTGTGATCACCCTGCGTCTGTCGTCGTGCATCGTCAACAATTTGCTTTAAACGACAGCTCCTCTGAAATCACTGGGTAGAAATTGATTAAACTTGACGTTAATGATCCTTGGGTTGTCCTTCACAAAAGTTGCTTAAATAAAATTGATCCATGCAGCACTCTGGTTGCCATGGCAACCAAAAGAATTTTACTTTAAAAACTTCACAAATATTCTTCTCTGAAACCAAAGGTCAAAGTTAAGTTTCCTTTGGCACATTTGGTCACCTCATAACTCTCTACCAAAATTTGCTAAAATAAAGTTGATCCCTTGAAATGTGAGGCTCATAGGGGGTTGGCTTATTTTCTTATACGCTATATAAAAAAATCAAAAATCTTTTTTTTTTCTATGAAAACAATGGTTAGAACGAAATTTCTTTTCGCATGTATGATCACCTCAATGCCGTCTACCATAATTGCTAAAATAAAGTTGATTTATTGAAAAATGAGGCCCCTAGAGGGTCGGCTAATTTCCTTATATACTCTGACTATATATAAATATTCCTCTATGAAGGCAAGGGGTAGAATTTAATTTCTTTTTGCACAAATGGTCACCTCATATTCCTAAAATAAAGCTGATCCCATGAAAAACATGGCCTCCTGATGATTGGCTAACTAAAGAATTCTTTGTATCTGAAACTTGAATCTTGTTGCTGCTGGCAGTAGTAATATAAAGTGATTTGAATGGCTTTAAATAAGCTCATGTACTCTGGTGAGTGATCTAGGGTCACCATAGCCCTCTTTTTTAATTGCTAGTGGGTCAGGAAGTTTCTTCTAACATATTTCTTTTAAATTTTCAGCTGTATCACAAACTCGGTATATTCTCTGTTCAACTTGCCCCTGTCAGACATTGCTGATAGCGATACCGTCAGATACAACCGGAAGTAAGTATTTGAACTGTAAATGGGAAATGAAGGTCGCTTTTGTCATGTAACATTACTTTTCTAGATCCCGTCTGTCCACGTGATCGTACATGTTAATTTCATGCATCCAAAACGAGGCCATGTTTTGTTTTGCTCGTGTATTTGTACAAATCTTGATCTTGCATGACTTAAGTAAAACGATCCTAACACGCATATACATATAAAATGTATTAATATGAAATATATATCAGCTCGATTTTTACCAACAATAATTAGAGCTGAGTTTTAACAACCAAGTATCGGGATCTACCACGTTTAAAATTCAGAATTTAAGAAAAAGTTGTTCATTATTTTGTATATATAAATTTCTACAAATTAAGCATCCATGTCAATCTATGTCAACGTAGTGTGACTTTTGTGTTTATTCATTCCAAATTGTCCTTTAGTCCAAGGCTAGCATTAAATGCATGAATTAAACACAAAGTGGTCAAGTTCATATATAATGTTTAATCACGGATAATCACACGATGCAAAGTTGCTATATATGTTGCGTTACGTGCAGCGACCTGCAAATACATATAAAATACACTAAGCAATGTGACATTGAAAGGTGTGATAACTGAATGCAACAATATTGAACGTAATAAATAAATCAATAGAATTTTATATTAAAAAGATGGTCTTTCTATTATATGGAAAATGATAAATAATGTTCAACTTCGCTAGTGGCCAACTTAATAGCTTATTCATACATTGATTGATAAATGACAAGACACAAATACACATGTATACATACGAATATAACATTACAGGTTCACATTTAAACTCACCAATTTATGGAATTAACTGCATATCATCATACGTCAATATTTTAATACAGTCGCTCCCGTGATATATGTTGTTGTTGTTGTATTGGGGTTTACCGTCGCTTCGATAGTATTTCAATCATATAGCGACGTCCAGCTAACTACAGGTCTCTGAAGACCCCGAGTACAAAGAGGTACCCGGGTAGAACCACCGACCTACCGCAAGCCAGCTGGAAGGCTTCCTCACATGAAAAATCCGAAGTCCCTATCGGGATTCGAACCCACAGCGGTGAGGGGCTGAGAGATTTGTAGTCCATGACTGTAACCGCTCGGTCACGGCGGCCCCGTGATATCTATTAGCGTGCGGGTTAATAACACGTATATAAGAAGACGGACTCAAAGAGTTGAGAATATTATATTTAAAATGTAGTTACGACCAGGAGTGATTGTTTAAATCGTCGTAGAATACCAGAAATACTCGCTAAGGTAAATTTTAACAGAAATCTAATAATAACATTCCCTAGATTATATTCTCAAAGTGTACCAGTAACAATTATACAGAAATACATACCAACTGTCCAAAAGAAGATCACAAAGATACAAGACACCATAAAACACATCCGCTCAATACAAACATCTTTTCTCAACTGCATGAGAAAATACAAGGCGGGAAATCACTGACCCATTCACTGACCTCTTAGTGGACAGTTCTTTTAGAAGGTTTACCACAAAATGGTGTAACAAAGGGAGACAATACCAACAGGATATAGACCACCAAATTAATCCTCATCTCATAAAATATCGCCCCTGTCACAGTAGTTGTAAATTTACTTTTATATGTCTGAAATAAGTATGGAGGACTGTCTCTTTACTTTATCCAAGATTTGAAGCACGGTCAAGCTTTGATAAGGACTGATGGGATAGAATACTTGTATAATCGCAAGGTTCGTAAAACTGTTGTTTTTTTTCCGTCATCATCATCATCATATAACTAATACCTGGATCGTACACGTCAGCAGACATGGTAAATAAATAAGGATAAATATCGGAATACAAGGCGATTAGCACTCATTTAATGATAAAGAGTCGAGTGATGGAGTAATGAATAAAAGTAGTATGTTGTGATAATGAAAAAAACGTCATGAGATGTAATAATGACTAAAAGTAGTGTGATGCAACAGGGAATCTATAAAATCCTTGGATGGAATAATGACTAAATGTAGTGTGATGGAATAATGACTAAAAGTATGACTAAAAGTCGTGTGATGGAATAATGCCCCCCCCCCCCTCCCGTTTCTTTCTGTTTCCATACAGTGATTTGGCGTAAACCTCAAAATATGCATGATGCCTGAGGAAAAAAGCACGCTCCTCTGACTATCGTTTCTTTACTCCATTACACAGTGCTTAGTATTGTTTGAAGGACTGAAAAAATGTTCTTAACCAGGTCTATTGTCTGTAGGATCTGACATAGGTTCTAAGAAACCTGCTGTCCTGAATTACGCACACCTGTGATGCAGGCCTACATGAAGCAGGGTTTCATGCGTCACCCGACCTTATACTGATACCTGAATGGCACCAGGCTATTGTGCGCCTGATTAGCATAGCGGTGTGTCCGTTTCTCACTAACGCGTCCCGGGTTCGACTCCTGGTCACGCACGAGACTAAGGGGATAAAAAGGTCATACGAGCAGACACGTGGGTTTTCTTTATGTACTGAATCAAGTTCGCTCTCCACTCTTAGTAGCTACCGTCCTTTCCATCCATTTTTTTTTTAAAAGTGTGTACAAGGTGATGCAAAACAGAGACTAAAAGCCGCTGTGCGCATTTTTTAAAAAAAATAAACTCTTTTTCAACCGGTACTTACTACTTTGCAGGTGCCGAGCCACGTCGATGGTGTATGGAACAAATGCACTGGTTGTTAAACCTGCCATATCGCTCTCGCCAATGCTTGTAGTCGCCATCTTGAATCGCTATGGATACGACAGATTAAAGGACAACTCATTAGATGAAGCAGAACTTTCAGCTCTCAGATCAGTCATGTTCAGTCTCATCTGCTTGTACCCGCTAATTATGGGGTGCATACAGCTCACTTCTTGGTCGTTCTATACTATACGGCACAAACAAAATATCGACATGACGGTGTTAGTGACAGCAGAAGCAAAATCGCGAGAAATATTACATTCCGTTTAACGTTTGTTAAGCTTATGAAAAAAGTCACAAAATCATTTCAATATTTATTGGAAATGCCATAAATTTTGAGATCACAATTAAAATACGCCATTTGTTTGTCTTACTTTATTTGAAATCGACGAACACAATTGGGTTTGTAGTACACAGGGGTTCTATGCGCATAAATCAACATACACTGGGATTCTATGCATACTTTATACTGCCTGTAAGGTCACTAGAGGGTCGTTTATAATTACTTTTAAAGAATAAACATTAAAAATCATTTTGAATTTTCAACGGGGTTGCGTCTATGGTAGCACACCGGAGCAATATTTAGACATCTAAAGTTATAGACCCCCCCCCCTTTTGTTTTTACTACGCAGAGAAATGGTTCTTTTTTTCCCCTGTCTTATCACTAAATGGTGATGGTTTTTGTTTATTTAAGTACGATTGCGTTATGGAAATCGAAACTGAATTAAAATGTCTTCATAATCGATGCTGATTTTAAATAAATTTTAATGAAATAAAAGTACGCAAGCGAAAAATTCGCACCCAATTCGGAGATATTTTGAACAATGACTGGGACAGGCAAGAATATATTGATAAAATTTCGTATGCATGCAACAGTTGGCCCATTATTGCAGTGGGTAAAATAGTCAGGCTGTTTGCAATATAAGATACATACATATATTTTTGTTATATAGAATATTATTAATTTACATATATGAAGTACATGTGTATTTCAAATGAAATGAAAAAAAATACATAAAATAAATAATGAAAGTTTGTTGAATGAAAGTTTGTTGTTTTAGATTTTTTTCCACATATTCATATAATAATATACTCTTAATAACTGTAGGCAAGAGAAATGTGGAGAGTAAGACTGGCGATATGCTTATTAGTCTACTATAAGTTTGCGCGCGTCCTTCCGTCCGTCCCGCTTTCTTGTCCGCTCCATAACTTGGACATTTATGGATGGATTTCAGTAAAACTTTACAGAAGTATTCCTCATAACCCAAGGGTGTGTAGCGCCTATCAAACATATCCACCCTTGAAAGGTCAAGGTCACTGGAGTTGTTAGAAAGTTTTTTTTGTGTGTTCATAGGCTACATATTCGTTTACGCTCTATAACTTCCATATTAATGGATGGGTTTTCATAAAACTTTACAAAAGTGTTTGTCATAACACAAAGGTGTGTCAAGATCATCAACCATATTCGTCCTTGAAAGGTCAAGGTCAAGGTCACTGGAGTTGTTAGAAATTCTTTTTGGTATTGATAGGCTACATTTTTGTGTCCACTCTATAAATTCTCCATCTATGGATGGTTTTTCATAAAACTTTACAGAAGTGTTTGTCACAATACAAAGGCGTCATGCACCCTTAAAAGGTCAAGTTCATCAGTTTTGTAAGAAATTCTCTTTGGTATTTATAGGCTAAAGCTATGTGTCCAATCTGTAACTTCCATATCTATGGATGGATTTTCATTCAACTTTACAAAATTGTCACTACATGAAGATATGTTTTTGCAACAGACATATGCATGCTTGAAAGGTCAAGGTCACAGGAATTGTTAGGAATTGTCTTTGGAATTCATAGGTGTCATTTTTATGTCCGCTCTATAACTTCCATATCTATGTTTGGATTTTCATAAAACTTTACAGAAGTGTTTGTTATGACACAAAAAATGTGTCACGTGCACCAACAATATGCATACCTGAAAGGTCAAGGTCACAAGAATTGTTAAAAAATCGTCTATAGTATTCATAGACTACATTTTCATGTCCGCTATATAACTTCTATATCTATGTTTGAATTTTCATAAAACTTTACAGAAGTGTTTGTTAGAACACAATGGTGTGTCGCATGCATCAACCATATGCACACTTGAAAAGCCATTGCAGTTCTAAAATCATAACCGATTTCCATTATTTTCCTGATTCAGTCTGGCACAAATTCTTCATTGGGGGGGGGGGGGGGGGGGGGGGGTACCGGTGGAGACTCCTGACAAGCCTTGTTGTTAGTAATCCATCGAGACAAATGATGTTTTTTTTTAACAAGGTTAAGCGGGTTTATAAAAAATGGGTATATTGGCATCGCTTGAAAATTTAATCCTTGTTTATTAAATTTACTTTGATAAAAGAAACGCGATACCATCATATTAATTAAAAACCCTGTTCTTTCAGCGCAATCAGCGGTTTGATTTTTTCTGATGCTGAATCTTGTTACTTTGCTTGTGTATTCTTCCTTCCGATGCATTTGTTATCTCCCCTTACGTGAGGAGCTTTTGGTTAAGTAATAAAGGAGCATTCCAAACCTATTTAATATTGGTAGCCCAATGACCAGCCGTCCAAAATAATTAAATCCGTAGTTTTTCTTGCAGGGTGTATCAAATACAGGTCACTGTGCTGTTACAGAAGTATATTTCTACACAGATATACAAATATATGTTAATCACATGCGTACAGTATTCTGTATACTTATGCATAATACTCGTAATAAAATAGGAATTTTGAAATTAAATATGCAATAATACTCTTGAATAATCACACCTCAAGAGGGGTGGGGGTAGGGGTAGTACAAACACCCGAATATAGGAAATGGATGCTGAGAGCTGACCCAAGGTACTCAATAAGAAAAGCTATTAAATGTTTCGGACATTATATTTAAAGAAAATCAAACCAGATACAAGCGCTGTGTTAATTGCTCAAAATCGTGAAAAACTAGATATTAATTCAACTATCCAAAAATAAGATAATAGAAATGTAGTTGAAACTTATTGAAGAAAGTTTTAAGATGAAGCCATGTTATGAAAAATATGAAACAAATAACAACAACAATAAAAGAATAGAAATATCTGTTATATATTCGGCATTCAGAAAAGAAACGTTCACAATAAATTAAAATCAAATTACCAATATCACCATTATTTTATTTATAAATGTTAAACTATGAAAAAGATCAGTTACATATTTCATTTAGAAATGCATTAAGATATAAGTATGTTTGTACTTATGCCAATATCTTATTAATTTGTTACAAAGTAGTTTACCTAATGCAGTCCTGGGGAATAGGCAGACGAGATCCTTACCGCTGTACTTGTTAGTGAATAAATCAACACTACCTATAGAAGTCCCCTTGGATTTGGACCATTTTATAAACGAATACATTTCACTGAGATATAAACAAAAAAACATTTCTACCAATCTAAAAATTGTGTGTAATTTTCCTGAGGAATTAAAGATAGAAATTGAATTCAACCATGCGCGGATCCGGAGGTGTGTGTGTGTTAGAGGGGTCATGCTCCCCCCCTCCCCCCGGATGTTAGAATAAAAAAAACCTAACCCCTCCCTGGACAAACCATTTGACCACGTTTTCCGGTGACCCCCCCCCCCCCCCCCCCCCCATCCCGAACCCCTCAGGTAATTTTCATAATTGGCCAACATAACCTCGTCGAACCCCCACTCAACCTCTGAGATAAATGCAGGATCCAAGCATTTTAACAAGAATCTATGTATTTACTGATAATGTATACTCCGCCACGCTAGGTATTTAAATAATCGAAATTTAGTGTACTGTGACCACATTGCTTTAAAGTATCATGAATGCGACATAGTAACACACACCACGTATTACAGGTGATCTTATGTGAGGGTAAGTTTCAT
Source organism: Solen grandis (assembly GCA_021229015.1). Taxonomy (NCBI): domain Eukaryota; kingdom Metazoa; phylum Mollusca; class Bivalvia; order Adapedonta; family Solenidae; genus Solen; species Solen grandis. The sequence goes on along the minus strand of CM037783.1, from coordinate 41,144,324 downwards.
GAGTGTCTCTATTAATGAAGTAAATGTGTAGAATGCAGAAATGAGGTGGATTAATTGTCTGTGAACGTCCCATGGTACCCAGATTTCTATATTATTGCCATTTTAATTGGTGCGTTATATTTTTGTCATATGAGTGTACACTGTTCTCGAAGTAGATTATCTTCCGAGATTATAAATAGCAGAGAAACTCAGCTAAATCGATATGGTCTAGTATTAATAAAGTATAATCGACTTTATGTTATTGTATGATTATCACACATTCTTATTCTGCACTGTCTACGTATAGATCTATTTGAAAACATATACATAGAAGCATACACGGTGATTCCAATACATTCTTATGAATAGTGTAAACACTCGTTAAAGTTCGTTGCACGTACAGTGTATCTGCTGAAGCGTGTGGTGTGAAAAATGTAATTTGAGGAATCATTACAAGGATTTCGAATCCGTGGTAAAAATGTATGTAGCAAGGTGCAGTTTTGTCCCTCTGTATTGTAGTTTCTTCTTAGTACTCATGTCCTTGCCTACTCTATGTTTTGTGCATGTTTGTTATTGTCCAAGAGAGTTAGTTCGTATGTAAACTGGTTGAGTGAGTGTTCTATTTGAAGGAAATACCCTGATTGGTTGGCCCTGCCCCTTTGTCCCTTTTTTCCCGCTCATAAGCCTCCGTCTTTCTTACTAATCATTTACCGATCGATCACCATCGACGCAAGCTGATTGTTAGATCCAGAAGTATTCTGTTAGATATTATGTCGCTCTTACCTTTTGGGTTTAATGCCATTTCTGGTTTACAACCGTCAAATAAACTATCGAACCACCGCTGGTGTTGGTCGTAATTCCACCCACTACATGTAGTTTGTTTGCTGGGAACGCAAGAACTTAAAGGCATCTCGAAAGGAATGTGGTATCCCACTGAGCCAGGCCCCCACCTGCTGTGACCAGACCTACTAATTGCTGGTCATCACTGCAGGAAGTCTTTAGCCAATATAGTACTAATCTGTCACAGTAAAACCTCTGATGGGTTAATGCAAAACTAAATTACCTGCTAGTATGGAAGTGAGACAGTAGGCTAGTTTTACACAAAACCATAAACATTTTAATGAATGTTAGTGATAATGTGGGTTGTTTACTGTATGATCCCTTACATATTCTTTATTGCATTAATTACTAGGTGTCAATTTTGTAACTGCATGATTATGTATTTATTTCATAGTTAAATATTTGATTTTGAAAATACATGAAAGAGATACAAGTTTTAGTATTCAAAATGACTTAAATTGAGTCTGAAGGACATTATTCTGCTTATTTTATAATTGAATTGAAATTAATAAATAGTTTATGGAAAATCATGAGTGTTGTTTTTCTTCTTCATTTATATTATTATGACATAACAAACAAAAATCAAGTATTTAAAACTGTTGATTTTCTGGCATAAACATGGGTTGAGGGATGAATTGAGAGAATGAAAGTATTTAGTAATACATAATTTATTTCCAAACTTAATGTCGCTTTTTATGATAAATTTTACAAATCAAAATAAATTAAAATATATATGAGAACTAAAAGAATGAAAGAAAGAAATAACAAAATGAATAAGAAATAACAAAATCAACCAACAAAGTAAGAAAGAAAACAAATAAAGATTTATATTTAATTAAATAAAAAAGAACTGATAGAACTAGATTTGCATACTGCAAATGCACCGGTTTTCGTGATGATCAACAGTTTCAAACCTGATCAGCCAAGTTAAAATACCAGAAAAACAACAAAATGCAAAATGCTTTATATATCTTAGTGATTTTCTTCATTGGTGAATTCAGCTGTGACCAAAACTTAAATTAAAGGCATCTCCAAAGGAATGTGATGTCCCACTGAGCCAGGCCCCCATCTGCTGTGATCAGACCTGTTAATATCTGGTCATCACTGCAGGGAGTCTTTAACCAATACAGTAGCTATGTGTGTAAAACCTCTGATGGGTTGATGCATAACTAAATTACCTGCTACAATGGAAGTGAGATAGTAGGCTAGTTTTACACATACATTCATGACCTGTTACATCCCAACTTAAAGAGCAAAGATAGCAGAGCAGAGTTCTAATTATAGAACATAGGTATCCAGTGAAGCACATTCTGTCAAATTTTCTCAGTTTTTATTCTGGGTCATGTATTTAAATTCTCTATAAATTCATCAATTCTCGACAGATTTGCAAAATTCTTTTTTTGTTGACGAGGTAAGACATTCTTTTTTCCAATGATGACAAAATATATCACACATTTAAACTTTAAAGGCTTTGAAATCAGTTCAAAGTATGACCAAACTTCAAACTGCCACCAAACAACCAAATCAACCCCGATCTGAAAAAACTAAATTTCTTCAAAAAGTACTCTTTAGAGGCTTTTGATTTTACCCGTATTCTTTCGATAAAATATTTCTAGATTTTGAGATATTTAAGGTCAAAGAAAAAACCAATAATCGCAATATGACCTTGACCTTTGCATTTTTTGAAATTTTGAAACTGCGAAGTCCTTTGAAACAACAAACAATACAATCTGTGAAAATTTCATAAAGATTGATTAAAAAATAATGGCAGAATCATCAAAAAACTAAAAAAATGCCTATTCTCAAAAAAAAAATTCCTCCATATTTTAGTGCACTTTGACCGCTTATTGAAAGCCATTTTATGCATTTTCTGAAATCGCCACCCCATATATTTTGTGCGCAAAGATCTTCGGAATCAATTTCAAAAAACAGAATGAGCGTATCTAATCTCTAACAAAAATGGGCATGTTTTTCGTGGACACACCCTAATTTGCCAGATTTTTTCAAAGATTCAAACATTCAACCTCTACTAGCTCAAAATTTTCAAAGATATGGATATTGCCACTCATCATATTTAAAGGGGCAGTTGACAGAGAAACAGAATGCAAAAAACTGCATACAAATAAAATGAAAAAAAACAAATTGGAATTATATGTTTTGTGCTAAACGCCACCTAGCGGCAAAACTTAGTACTAAAATAAAAAACAAACTTAATGGTGCACAACTTCAGATACATGTGAGTATGCATGGAAATTTTCATATTTGTAGCACTTCTAATCATGCCGCAACAGCGGCCACAAAAGAAGTGCAAAGAATAATAATAATGGAAAAAAAAAAAAGGGAAAAAGAAACACAAGAAGAACAGTAGGTTTTCGCGGCTGCGTTGCAGTCCACGAAAACCTAATAATTTCTGGTATTTAGGATTGCGTAATTGGTATATTCACAGCTATTTCCTTTACAAACTGTGGATGACTATGTTCAACCCCCAAATATAGCATACATACACTTGGATGTTGAACAATACCTGTGTGACAGACACATCGTGACAGACTGTGGCAGCCTGGCTTATCAGAAAACAGATGCCCACACATGCTGGGTGGGTGAATAAATTGGGGGGGGGGGGGGGGGTCACTTATATAAGGGTTTTGAGATGCCTTTAATTAGAGATGTATTCGTCTGAACTTTCAAATATAAATATTGGATATGAAAAAATGTTCACTTTTTGAAACATGAAAGCTATAAGAAAATGTTCTAGTGCAAGACGGCCGGTGACACCAGTATACTCAAGAAATAAATTCACGAGAAATGTGTGACATTATCGAAAAGGCTCGCTGACAATTAATTATGGACATAGTACACGTTAGATCACGGGGCTAAAAATGGCTAAACAACATATTCTGGCAGCAACGAAAAGGGAAGTTCTACATGTAAGGATGGAGGGCGAAACATAGAAGAAAAAAAAACACCCGTAAGGCTCGTAAGGCCCTGGTTTCCTTATGTAAACAAGTGTATCGAATGCCAATGTAATGCTGCCGGTGTCTTCCCAACTGTCCCACTTTTATATAAAACAGTAAAAATCAAGGTGGGACAGTTGGGAATCATGCTTAATTGGATAACAATAGACTGTCATGGATGAGTGACTATAGTCTTTACCTAAATGGATGGAATATTTCAGTGCAATTATTTGCAATAGTATTTATGGTTAGTCAATTCAATTCACATAAGCTTTAAAGCCAGAGATCAAAGGAATGCATGTTTACACTATAAATTACAATTAATTTAGTAACCCTAATTAATGGACCTTAATAAACACATTTTAGAAAGAAATAATACAATATAACTAAAACATGAAATTTTACCTCTTAAAATACAAAATCAAAAAAAAAATCAGAAACAAAATCAGATAATACAACTTCAATTCATTTTAATGTGTTGTAGTTTGAAATAGATTATAATCCCTTATCAAAACACACCCAGCAAGGTGCTAAAAATCTTGAGTGGGACAGTTGGGAAACAAAATATCAAAAAGTGGGACAGGTGTCTTCCCAACTGTCCCACTTTTATATAAAACAGTAAAAATCAAGGTGGGACAGTTGGGAATCATGCTTAATTGGATAACAATAGACTGTCATGGATGAGTGACTATAGTCTTTACCTAAATGGATGGAATATTTCAGTGCAATTATTTGCAATAGTATTTATGGTTAGTAATATATTGCATTAGTATTTATAATAAGTTATATGCTATTAGCAAAATTATTTATAATAAGTATTTATAATACTTATTATGTTTTAGGATGTTGTCAGTATTCTCTCTCTCTCTCTCTGAAATGAAGAAAACAAACTCTTTATGTTTTCATATATTTATATATTTATTATTTTTATTTCATGTGTCATGAACAAATCAAATAAAGACAGGGCTATATTCGGATGTGGTACAATTTATTGTATTTTGTTTTAATTTGAAAACAAGCATTTCATTTAAACAACTGTGACATTCCACCCTACTGATCTGTTCTATACAGAGTTACTCGTCAAACCGAATCAAATGCGATGCACAATCGGCATACTCCATCACAGTGATTTCTTCAGCCATGTACTTGTGTTTCAGGGCAGACAGTCTCTGTTCAAGTTGTCGGTATTTCCTCCTCTTCTTTTCTCTCACTCCTCCGGCACTGTGCTGAAGAATTTTGATAGCATTGGCAGCTTCAATCCTTTGTATTGTTTCCAAGAACTTGTAAATGTTCGGATGTGACTGTCTCATACTTTTCTTTAGTTTGTTGTGCCAGCCTTCCAAGTTGTTTGTTGTTCTTGGTCCTTCTGTCTCGAAATGGTTCCAGTTGTCCTTGTCTCCCTCAACCCAATGTTCAGTGACATAGTCTGTGAACCTTGAAACATCCACTGGAATCTCTGCATTTTCAGCATCCGTCAGTGCGACAAACCACACATCTTCAACATGTTGTATGGGGACTAGAGGCAGAACTGCAGCTCTTCTTCCTAGTTTCTTAAAGTCCTCATTCTCAGAATACAGTCCAACTAAGCCAAGCTTCTGTATCTTCCGCCAAACACACTGTGTGTAATGAAAAAAACACCCTTTCACATTCACATTTGGAAACACTCTGCGAGCTGCCTGCTTGGTTGCTGCCTCAAAGTCTATCAGGAGTGTGTCTGGTCCCAGTTCCATTCCTATTTCCCTGCATTTCTGTTGAAGATGTTGAAAAAGTCTGCAGTAAATCCTTTCACTTTTTCCAGGCAGAAGGGCAAACACTAACGGATACATGTGTCCATCAATATATCCATGGAGTGTGTAGACCTGGCTGAATATGTCTGGGCACACATAAAATGTTCCGTCTCCATATATGGTTGGGTTCTGTGCCAGATGCTGGAGATTTGTTCTTGTAGCAAAAATCAGCATCCTGTTGTCATTCTCTGCCTCATCAACCAGTAGGAACTGCTCACCAGTGTGCGTTTCAGTCCATTTTCCATCCAAATCTATGTCACTCCTGGACTTTGGTATCCCGGTCTCAATGCACCTCTTTCCCTGTATAGAGATGACTTGGTGGAGGGGAAGGTTGGTAATCCTTTGCAGACTTGTTCTGCATCTTCGTCCCATTCTCTGTCTCTCAGACTGGATATGACTTCTTCATATATTGACGGAATCGGCGTGGTTTCTTCGCGTGCCCTCTTTCGCATGAGTTGATTTATTTCATGGCGCTTCAGTTCCATGTGTTCGGCTGCATGATTATGGGTATTGGTCACAGAAACTGGAATGTTGTCAGCTGTTGTGATTTTAGCAGAACAGGTTCGGACATGACAGACCCAGTACACCCTTGTTGGTTTTCGGTTTTTGACCTGGTATCTGAATCCATTGTAAACCAGACTATCACCACCACGTTGGTTCTTGACAAACTGCACACTCACTTGTGCATTTGCCATTTTAGCTTATAATTTCAGACGATGTTACTTAGTGAAATTTTACTATCAAATGAAGACATTTACATCAGAATGTAAATATATTGTATCTGATACAGTTCAGTTCATTAATGAGATATCACAGTTTGAAAGTCACAATAAATTGATAACCAAAAATGTTAATTACTTCAAATCAAATTGTTTACCTTAAGTAGTAAACTGCTAGATCAAAGGACTTGTTTGTATTTCTTAATCCAATCACTTAGCAATATATACAGGATAAATGGACTTTAGTTGGACCAATCAATTAACACAATTTAAAGAAAAAAGTAGCAGAGGTGATAATTATCTTAATAAGTTCAAATTTTTTTTATCTTTATCAATTCACATAAGCTTTAAAGCCAGAGATCAAAGGAATGCATGTTTACACTATAAATTACAATTAATTTAGTAACCCTAATTAATGGACCTTAATAAACACATTTTAGAAAGAAATAATACAATATAACTAAAACATGAAATTTTACCTCTTAAAATACAAAATCAAAAAAAAAATCAGAAACAAAATCAGATAATACAACTTCAATTCATTTTAATGTGTTGTAGTTTGAAATAGATTATAATCCCTTATCAAAACACACCCAGCAAGGTGCTAAAAATCTTGAGTGGGACAGTTGGGAAACAAAATATCAAAAAGTGGGACAGTTGGGCATAAACAATGCTGCCACAGTCCCAAATAGCCAAATGTAACTGGGCGAGAAACTTGCAGCCTGTTGCCTCATTAATGTTCATGACGTTCCAAGCGTTTCGATAAGACTATTTCCGATTAACTTCGTGTGTTAAAAAGCCAGCGTTTTTCATAAATTTTCGTAATATGTCATATATAACGTTGTTTCAAACTTTATACTTTTCTGGGGATATAAATGTTTCACGCTACTAGCTTTTTCAACATACATCTCTCTGTCAAGAATTGGTTGGATAAATGCTATGTTAAACCAAAATCATATTAACAGTATAACGGTGCAAATCGCTTACAATTAAGTTTGTGGGAAATGACAAAATCCTCACCCTTAGGTTGATGTTGCAATAGATATGAGGCACGCCATTTTCCTCAGTAAAGTTTTCTAGAACGGCATGATCTCAGCTGACTCAACTCGTTTTAGTGTATATTAACTTATCGTTAATTCTGTTGGCTAATTCAAAGTGTAATGGTTTTTTTCAGGTTTTTTTTTTCTCTCATTTCAGGGTATGCAGCAGGCTGATTAACACCGAACTGAAGGCCGAATGCGATGGTGTCTGTACAGTCTAGAATCTTGGCCCTTGTTGCCCTGAACACCGGATTCAGTCTGATCACTTCAGCTTTCGAATTTTATTATGTGAAAGTTTTCTTGAATTTTTATCATATTCAGGAAAATTGGTTCCAGCTTTCTCAGACTCTGTTCCTCATATGGAACGCGGTCAATGATCCACTATTTGCCTATCTCCAAGACAGTACGAACTTTGCCTTCTCCAGAACCAGACGGGAAAGTGTTTTGTATGCGGCGCCATTGTTTGCTTTATCATTTCTGGTTCCCTGGTTCCCATGGGGAGATCCGGCCACGCTGGCTCCCTGGGTTACAGGGGTCCATCTCATCACAGCCCTGTGCTTCTGGGATACAATGCTCACATACGTCGGTTTAGCAGCATGTTGTCTCTTCACCGAGATATCACAGGACAACGAGGTTCGCCTGAAAATGGTCCGCTATGGACAGGCAGGAAGTTTCATTGGTTCCTCGAGTGTGTTCTTCCTGCAGTATATGTCCAAACAACTGGAAAACTTCAGAATGTTTCAAACTATGTGTGTTTTAATCGCAGTCACGAGCTGTCTACTGATGCGTTATTGTGGGAAAAATGCCCATACTGAACAAGATCTAAAACAGGAAGAAGATAAATATAATGGTGTTGCTGTGGAAGACAAAAGTCAAGAATTTTCGTACATAACTCTTACCAAACAAATCTTATTCAATCGAGACTTTCTTGCCTTCGTCATCATGAACTTTTGTCAGCAATTTCACAGGACGTTTCTCGCAAATTTTCTTGCCATTTTTTGTGATCAACTCATTCCAAAGGGGGCCATCCCTGATGTCGCTAGAAGCATATTCTATGGTGGAACCACAATGCTATCCACGGTAACAATTTTGATGTATTTCTATAACGTAGTGAACATTTTAGTTTGTGAACATATAAACTGATTTTAGCTCCAGATTGGTTATTGGTTTGCATAGATTCAGTCGTGTCTACATGAGGCTTCACAGTCTTATTATCCTGACAACGAACCATACCTAGAACTAACCCTTTGTGCCGAGCGTCAAGATATACCAGTAGCATTTCTACGAGTTTGGTAGGTCACGACCGAGGATCGAACCGATGGGACATACGCTCTAACTACTTGGCCCCTTGAGCTGGTTGTAGTTTATAGGGCTTTCTTCCATGTTTATTACATTTTGTCAAATTGACAGATATTTTATGTGCACATTATTGTAAGTATTAAACAAAGGATGATTTGCTTCATTGTATGATTTTTGCATGTTTTTCTGAAGGTTTGTACGCGTCACTGAAATTTGTTTATCTCTGAGAAGCTTATCCAATTTTATAAACTTCCTCATGTCATAATTTATTTTTTCCGTTGTCATTGTTTTATAACAACAAACTTATTCGCAATTACGGGTGTTGTGTTAGTTAAACATATTTTATTTGTAGAAAGCATGTAACAGATAGTTGTTACACAACACAAGTGTATACCAGAATGATTAGAATTGGGAGATAAAAGATTATTGTGTTTCCTGTCCTGAAAGTGAGAGTCACCCGGATAGAACCACGGACTTTCTTCAAGCCTGCTGGAGGTTTCTTCTTATAAAGAATACGGATTACACTTCCGGAAAAGTTTAGGAAGTCGTGGTAAAATATAAGAGGCGCTTGCATGTGGAGTTTCAGATCTTAATGGTTCTTCCCCTTTCTTCCCTGTTACAGTTTACTGTGATACTCGGTACTCCATTGGTGGCACGGTTTGGATACTTCACTGTGATTCGCAACAGCTACATCTGGAAGATCGTGGCTGGACTCCTTTTTTTTGTCACCGGTTCTACGAACCATTGGTTTCTGATGGCCTTCCTTCTGCTAGACAGGTACTTCTATAATCAATTCATTTTACTTGTGTGTGTGTGTGTGTGTGTGTGTGTGTGTGTGTGTGTGTGAGAGAGAGAAAGAGAGAGAGTAATGGGATCAAACATGTCGCGTTGTTGACCTCGCACCGCAAACTTTCTTTTCCGACCATGCTATAGCGTTTTTTTTTAAACACATTTAGTGGTAGATATGTATTTTTCTTCATTCGTGTGTGATACTGTATATGTGTGTTTGTTTATTGGATTTAACGTCCCACCAACAGTGTTTCAGTCATTTGGAATCGATGTCTACTTGAGACACATATACTACTGCCACACTGCAGTATCACGCCGTAGACATGTGACATGATACCCCAATTAGTCACATTATCCTGACACCGGGCCAACCAGTCCTGCAACTACCATTAAATCTGCTGAGCGCCAAGCAAGGGAGCTATAACAGTACATTTTTTACGACTTTGGTATGTCGCGGCCGGGGATCGAACCCACGACCTCCCACTCCCAAGGCGGACGCTCTAACCACTCGGCCACCTGGGACGGTGATACTGTATATACAGTGCATATGATTTTGCCAATATAGTATTCAATTACAATGGTAGTTTTGGTCTATAATTGATCAAACAATAAAACAAGGTGGAATGCAGGCATTAATCACCTTAAGTGATACACTTGACGAGTTCAGATGTTGCTGTTCTATATCGCCAGCAATACTCTTTATTCCGATCAGTCCAATATTTACTATTACAAAACGCCATATTACTGACATATATTGATATAATAAACTTGATTTCAGTATAAAATACTGTCCCAGCTGTTGTATGTTCAGTATGATATTCCATGTTCCTGGAGATAAATATAGTGTGCCTGTATACAACATATAAGATACTTACATAAAATATTGATCAATATTGTAGAATATCACTGGATACATGTAACAAATGGATGATTCATGCTTCAAACATGTGCTAGTACAGATGGCACACTTCTTCGTTTTCTTGGTGGTTACTAAATATACAGTGTTTATTGATCGATAAGCACATGTATTTTGGTTTTAAAGTAAATAAATCTTTTACCATTTATATGTTTATTACATAAGGCGAAAAAGAAAAGCTGTTTGTTTCCGCTAACATCTTCGAAAAAATACGGTCAGTAGGTCGCCTAAACCCTTTTTTTTTAAATTTTAACTTTTATCCATTTTTACCTTTTTTTTTGGAGGAATTGACGAAAACCAGCGTTTTGCAACCGTAATATTATATAGCCCAAATGCTACGAAAAATAGTTTAGGGTCGGTAAAAAATAATAGGGTCGGTCGGGTTAGTGGAAACAAGTAACTTTTTTTATTACGCCTAACTGCAGCGGGAGGTGGGTCAATACGTTTCTGATCTTCTTTTCAATTTTCAGCTGTATCACGAACTCGGTATTCTCTCTGTTCAACTTGCCCCTGTCAGACATTGCTGATAGTGATACCGTCAGATACAACCGGAAGTAAGTATTCGAATGTATGTTTGTGTTTAACGTTCCGCTGACAGTATTTCATTAATTTTGGGGTACCGTACCCGTATATGAGTAACGCAAGCAAAGCAGATTGTCTACCCGCATCATTTACCTACTTTTGTAGGTCGACGATCGATTTTGGATTGAACCCACGACCCCCTCCCATCCTCACCCTAGATAACAACTCATCCACGGATATAGGTTTTCCTTTGCATACAGTTTGGACTTTGCATTTATTAAAAACCTCGAAATATGCATAACGATATCTTAACTAAATGACTAAGTGCAAAGTATTGTTGATGGGATCGATCCTATTAGAATGTTTTAGCCCGGTCTTGAGTATCTGGTACTTAGTAGCTACACGCACAACAGTGGTATAAGCCTACATGAAGCAGGGTTCCAGGCATTCCCCGGTCTCATACCGATACCTGAATGGAACCAAACTATTGTGCGCCTTATAAGCATTAGTGGTCTCACAAATGCGTCCTGGTCACATAAGAGACTGAGAGGATACAATTTTCGTCTGAGCAGACTCGTGGACTTTTTATGTGTGCACGATCAATTTTCCGTGTGACCACATGCATCACCGCCCTACTCCATCCAAGTTAATTTTTTTTTAAATGTTTACCAGAGACTTTAAGACTGTTTACATTGTAAAATGAATAGAATTTGAACTCTTTTTCATACCGGTACTTACTTCTTTGCAGGTGCCGAGCCACGTCGATGGTGTATGGAACAAATGCACTGGTTGTTAAACCTGCCATATCGCTCTCGCCAATGCTTGTAGTCGCCATCTTGAATCGCTATGGATACGACAGGTTAAAGGACAACACATTAGATGAAGTAGAACTTTCAGCTCTCAGATCAGTCATGTTCAGTCTTATCTTCTTGTACCCGCTAATTATGGGGTGCATTCAGCTCACTTCTTGGTCGTTCTATACTATAAGGCACAAACAAAATATCAACACGACAACAGAAGCAAAATCAAAGCGCTAAAGGTACTGGAGTTGTGTTGGGAGCATAATGTCATAGCGCTGAAGGCACTGAGTGTCCGTCGGCAGGATTTACATGAAATGGATTTAATTCTTACTCAAGCGTTTCAGCAAGAGGTAAAGGTCATCTGACGCCAAAAACTCCACACGTTTTTTTTTTGTTTTCTTTTTTTCCCCTGTAACTCTAGTTATTAGTAAGACGG
>CM037783.1:41082143-41132143 GCA_021229015.1 Solen grandis | reverse complement strand
GAAAGGGTTAAAGAGATTGATAATAAAGTAACTATAAAGAAGTATACGCAACTATAAAGAAATAGTTCTGGATACTCACTCATATTTGGCAATAAACTCATTTAAACATTTGAAGCGTATAAACTATTAACCGGAGTTCGACAGTTTTGACCCTGTCCATAAGCAACTGCGCTTTGTCCATATCGCAAATTACAATCCGTTGTGCAAGAAAACATCGTTTGCTCTTTCTTTGAGTTAAAATGACGCAGAAAAAAATCACAAACACCAGAGTACCGATTTAGATTTTATTTAAACTTTAGATCTGTTAACAGCATAACACTTCCCACGGGAGATAAATAATAATATAAATAATGTCATCATATAGGCAGTTTAGAAAGACACATATTTCTGATACACTTATTCCGATTGCGATATATATTGCATCTGATAAAAATATTTCATCTGACAGAAACATACAATGCATCTGATAAATATATTTCATCTGACAGAAACATATAATGCATCTGATAAATGTATTTCATCTGACAGACACATGTATTGCATCTGATAAATATATTTCATCTGACAGAAACATACAATGCATCTGATAAATAAATTTCATCTGACAGAAACATACAATGCATCTGATAAATGTATTTCATCTGACAGAAACATACATTGCATCTGATAAATATATTTCATCTGACAGAAACATGTATTGAATCTGATAAATATATTTCATCTAACAGAAATAAGACACATTGCATCTGACCTAAAATGATATAGGATGACACTTGACATGTTCATGTGATTAGAGATGTATTAAAAGAGTACCCGGAGACATGGGATCAAGAGTGAAAATTATAAAGTCTTCTTATTCAACAGAACTGGACCTGCGCGCTGTCTACAAAAAGTAATCCGCTTGAGGAATATTCATCGGATAGGATTCGTCTTGAAATATGTGAGAAAAAAATCACGCGACGATGGAAATGGACATATGTAGCACCTGAAACAAACATTATATTTGATATTTATTTTCAATAAGAGATAATGAATGGTTACACCAATTTGGACTTTTTTATGCCACCATAAGAAAATGTTCATATTCACATACGATATGTATATGCACAGGTCTTTTTTTCTGACGTGACATCACTTGTCCTGAAATAATAGCCATGTTATTACAGAAACACTGGTATGATGATCTGGATCAATGATTCTAATAGCCCGCCATTTTCTTTTAAGAGTGTACTCGAACTATATGAATTGTCACCTTGACCTTCCTGTGACCTTGACTTTCCTGTGACTTTGGCTTTTATGATAAACAATGATAATCAGCGATTCTCCTCGAAAATCGTATGGAGGTTTCCGGAAATTGGCGGAAAAACACGATGCCACGACATGTTTGTCATTCGATGTGTCTTGGTGCAATGATTAGATTTTAATACCTTCTGCCAAAATGTTAATTCGATCTTGAAATTAAAATTAAAATTTTAAAGTGTTTTTACTTAAACATTTTTTTTTCATTTTCGACAAACAGACAGACAGACGGATAGATAGATAGACAGATAGATAGATAGATAGATAGATAGATAGATAGATATTAAAATAATACCGGTTTAAAAGGGTCCAAAACCATTGTTGTTGTTGTTATTGTTGTTGTTGTTGTTGTTGTTCATGCTAAATCCAACGTCAACAAATCCTCCAGGTCCTCCAGTTTGGAATCCAGGATCGGCAAAATGAGCTTGGCCAACTGGAATTCCGCCACCTTGCATAGAACCGTCAAAAAAGTTGTTGTTATTGTTGTTAAAACCATTGTTGTTGTTGTTGTTAAATCCATTGTTGTTAAATCCATCATTGAATCCACCGCCGAATGCAGGGCCGCCATTGTTCAAAGCGTCGAATCCGCCATTGTTATTGATAAATCCATTGTCAACAAAACCATTATTGTTGTTGTTGAACCCGTTGTTGTCGAACCCGTTGTTATTGAACCCGTTGTTGTCGAACCCGTTGTTGTTGTTGAAACCCGTTGTTGTTGAAACCTCCGCCCCCACCGATGGCTCCAGACGCAACGGGGTCAATAAATTGTGGCCCAATACCTCCTCCAATGGTTACCGCATCAGCATCAGCTGTAACGATGCAAAGGTGGACATTATTTCATTGATCTGAAAAATAACTAATTGTCTTAACAGTGTCCCCGCGAACATTAAGTAAGAGGGGAGAACCATTGCCCCTACGCAAAGGTTATACATGTATATCCTGACAGCTGAAACGCGAGTTCACAAGGGGAAGCAGTTTTTAACTATATCATATAAATTATTGCAGGACATAAAATCACCATTATATTCAAGGTGTTCCCATGGAAATAATATTGATTGCCAAATCAGAATTTTGTATTCATTTTAAATGTCACTTCTGAATTCCAAACTGTTAGAACGATGCGGGAGGACATTTGATATTATTTGCAACATTAAGACTATTTTTCCTTAAGAAAGGTAATCTAATTACCATTTTAAGTCATTTTACATTTGTTTTATCAATAAGTCAACATATCTGAGCATTATTTGTAAATGCCATGTACATGTATATGCATAATGAATTATGCCAATATTCACAGTAATAAATTTGGTAGGAATTAATTAATTCTTTGTTATTCATTTATTTACAATTATTTACTTAAAGGTTTAAAGCATTTCCACCCAAAACTCACTCTTTCAGTAAGTTAATTAGGGAGGCACTTGTTCAAACCGCTTGTAAAAATGAAATGTTTATGATGGTTCTTTAAATGCGTAAGTTCATTCTATGCATTCTGTTTTATGCTTATACACATCGTGCAATGTAAACAAAATTCTGTATAACATTTATACATATTGTTAATTGCAGTGTAGACATTGTTAATTTCAATGTAGACAGTCGCTAGATATATATTTGTCATTACCTTTACATTCATTGGTTTTTGCAATGTAGACAATCGCTAGATATATATTCTGTTACAAGTCAAAATGAGCTGTCAATAATTCATCTTCAGGTATTACATTATGAAGAAATAGTTGATTTGTTATAAGCATACATGTAGTTTTCGCTCTTTTACCACTCCTCTCTCACCGTCTTACTCATTCTTTCTCTCCCATTTTTCGCAATTCACCAATTTCTTGTGTTCATTTAGAGTAAAAGATTTCAGCTCTGATGGGAGTGAGCTTTCATTTCAGACGAGGTTCACATTCCCTCAGGGTTATCTATATTAGTGGCCTTATATATAATGGAACATAAATTTGTGTTCACCCTCGCGTTCTTGATGAAACGTGAAATTTAACACTTACCACGCTAAATTTCTTAATTGAAAATGTCCTTTCTTCAGTTTGGACTGTACTATTAATTGTTTATGGGGTGCTTGATGCCAATATGTCGTCGAATAGCGAACAGTGCAGACCATGATCAGATTGCACGGATGAACAGTCTGATCTTGGTCAGCACTGGTGGAAAATTAAGGCAGTCACTAGTGCCCACAGCTTTGTAAGGTTGTAAGGGTTAAATGTGTGTGTGTGTGTGTGTGTGTGTGTGTGTGTGTGTGTTATCAAACATGAAAATAAAAAAAAGATATGAAGAGTAAAATTCAGTACACATATGATCAATATGAACAATGATGACAAAGTAGATAAATGATGTCATGTTAGTGGTTCTATTTTCAACATTAGTAATTCTACTGTCATATATATTCATATAGTTACTAAGCTGTTATTATAAACAGTCTACTGTGTACTACACGGACAGTGTAAATTCGCATGCACAAAAAGATGAGACAAGAAATGAAATGCTTTGTAAAATTTATGTTTATTTTAAACGCCCAATCGCATAGCGAGTCCAAAATTTACATCACATATGAAATCTCATGACCCTAATGAAATAAGAATATATATGTGAGTGATGAAGCATGAAATAAATAAATATATAAATATGTTAAATGAACGACGTGTTATAGTTAGGCTTGTGTTAATTGCTAAGCGCCAGCTATGTCCAGTTCTGCTTTCTTTAAATCTATCTATAATTGCATTTGAATTTCACTTTCATTATTGACCGTAATGTAATCAATGTATGAATATGAAATTCCGAACAATCCGATGTGGTATCTTTAAGGAAAGCATAGGCAATCTACATAGTTTATAATGACTAACTACTTTGCAATTTTCATCCAAGCGCGAAAATCTGAAAACACGGCCTTGTCTAACTTCCAATGATGGGGAATCAAAGTCTTAAAAGTGCACTGGGTTTGGCTGCATTGGGTGGGGAGCGAAACCGCCGATTTGACCGGCTTGGGCCTGGGATTTGGTGTCAATGATGATGTTGTTGTGTGTGGTCTGTTGTGCGCCGCCAATTCCGCCGGAAATGAGCCCGCCGTCAAATCCATGACCGTTGTTGTCGAATCCAAGACCGTTGTTGTCGAATCCAAGACCGTTGTTGTCGAATCCAAGACCGTTGTTGTCGAATCCAAGACCATTGTTGTCAAATCCAATACCGTTGTTGTCGAATCCAAGACCATTGTTGTCAAAACCATTATCGTTGAAGATTACTTCACCGTTATTGTTGTTATCGAAACCGGCGTCAGTTACTGGAGAAACGACTGCACCGCCACCGACTCCGACGTTGTTGGAAATGTGAACGGTATCGGCGTCATCTGAAAGAAAATTCGTGACGCCACCCTTGTTAGAAAACTATGCATTCCATATAATGATTTGGTCGAGCTTATCGAAGCTGCTAGTTCACATATGAGGGAATAAATATTTTGCAGCAACTACGTGAAGTATACCATTTTGAATCGCATGCATTAACCCATCACCTTGATGACACTGTCTTTTCTAATATAAATTTCTAATTGATTTTCTTGGGTTAGTAATAGTTTTTTAGTTTCTTATGAAGCGAAAAGAAACGTTGTTAAGCTATATGCGATATTGTTGAAGCTAATTTTATGCTAAAATGATAAGCTACTCTAAGATGATGGTATTCAAGTAGGTAGATAAAAACTACATGTTTAAACATTTCTACTCACTAATAGCTGTAGAGATTCCGATATCTGAAAAAGCAAGTATATGTGAAACTGTTAGAACAATATTGAAAATACCATTCATATATATTTTAACGCAGTTAAAAGTGGAAATACCAATTAGATAGCGTAAGAAAGGCAGTCCGACCTTCCATAGATTTGATATCTAACCCTTACATTTGTTTGAGAGAAGTTTTATAAGCATTTTGCTTTCACTTCAATCCAGTTATTTTACATAATTATGGCACTATTCATATTGTTATGTACCCTTCATGTTTGTATGAATGTGAATAATAAAATATGTTTAAACTAAAATAACCCTTACAATGCGATACGCACTTGCGACTTACGACTGCCTTTGCGACTAGTGCAGACCAAGATTTATTTGCACATCCGTGCAGTATGATTATGCTCTGTACTGTTCGCTATTTAAACAACAAATTTTCAGCAAGGACCCCATAAGAACTAATGGTACCATCGAAAATGAAGAAATAACAAGTCCAAATTATAAAGTTAGTATGTAAGGCCACACAAGCTGAATTTGCAAAAGAATTACCATCTTCGGATAACTGACGGGGAGAAAAATAATAAAATGACACTATCGTTAGTCTACTATACTCGATATTTTCTCATGATCACTGGTGAAATGAAATGTAATATTTTATTGACATTAAGACATATCACACGCGTCAACTGTCCAAGTAGAGTTTTTGTGATACATGTATGTAAGAATAAAAAGTGCGCACATACCGACTGGGCCGGAGGCTGGCGGGGGCGGGAACTTCCACTGGAACTGTCAAATAAAAAAATATGATAATTTTATCAATAATAATAATAATAATAATAATAATAATAAATTTATTAATGTTTATGACGTAATTCAGGTAAATGACAATGCACACCAAAATTAAATTTTAAGCAATTTTGGAGAAACATAAAAAAATATACATGTATTACTTTTTTCAACTTTGTAAGAAAACAAGAGCGCAGGGAGATGACGATGCAGTAGAATTGAAGATGATATTCGGAAAAGTTAGCTTAATGCTATTTTACATGAAGTAGGTAAGAAATGGGCATGTACGACCTAAACTAGTAATTCTAGAATGCTTACCTTGTCTGTCAATGTAGACCGGAACGCGGACTTCTCGCTCAATGTATACTGGAACTGTAGTTTAAAAGACAACCATTAAGTAACAAAACAGCCTATAATAGTAAAAGTACTAAACGTCTTTAAAATTATTTTATATGAAAGAAAGAAATTCAAACTTTAATTAATCATTTGAAACTCAAGACGTGCAAAGATGCAAAAAAAGTATGTATCTTGTATTTCTACACGATCGAAGTGTTCCAAACAGGAAAATGTTTGGTAGTGATACATTACATAATACTGATTATCGCCCTTTACTTATGATAGTTAAGTGACTTTTAGTCCGCCCAACTTTCGTATTTTTTCTTAATATTCATTACTTTTCTCTTTGAGACCTCGGGTATTTTCCTGGCTAAATCCATGAGAGATTTTAAACACTAATTCCTCTATAGTGACCTCCCTTGTACAAATAAGGGGAGGTAAACACTACACGATGGGGAGAAAAAAGGTAGACTTACCCCTAACTTGCTTAACGATTGGGATGAATTTCTTTTGGACTGGCATCTTGGCTGTGCGAAATATATAAATGGTAAATTGATATTGGAAAATATAAGTAAATATTCTAGTGATTTACATGTCAAAAAAAAACAACAAAAAAAAACGCGTGTGCTATAACAAAACAATACTTATAAATATTTTATTAAGGTAAGCCTTTAAAGGCACAAATACTTAGAAGTAAGTATTTTTTTTTTATGAATAGCAGTTAAACAATCTTTTTATATGGGAACGTTTAAAGTATTTCATTTTTTTCCATTTTCATGTATTATTTCGAGATAATTGAAACATAAGTATTTTATGATTGTGTGTACTCACGGAAACCAAATCCCTTCATACCGACTGAAATAAGAAATAAACAACAACATAAGAGGTTTACATTAGTAATAATGGTGTTAAGAAACTACAGAACATTCTTACTTGCAAACCTAATCTGAACTGCTTTGGATAACATTAAGAAACTATCATAAAATTCGAAGCATTTACAGTAATGTTATCGGAAAAAACTTAGACTGTATCATTTCTTACGGATCAAATGATAGTCTCAAATATTTAAACCAATGTTTGCATTCACTGATTATCAGTGTATACAGGATGTTTCCAGTAATATATTTATTAGCAATATCCTGACACCTGGTTGCAAGGCCATGTACCGTCAAGTTACGGCACTGACGTTTACGCTCTTAAACGTAACTTAACGCTACATGACCTGGTTTCCTTTGCCAAAGTTAAGGGGATATTTTATTTTGTGTATCCAGTTATTCCCTGTCTTTTCTGACACCCTATCAATAACACGATTATGATGTATGTTCGGCCTCTTAATCATTTATGCTAATGCTATTCCTTTTCAAAATAGTATCGTATCGTAACGGCGTGACATATTAATGTATCATTACCGACACGTGATTCGGCGGTTACACTGGACAGAGTGTGTGCGCACAGTCATTTTCCGGCGTTGACTAGGACTGACATTAATTAACTTTTTTTTGTCATTAATGTTTTTTGTGGTTAAAACATTCTTTATTTTCAAACATATTCAATATCAAAACGCAAATGATATTTGTGAAACAAAAAGCACCCCAAAACAGCACATTCTTTATATAGAGCATATGTTGATATATAACATAATTTATCATAAGTTAAATTATCTAAACATGATATTATCTTTAATTTAACTTACATTTTGGGTGAAATCGTGGTCCCATGAATCCTGAAAACGCAAGGAATACCAGAATTAGATATATATCTGTGATGCAGAACATCCTGTCTCTAAATTCATTTCAGTAATTTATTGTTCTTTACTTTTAAAGAATTGCTATAATTAGTTAAAATTCAGTCAAAGTGATCATTTTTTTCTCTCAAAGAATATTGCTGCCTCTTCTTTAACAAAACAGGTTTTTTCAAACTACATATACAGCCAACACAAAAAATATAACAGCTTTGATTAATAGCTTATTATGTGCTACAATGTTGTCAAAACAGTGTATTAACGATAAACGAGTATAATTACTTATAGATGAAATAATGTAGATGTAAGGAAAATAAAAAGTTCTCATAAAATAAATATATGTGTATAATAAACAATGTATGTATGATATGATAAATGATATACATATATTTGAATATAAGCATATAATAAGATAACAAAAAATATGAATAAATATCAAAATACTATAGATGTGGAATATACGTATAAACAGTTATACTAGTGTTGTGTATACACAAATGAAGTACATTTTTTTTTAATTCTAGAATTAACATACGAAAGTGTATACTTACTGCACTGCGAAAGCGCTGAAAATGGAAAATAATACAACCGTTATCATACAAAGTACAACAAATAAACGAAGAAAATAAAAGAACGGAATACATATCGAGGGCAGACCGCGAAACTGTCCTATCTTCTTCTTTTTCTCTATACACATAGAATAGTTTCGCGGCCAGCCCTCGATATTCAAAACATGTATTTGAAATTTGGAAAAATGTAATAAAAAGATAATAAAAGTCAATAAATTAAATGTTAATATAAGATACATTGTAAAGCAATAAAAAATAATGATATTTATAAAAATGCTATTTCAAATATATTTATCTGATATAATGATTTAAAATACAATAACAACAATAAAAAATATTTACTCTATGAAATAAACATGTGATTCTGAACTATAACAGTTCAAAAATTCGTGTTTTTAGAAAAAGAGTTGCAGAGCATTATTTTGTTTTTGCCATGTTGCGCTTGCTACTACAATTAGTCAACATTCTCGCTAAGAAATATATAACGATATTAGATATCTTTAAAAGAAAAAAAAAAGAGTTTTCTCTATGAAATATACATGTGATTCATGTTCTTTAACAGGTCACAAAGTCGTGGTTTTAGAATAAGAGTTGGGGAGAATTATTTTATTGTTGCAATGGCGCACTTGCTGCAACAATTAGTCAACATTGCTGCTTAGAAAATAAACAAAGCTACTAGCAATCTTGATAAAAAAACGTATTTATTAAAATAGAAGTCGCAGAGCATTATTTTATTTTTGCCATGGCGCACTTTGCCACTACAATTGGTCAATATTGCCGCTAAGAAACATAACTGAGTAAAATATATAAAGCTAATGGCAATATATGTTGCAAGAACATGATAAGAAAAAGAAATGAAGTTTTTACTTACCAACAACACACATCAAGATAAATCCTTTGGCGATCATGGTGACTGTTGTAGGTTTGCTCTGAGCGTGCAGAAGTGTGCGGTCCAGAGATGGAGGAAGTGAATGGATGCCCTCTCCTTGGACACGCAGGTTTATATAGGGGTGAGGGGTCAGGTCCCGTCATTTTCCGACACGTCGAGGGCCGGTGGAGTGGTACCTGTCCGTGCATCATTGACACTTGTCAGTCACGTGTATTAATTTGTCCACGCTTTGTCACTTTTTCGTCGCAATTATGAATTGACAATGGCCGTGCATAAAACATCTCTGTTTAGCAATACCGTTTTCTGCCAATAAATTATCTGGATGGAAGATCAAGGGCTGGACAAAACGTGAGTCGGGTCAGTTCGTACTTACCAAATATTGCGCAATCTTACTGGCAGACGACATTTGTGTATAATAAATTTGTCCGTTATGTCGTTCATATGCTGCAGACAGACATAAATTATCGTTAAACGGATATGCAAATTATGCAAAGGGTCAACCCCCCCCCCCCCCCACCCAAAACGAGTTCACATTCATTCAATACAAGCAGTAGTTGAAGAACTTTGGTTGGATATGAAAACGGAAGATGGCTATATTTAAAAGCATAATATGATAATCTTGATCATTGCTTTATTATTTAGATACTTAATACAAATGTAATTGTATTTGCAGCAGTTGGGTCTCTTTAACCATAGAGTGTCCCATTTCTTGGAAGACAATAATCAAGTTCTCTGTGCATCGGCAAACGGCGAATCTCGTGTTCAGATTAGATCATTTATTGATCTTACTTAAAGATTGGCCTGGTAAATCAGTTTGTATAAAGTGAACAGTCATTTATTGACTAAAGAACAACACAATATTTTATTTCGACGTATGCATTATAGTCATACATATACAAATACATTTTATCTAAAATAGAATACATGACACATATTACAATACATGTTATTTTTTATTTCTTGATTATCCTATTGTCGTTATTATACGTGCTTCTTTTCCCCATTTTTTTTTTAAAAATTATTATTTAATCATATGTTGGAGTTCATAACTAACTGTGATGCTCTTTTGAATATTATGTACATGTATATTCAAAAAAGCATGAGGTATATAAGATAGTTCACAATTGCGAAATGACAACAACAACAATGATAAAAGAAGAAGGAATCGTAAGTAAGTAGGTAAATAATTATGATAATACAATGCCTGGATTAGTAATTTGACTGAGTGACTTAGATATTTTCCCAATATTTTGTTTCATTATATACGTCAGGGGCTGGTTTCACTAAACTTCGCACGAAAGAAATTTTTGTAAGCGTAAATCCTAATGCGATATTTAAAAAAACGTCTGTTATCCTCACAAAAAGTGTTGAGTTTATATAATGCAATGAAATGGACCGCATTCTTTACGTTTTATTGGGCAGATAAGAAATGATAGAAATATAGACAATTGAAAGAACAACGTTCTATGCTTAAGATCCAATCTGTTCATATGAAGTTAAGTGAAATGGACGCCAAGCCCCTTATTCCCGAAAAGAAAAGGTACTTAAGTATGAATTTCATACTCAGATTCGGACGTTGCCCATAACTTTCAATAGGGATTTGAGTATGATACTCAAAGAGCCTGAAAACGTACTTAAGTATTTTCGAGAATGTGTTGAGTATGATATTAAGTTTGCACATGGTCGTACCGTGATACGCTTATCGTTAAACAATCACGGGAAATATAAACAAACGTTCCTCAGTCTTTTCTACAAACATTTATCATTTTTATTACCACCGCTTAGTCAAGCCTACGTGATTGACTTTGTCTCAGTTTACTTTGTTGTATAATTAAATGCAAACTTATTATATCGTATACACGAATTAATATACATGTATTTGTAAATACAGTTACATTTCTATTACGTCGATTTTTAACCAAGTTTTTAAACTGTATTCTACAACTTGTCAACAGTAACTGGGTTGGACCTTGGAAGATTTTTATGTCAATGCGGATTGAACAGGGTTGGACCTTGGAAGATTTTTATGTCAATGCGGATTGAACTGGGTTGGACCTTGGAAGATTTTTATGTCAATGCGGATTAAACTGGGTTGGACCTTGGAAGATTTTTATGTCAATGCGGATTGAACTTAAAATACCAAAATCATCGGAGAGAAGAGAGAGAGAGAGGGGTCCGTTCGATATATTGATACGGTTTATTTCACTTACAGACTCAGAAAGGATTGGTTTTGGTCCATCGTGTACCTTTTCATAGAAACTGATCATAATCACATTCTTCTTTAGTTTTCCTTTGTGGTATTTCAAAG
The DNA here is from genome assembly GCA_021229015.1 of Solen grandis. Taxonomy (NCBI): domain Eukaryota; kingdom Metazoa; phylum Mollusca; class Bivalvia; order Adapedonta; family Solenidae; genus Solen; species Solen grandis. Next base: position 41,120,490 of record CM037783.1, on the reverse strand, counting down.
CTAGTCAGTATATACTTAATGTATTACTATACTTGTTAGACTGTTTACTTAATGTTATTCTGTGTTATCGTAATTATAATGTATTTAGACTACTTAGTATGGTGGCTTATTTCTGCCAGCCACTCATCCACTAAGCTATGTTGAAATTTTTCTGAAAAATTGTCAAATATTCAGTTATTATCAGGCAAGTAGAAAACTTTCGTGTTATCCTCTTAGGTATCTTAACAAGACTAAACTGTCTGTTAGTGCCCACTACTGCCAATCACATATTCACTTAGGTTAACTGGATATCATGCTTTTTTCCAGATAATTATGTGCAAAAATGCTTGTTATCCACATAATTTAAATAACTTGAAAAAGGCGAGATATCCAGTTATCTTAAGTGAATATATGGCTGACAGTAGTGGGCACTAAAAGGCAGTTTTGTCTTTTTCGTTTTTCTTTCTCGGCCATAATCAAGAAATTTGAAAAATTTAATTTCAGTAGGAATTTGAGTATGACATTCAAATTTGAGCCTTAGAACACGGGGTCAGATCTACATTGGATTATTTACATTACTTTGCATTCGATTGCGATACCAACTGAAGTGAAAAACCATTTTAATTATACATTTTAATATAAACACATGACTTAAAAGCAGTAATATATATATACAATACTGAATACCGTCCAGAAAAATAGTGAGTTCAGTGTATAAAGACTAGCAATCGTAACAATTCGGCAATATCCGGAGGTACTCAGACACAAGTCTCGTATAAACCTTTGAGTTACCTTCACTTAACTAATTTTTTTGTCATTAGTTTAAGCTTTTACGAATAAACGAGACATTTGTTTACACAAACATGTAGATCTAGCAGCGTTTAGATTGATTTCAAACCATGATGTATGTCATAAAAGTGTTTCAATTTTTTATGGTAGCAACTACTTTAAACCCAAGTCTAGATAATGGACGATGTGTCCCGATTGACCGATAAGATTCTCAGGCGTGTCTTTATTTGTTTCACCATAAATATCTCAACTTAGCATTTTGGTCATATCTTATATTAACTTAACAACCTTAGATTTACTGAACATATTGACCCAGTCTTAAAATGTATACATTTATTTACACATTTTTTTCTGCTTTACAAAAATAGATATATGAAGATAGTTATTATGATACGACAGTCTATGACGTCAGATAATGTCTTTCAAATAATCAAAAAATCCAAATGTGTCCCATTTCATTTTCTTGTAGGTTTTTGTCATGAACCAGACAGTGGATGTGTGCAAATGCATCTTTATGGTGACAAACTAATTTGTCTGTTTTGATGAGTGCAGACATCAAAGCTGTCAATATGAGGTCACTCTCGATAGTTCTGACGTAAATGTTGTGTCAAAAGTCAGTGCAGCATCTGGGAACATGAATTGTCTTGACAGGTGAGGATAAATCGCTCGTGCATCCAGACTACTTCATTAGATGACCAGGGCCCCAGGGTATATTACATAAAATATGTTAGTCTGTCCCGGGGATGTGACCAATCTGGCGAGGAGAATCGAAATGAGAACGATTCGACACCCTTCACTATTCTTTCTTACCATCCACTTTACACTCTGGCTGTGTTTGGATTTTTTTTATAGTAGTGCTATGTAATTTTTTTTCGGATTCTATTTTAAATAATTGATGCAGATCCATAACTTAAGATCTCGTAAAAATGCAATTATTTTTAATTTCAAAAAGTATTTAACTGATTTCAGCTCTTGAAAAAAGTAAAGTTAGGAAATAAAAGTTAAAGAAATCTCAGACTATTTCGATACATTTTTTTAAATATAAGCCGTGCTTCTTTATAATTAGCTATGGGGGGCGACCCGGACACGTTGTAATTCTGTTTATACAATAGTTAAAAAGGAATTTACCTTATTTTGTCTCGGTGTATGTAAGCCACATTAGTAATGTGTGGCGAAAAATTCCTATCACTTTATTTTTTAAATGCAAGATTTGCTTACCCAATTTATAAATATTACATCAAACCATTTCTTATCTTGTATCTTTTCTATGTAACATTGTCGAATACTTCTCGGCCTGATTTTGCTTGTCATGTGACCTGGCCCCATGAGTTCAAAGATTTGAAAAGATAACGCATTCAGAAGATTTTGTCTGTTCCTTCCGCCGCTAGAAATCTTCCGACATGGCGTATACGGGATTAACATCTTTAATTTTGCTCGGTTTGTTAACTCTCTAAAGTTAGGATTTGTAATATTCATTTAATTATCTTATTTTTTTAACATTGTTGATAGCCTTTATTTATTTTTTAGATGATCAACCTATTTATAAAATCAAACTGCAGATCATTCAAATTGGCAAATCAAACTTTTGACCTATGTTTCATCATTACATTAAAGTCACTCATTGTTTAACTTACATTAGTTGCTAAATCGTATGCATGTATTTTGATTTCTAAAAGCAACATAAATCCTATGGGAAAACAACAGATTTCTGCTAACGTAATTACGCGTTGAACACGATATCACAGAACATATGGTAATTTTCACACTGCTCCTATATACAAAGTTCTTTAGATGACTAAAGTCTCCTCTATGTTTCGGAATGTTCGAACTCTTTAAACTTAGGATCAGTAATCTTAAAATAGGTCAACCAATTTAATGATGATGTTCACAATATACTAGACGTGGCCTAATTCACATACGAGCATATACATCTGATTTGAGATTTTACTCAGCTCAAAAATTTAAGACCTACAATTTCCTTAAGTTATCGACTAAATAGAGAGAGTAAAGACTGTGCATATTTGCTATTAATAGCACGTTCTATAGTGATGCCTTCCCTTTATTCAAGAAATTCTTAATAAATGCGATTTGTCATCTATGGAATGTATGGATGACAATGTAAAAAAACAGGTCGTATAATTACGGCTTTCCGCAACCTGCGGAAAACGTATAGGGTTTGTTATGTTTATTCTTATTATTATTAGTTTAAAAAACCTATTGGGTTTGTTATGTTTATTAGGACTTTCTGCCTAAAGCAGAAAGTCCTATTGGGTTTGTTATGTTTATTACGGCTTTCCGCAAACTTGCGGAAAACGTATAGGGTTTGTTATGTTTATTTTTCTTATTATTATTATTATTATTCTTCTTCTTCCAACCTAATTCAAGAGTTAATTTATATATGTTGCCAATAGCCAAGCAACATGAAAATTCAAATGCTTCGACAAAAAAGTAAATATTTTTAAAATCAAGTGTTTTCAATTTTCATTGACGTAAAATGACGTCAGATTTGACGTCAGCTTCAAAAGTTTGTTCGCGCCCTAGAGCCTTCAATTCTGGTCCGATTTTCTTGATATTTTCACAGTAGATGTATTTAAGAATGTAGACGTGCACTCTGTCTTTCAAATTTCCAAATTTGAAAAGATTGAGATTTTATGGCAAAACCGAGTTTCGAACTTAGGTACAAAAATTGGTTTTTAATGTTACAAGGCCACCTAATGCGCTAGAAGCATGAAATTTGGACAGCATATTGGCCAAGAGGTCTGCTTTTTATTTCCTAAAAGATTTTATCTCAAGTCACGTGGTTATGACGTCATACAATAGACAAAAAGCATATTTTTGAAAAATTTCTTAAGCTCTGGTATCTTTACTTTTAACTCAATCTTTTTGAAAATTGTATTGCAGCGATTAAAAAGTTTAAATTTATAAATTCATTTATTTTTAATTTTCAATGACGTCAAATGACGTCAGATTTGACGTCAGCTTTAAAAGTTTGTTCGCGCTCTAGAGCCTTCAATTCTGGCCCGATTTTCTTGATATTTTCACAGAAAATGTTTTTCAGAATGTAGATGTGCACCCTGGCATTCAAATTTCCAAATTCGAAAAAACTAAAATTTTATGGCAAAACCGAGATTCGACATAGGTCCTAAAATTAGTTTTTAATGTTACAAGGCCATCTAATGCGCTAGAAGCATGAAAATTGGACAGCATATTGGCCAAGAGGTCTGCTTTGTATTACTTAAAAGATTTTATCTCAAGTCACGTGGTTATGACGTCATACAATAGACAAAAAGCATATTTTTGGAAAATTTTCTTTTGCTCTGGTATCATTACTTTTAACTCAATCTTTTTGAAAATTGTATTGCAGCGATTAAAAAGTTTAAATTTATAAATTCATTTATTTTTAATTTTCAATGATGTCAAATGACGTCAGATTTAACGTCAGCTTCAAAAGTTTGTTCGCGCTCTAGAGCCTTCAATTCTGGTCCGATTATCTTGATATTTTCACAGAAGATGTATTTTAAGATGTAGATGTGCACCTTTGCATTTAAATTTCTAAATTTGAAAAGATTAAGATTTCATGGCGATACCGAGTTTCGAACTTTGGTTCTTAAGTTACATCTTAATGTTACAAAGCTTCCTGATATTAGTATTAGAGCCAGAAAAATACGGATATAATATTGCATTTGTTATCACGGCTTTCTGCAAACCTGAAGAAAATGACAAATACATGTTTTTTTTTTTTTTTTTTAACGGTTTCTTTTTCTAAATCTGTAAAAATAAGCAAATATATAAAGCAAATGAATTGTTGAAAGTTTCAAGACGTTTAAAACGTTAATTACATAGAAATAAGAAAGTATTTTCATAATTTTGCTTACACCTCTGCTTTTGTTTCCATCTAATTTTGCAAATGTAAAACTCAATCAATTTAAAGGTTGAAAGTCATGGATTTCAAAGTATTTTTTTTTCTTTTTTACAATTTCAATTGTGAATCAAATTGCAATGAATATTTGTTAAGTAATATGCTTACAAAGAAAAAGATATTAAATAAAGAATAAAAAAAAAAAACTTTTAAAATCGATTGACTAACGTAAGAAAAAAAATATTGAGGATTGTATTATCTTAAAATGTTCCTGCTTTTTTTTCTGCATGATAGTAAACGGTTGCGTAATTAAATAAGGTCCAGATATATGCTTTCTCAATATCTTCCTAAGAAGATGAAAATAAAAAAAAAATAAAAAAAATAAAGCTTAATTTTGAACATAAGTATATATTTATGATAATGATGATTTACGTATTAAATAATACATTATTAGCCAACATTATTCCATTTCTTTGTATTAACTTATATATTCAATACCTTTGAAATAAGCAGACGGAAAGCCGCTTCGTTTGTATCTTAAACAAACGACTTCTAGTTATTATTATTATTATTCTTTTCTTCTTCCTAACTAAACGCTTATTTTTATATGTTGCAATAGGCCTAGGACGATGAAATTTTTATGGCTTATTAGTCACGTGAGGAAATTTTGATTTCAATGATTTTCACCACTCTATGACGTCACATGACGTCACAGCTAAAAATAGTGAAAAATGGTGTTCGCGCTCTACTGCCGTCATTTATGGTCGGATTTTCTTCAAATTTTTACAGATGGTACATCTTGAATAAAAGGTGTGCATATCCTGTCAGCTAACCGAAATTCCGAAAGACCGAAGATCTGTGGCTGAAATAAGATTCGAACATAGGACCGAAAATTTCATTTTAGGATTAAAGAGCTTCAGGATGAGATAGAAAGTTGAAACTTACACAGTTTGCAGTTCTGCAGAATTTCTACATATATTTTGAGTCGTGACGTCATATGACGTCATGTGACGTCATAGGCATACTTCTTAATTTTCATTTTAGGGCAATTATTTCGACATGATGCCAGTTGTTCAGAATAATGAAAACTTCAGAGTCATGAGAGTAAAGTATGCGCTTTTGAACAAAAGCATCTTCAGCACCCTATGACGTCACATGACGTCACAGCTAAAAATAGTGAAAAATGGTGTTCGCGCTCTACAGCCGTCATTTATGGTCGGATTTTCTTCAAATTTTCACAGATGGTACATCTTGAATCAAAGGTGTGCATATCCTGTCAGATAACCGAATTTCCGAAAGACCGAAGTTCTGTGGCTGAAATAAGATTCGAACATAGGACCGAAAATTTCATTTTAGGATAAAAGAGCTTCAGGATGAGATAGAAAGTTGAAACTTGCACAGTTTGCAGTTCTGCAGAATTTCTACATATATTTTGAGTCGTGACGTCATATGACGTCATGTGACGTCATAGGCATACTTCTTAATTTTCATTTTAGGGCAATTATTTCGACATGATGCCAGTTGTTCAGAATAATGAAAATTTCAGAGTCCTGAGAGTAAAGTATGCGCTTTTGAACAAAAGCATCTTCAGCACCCTATGACGTCACATGACGTCACAGCTAAAAATAGTGAAAAATGGTGTTCGCGCTCTACAGCCGTCATTTATGGTCGGATTTTCTTCAAATTTTCACAGATGGTACATCTTGAATCAAAGGTGTGCATATCATGTCAGCTAACCGAAATTCCGAAAGACCGAAGTTCTGTGGCTGAAATAAGATTCGAACATAGGACCGAAAATTTCATTTTAGGATTAAAGAGCTTCAGGATGAGATAGAAAGTTGAAACTTACACAGTTTGCATTTCTGGAGAATTTCTATATATATTTTGAGTCGTGACTTCATATGACGTCATGTGACGTCATAGGCATACTTCTTATTTTTCATTTTTGGGCAATGATTTTGACATGATGCCAGTTGTTCAGAATAATGAAAATTTCAGAGTTATGAGAGTAAAGTATGCGCTTTTGAACAAAAGCATCTTCAGCACCTATGACGTCACATGACGTCACAGCTAAAAATAGTGAAAAATGGTGTTCGCGCTCTACAGCCGTCATTTATGGTCGGATTTTCTTCAAATTTTCACAGATGGTACATCATGAAACTAAGGTGTGCATATCCTGTCAGCTAACAGAAATTTCGAAAGACCGAAGTTCTGTGGCTGAAATAAAATTCGAACATAGGACCGAAAATTTCATTTTAGGATTAAAGAGCTTCTGGATGAGATAAAAAGTTGGATCTGACACAGTTTGTATTTCTGCAGAATTCCTACATATATTTTGAGTCGTTACGTCATATGACGTCATGTGACGTCATAAGCATACTTCTTAATTTTCACTTTAGGCCGATGACTTCAACACGATGCCAGTTGTTCAGAATAATGAAAATTTCAGAGTTATGACAGTAAAGTACGCGATTTTGAACAAAAGAATCTTCAGCACCCTAATACGTCATGTGACGTCTGAGCTTAAAATAGTGAAAAATGGTGTTCGCGCTCTACAGCCGCCATTTATGGTCGAATTTTCTTCAAATTTTAAGAGATGGTACATTTTGAAACTAAGATGTGCATATCCTTTCAGCTTACCGAAATTCCGAAAGACCGAAGTTCTGTGGCTGAAATAAGATTCGAACATTAGGACCGAAAATTGCATTTTAGGATTAAAGAGCTTCAGGATGAGATAGAAAGTTGAAACTTACACAGTTTGCAGTTCTGCAGAATTCCTACCTATATCTTGAGTCGTGACGTCATATGACGTCATGTGACGTCATAAGCATATTTCTTAATTTTCATTTTAGGGCAATGATTTCGACATGATGCCAGTTGTTCAGAATAATGAAAATTTCAGAGTTATGAAAGTAAAGTATACGCTTTTGAACAAAAGAATTTTCAGTACCCTATGACGTCATGTGACGTCAGAGCTAAAATTAGTGAAATACTTAGTTCTTATTATTTGCACTTATTTCGGAATATAATGTCAGTTGTTCAGCATGAACATGAAATACTACCAGAGGTGAGTCATTACATAAAACTTCTATCTCCTGCTTTTTGCATTAACACAGCTTGCAGAAAGTCCTATCATTCGTTTTCACGAATGACATCTAGTTATTATTATTATTCTTTTCTTCTTCCTAACTAAACGCTTATTTTTATATGTTGCAATAGTCCTAGGACGATGAAATTTTTATGGCTTATTAGTCACGTGAGGAAATTTTGATTTCAATGATTTTCAGCACCCTATGACGTCACATGACGTCACAGCTAAAAATAGTGAAAAATGGTGTTCGCGCTCTACAGCCGTCATTTATGGTCGGATTTTCTTCAAATTTTTACAGATGGTACATCTGGAATCAAAGGTGTGCATATCCTGTCAGCTAACCGAAATTCCGAAAGACCGAAGTTCTGTGGCTGAAATAAGATTCGAACATAGGACCGAAAATTTCATTTTAGGATAAAAGAGCTTCAGGATGAGATAGAAAGTTGAAACTTACACAGTTTGCAGTTCTGCAGAATTTCTACAAATATTTTGAGGCGTGACGTCATATGACGTCATGTGACGTCATAAGCATATTTCTTAATTTTCATTTTAGGGCAATGATTTCGACATGATGCCAGTTGTTCAGAATAATGAAAATTTCAGAGTTATGAAAGGAAAGTATGCGCTTTTGAACAAAAGCATCTTCAGTACCCTATGACGTCATGTGACGTCACAGCTAAAAATAGTGAAAAAAGGTGTTCGCGCTCTACAGCCGTCATTTATGGTCGGATTTTCTTCAAATTTTCACAGATGGTACATCTTGAATCAAAGGTGTGCATATCCTGTCAGCTAACCGAAATTCCGAAAGACCGAAGTTCTGTGGCTGAAATAAGATTCGAACATAGGACCGAAAATTTCATTTTAGGATAAAAGAGCTTCAGGATGAGATGGAAAGTTGAAACTTACACAGTTTGCAGTTCTGCAGAATTTCTACAAAAATTTTGAGTCGTGACGTCATATGCAGTCATGTGACGTCATAAGCATACTTCTTAATTTTCATATTTGGGCAATGATTTCGACATGATGCCAGTTGTTCAGAATAATGAAAATTTCAGAGTTATGAAAGCAAAGTATGCGCTTTTGAAGAAAAGCATCTTCAGCACCCTATGACGTCACATGACGTCACAGTAAAAAATAGTGAAAAATGGTGTTTACGCTATACAGCCGTCATTTATGGTCGAATTTTCTTCAAATTTTCACAGATGGTACATTTTGAAACTCAGGTGTGCATATCCTGTCAACTAACCGAAATTCCCAAAGACCGAAGTTCTGTGGCTGAAATAAGATTCGAACATAGGACCGATAATTTCATTTTAGGATTAAAGAGCTTCAGGATGAGATAGAAAGTTGAAACTTACACAGTTTGCAGTTCTGCAGAATTTCTACATATATCTTGAGTCTTGACGTCATATGACGTCTTGTGACGTCATAAGCATACTTCTTAATTTTCATATTTGGGCAATGATTTTGACATGATGCCAGTTGTTCAGAATAACGAAAATTTCAGAGTTATGACAGTAAAATATGCCCTTTTGAACAAAAGCATCTTTAGCACACTATGACGTCATGTGACGTCAGAGCTAAATATAGTGAAAAATGGTGTTCACGCTCTACAGCCGCTATTTATGGTCGGATTTTCTTCAAATTTTCACAGATGGTACATCTTGAAAGTTAGGTGTGCATATCCTGTCAGCTAATCGAAATTCCGAAAGACCGAAGTTCTGTGGCTGAAATAAGATTCGAACATAGGACCGAAAATTTCATTTTAGGATTAGAGAGCTTCAGGATGAGATAGAAAGTTGAAACTTAAACAGTTTTTTATTGACGTCAGACTAATACTTAGTTCTTATCATTTGCACTAATTTCGGAATATAATGTCAATTGTTAAGCATGAACATGAAATACTACCAGAGGTGAGTCATTACATGAAACTTCTATCTCCTGCTTTTTGCATTAACACAGCTTGCAGAAAGTCCTATCATTCGTTTTCACGAATGACATCTAGTTATTATTATTATTCCTTTTTTTCCAACCAAATCTAAGAGTTAATTTCGGTAAGTTGTCAGTGTCTAAGCAACATGAAAATTAAATTGCCTCGACAAAAACTTATAAATTTTTAAATTCAATAATTTTTAATTTTCAATGACGTCAATTGACGTCAGATTTGACGTCAGCTTCAAAAGTTTGTTCGCGCTCTAGAGCCTTTAGTTTTTGATATTTTATCTTGATATTTTCACAGAAGATGTATGTTATGATGTAGATGTGCACCTTATCTTTCAAATTTTTAAATTCGAAAAATTTAAGAATTTATGGCAAAACCGAGTTTCGAACTTTGGTCCTAAAACTATTATTTAATGTTACAAAGGCTACTGATGAGATAAAAGCATGAAAATTGGACAGCTTATTGGCCCAGAGGTCTACTTTCTTTTCTCTGAAAGATTTCCTTTTAAGTCACGTGGTTATGACGTCATTTAATAGATAAAATCCTATTTTTTCAAAGATTTCTCTCGCTCTGGCATCATACATTTTGAGTCAATTTTAAAGAAATTGAAATTGCAGCGATAAAAAAGTATCTTTTTATACATTCAATCATTTTCAATTTTCATTGGCGTCATATGACGTCAGATTTGACGTCAGCTTCAAAAGTTTGTTCGCGCTCAAGAGCCTTCAATATAGGTCCGATTATCTTGATATTTTTACAAAAGATGTATTTTAGGATGTAGATGTCCACCTTGGCATTCAAATTGCCAAATTCGAAAAGATTAAGATTTTATGGCAATACCGAGTTTCGAACTTTGGTCAAAAATTAAATTTAAATGTTACAAAGCCCCCTGATGCGTTACAAGCATGAAAATTGGACAGCATATTGGCATAGAAGTTTACGTTCTATTTTCTGAATGAATTTCTCTTTAGTCACGTGGTTATGACGTCATCAAAAAGACAAAAAAAAAAATCTTTTTAAAAATTTCTTTTGCTCTGGTATCATGAATTTAAAGTCAATCTTAATTATATCTTCAGAATTGATAGAGTTAAAATTGAAGTGATGCATACTGCAAGAAATGTTTGTTATGTCACGTGATTATGACGTCATGCATACTTAAGCAAGAATTATTTTGAAAAATCATATAAAATCGCCAATTAGACCAATGAACTTAAACTGTTCAAAAATTTCGAAACTTAGTACGTTCATAAGGTCTTGAAAATTTCAAGTGATTACGTCATCAAACATGGCAGTTATTCATGTTTGATGGAATGCCTTCTTGAAAATGTGTAAACAAACCTGTTCGCATTCTCAAAGATACTTTTTTTTCTTGATTAATAGAACGTTAGCTGAACAGCGTCATGAGTATTGATGCCAATCTAAAGCATAACTTAAAGAATTTATGTTGTGTCACTTGTTTATGACAACATTGATTTGTAAGCAAAATATATTAAAAAGATCAAAAGATTGTATATATTAACTTAAATAAGTAATAATGCCGTACCTTAACAAGCACAAAAGGTCCAGAAAATTTCAAGTGATTACGTTATCAAACATGACTTATTCATGTTTTTCGTAAAAGGGCTAATTCATGGAAACCCTATTAATTTGCAGAAAGAAATGTAAGTGGTCATTGGGTTGGTCGAGCAAGATCCGATTGTTCTGAATGCCTGCGTTGAATTGTGAATTTTGATACGTTTTTGAATATGCAATGAATACATGTTAAGTCATATGCTTACAAAGAAAATGATATTAAATAAAGAATGAAAAAAAAAATCGATTGAATAACGTAAGAAAACAATTCTTGAGGATATTATTATCTTAAAATTTTCCTGTTTTTTTTTGTTTGTTTTTTTGTTTTTGTTTTTCTGAATGATAGAAAACGGGTGCATAATCAAATAAAATCCATATTTATGCTTTCTCAGTATCTTCTTAAGATGTAAATGAAAAAAAAAAAATAAAAAAAAAAGATTTAAAGCTTATTTTTGAACATAATCGTAAGTATATATTTAAGATAATGATGATTTACGTATTAAATCATACATTATTATGCATCATTATTCCATTTTTTTGTATTAACTTATATATTTAATACCTTTGAAATAAGCAAACGGAAAGCCGCTTCGTTTGTATCTTAAACAAACGACTTCTAGTTTGTTTATTGGGTTTTCAAGTTCCGACGACAGTATTTCAGTCAATTTGTGACTGTCTACTTGAGACAGGTATAGTGCCGTCACGCTGCGGTATCACGGTGCAAAATGTATTATCCAGTCACATTATCCTGTCACATTATCCTGTCACTTGTTCAACCAGTCCTGGAACTACCTCTATATGCTGAGCGTCACAAAAGAGCGATATTGGGACCATTTTTTACGACTTTAGTATGACAAGGGATCGAATCAACGACCACCCGATTTCCAAGCGGGAAACCACCCTAACTACTCGGCCACCGGGGCCGTTGGTTTATAATGTATAAATTTAGATTGTATGAAAAGAAATTAAACAAGGCTGTCTCGTATTTGTGACAGTATTTATAACACGTTAGCTGACAATTTCTAATTACGACTTCGAGCTAACGGTAACATCATGAGATAGAACCATCCTATTTTGCAGACAGTTCTAGCATTTTTAACTCAGTTATTTGAAAAAAAGAGGAAAATACTGGAACACTGAAAAATTAGGATACAAATATAGACAAAATGATTCACCGAAAATAATATACTAGTACCCTAAAGAAAGGAAAATTATGGTGGCATACTTCTGCCAGCCACTTATCCACTTAGTATGGTGGCAGACTTCTGCCAGCCACTTATCCACTTAGCTATGTCGAAACTTTTCTGAAAAATTGTCACAAAGTCAGTTAGTATCTGGCAAGTAGAAAACTATCGTGTTATCCTCTTAGGTATCTTAACAGAACAAAACTGCCTGTAAATGCATTGGAGGCCTTTTTTAATTAGTCATTAAATTGGAACAATTTTTTAATTAAAAGGGCATGATATCCAGTTAAAATAAGTGAATATGTGATTGGCAGTAGTGGGCACTAACAGACAGTTTAGTCCTGTTAAGATACCTAAGTAGATAACTTGAAAATTTGCTACTTGCCAGATACTAACTGAATATGTGACAATTTTTCAGAAAAGTTTCAACATAGCTAAGTTATGGTGGCATATTTCTGCCAGCCACTTATCCACTTAGCTATGTTGAAACTTTTCTGAAAAATTGTCACATATCCAGTTAGTATCTGGCAAGTAGCAAATTTTCAAGTTATCTACTTAGATAAAGTTTCGACATAGCTAAGTGGATAAGTGGCTGGCAGAAATATGCCACCATAGGATACAACTATATGCATCGTTTTAATATTGCTTGTTAACTACGTGTATACTCTAGGACTTTGTTTTAGGACTATGATTTTTCTTTATTCGAAACGAAACACAAGGGATTCCATCCTGAAAACTGAAAATATTCAAAAATGTTGAAATGTGTATGAATATAATCATATAGTAAGTGCTTTCATTGTAAAAACACACTTTTCCAAAGCGTGCGTTTTCAAAGTCCCTTAATACTTCTTATCTTCAATAAAATACCAAATCAAAATACTTTCTTTTCTTAAATCTAATGAGGAACATCTAAAAAGATAAAATATAAATAATTTTGCATTATATTAAACTTGAATGCTACATGGGCAAAAGACATTTACCTAAACTAAATTTACAGACAGGAAAAGGAACGTATTTGAGATGACATTCTAGCATTAGAGACCCCCTTTTCGAGTTATATTTATTCAACCATTAATTTACTATATATCATTTATGCATTGTTGTATATGCTTATTTTTATTTTTATTAACCCTTTCCCTCATAGAGGACACCATGAAAAGACCTATGTGAACAACATAAAACCAGATCAGCCTGCGAGTAACTCGCAGGCTGATCAGGTTTTATGCTGTTCGCTGCTCCTCAGTGGTCTGGAAATGAGGATTTTACAATTAAATTTGGTAAGGTTTAACTGTGGTTTTCTGCAGATCAGGCTTTATGTGGTACCTATTGAGTGTGTCAAAATGAGTCTATATGAGGGAAAGGGTTAAATAACTGAGAAAACTCGTTGAAACATGCACCGAAGTCTACAGTGACATTGGTGGGACATGAGATATAGCTGATATCGCGTGCGCAAGCGATAACCACCGCGGTCGCACGCAGTAGCTATCGCGTTCGCACGCAATAGTTATCGTGTATGCTGGCGATATTAACATATCTTTCATACCTCTTTTGTGCTACCGTAGAAACCTTATCTTAATTCTCAACAGTTTGTGCGAGTATGGCTGCTGCCGCCCATGGTGGCAGTGGGCTGACGAAAATGTGTAACCATTGTCCAAGAGCTAAACATTTGTCTGAATGTACCGCCATGGAGGCATGCCGGGATGACGTACGTACACTTTGATATGTATATGTGACGCATGTGAGTATGTTTGCATGTGCGCATGTGCGTGTGGGACGGGTGAAGGGATGGATGGTTGTTATGAAGTAAAGATAACTTGAACACGAACACGGCAGTAGGGCTTACTGGAATTTTTCTATGAATACATATTTATATCAAGTTTATCAATTCATTTCTCAACCTTCTTTCGCACACTTTTTACTTAGAATAAATTGATTAATTTATAATGTCGAGTGTCACGTGTAGATTTATACTGTTTAAGTGCCGTTTATAATTGTCGTGCGCTGATTACAATTTTCGTTCATCGCCTTCATTAAGCAACACACACATCTAATGTGGCACGAACCAGATTCCAATAAAAAGTTTCCAAATTTGTGATTTCATAAGTGACAACATATTCTGTTGAGTAAAAACATGCTTAAACATTGTGACCAAAAGTTTAAAAGATCATTGTTAACGACATTCAATAATAATAATAAATTCTATTATTCGAACCATGCGACTCGTAAACTAATTGCAATTGCTTTCGCGAAAACCGGTGATATCGCGAAAGCGATTCTAGTATTTAAGTTATTATTTTCAAGGACAAAAGTCAATAATGGATCTATCTAAATGGTCTTGATGATCAAACAACAGCTGAAATCTGACAACCTTTGTTTTAAGACCGCCTTTATTATCAGACCACCTCTGTATTCAGACCATTCATGTTCTCAGATTACGTCGGATTTCAGGTCACCTCTGTATTCAGACTATTCATGTTCTCAGATTACGTCGGATTTCAGGTCACCTCTGTATTCAGACCATTCCTGTACTCAGATTACGTCGGATTTCAGGTCACCTCTGTATTCAGACCACCTGTATAATCAGACTACGTCGGAACTCAGGTCACCTCTGTATTCATACTACTCCTGTACTCAGATTACGTCGGATTTCAGGTCACCTCTGTATTCAAATCATTTCTATTATCAGATTACGTCTGTGTTCTGACAATTTCTGTAGTTTTCAGAAACTCTCTTTATTCAATTACCTCTCAATCGAACCACCTATGTAATTAGACCCCTCTGTTTCTAGACTAGTTGGTCACGATCATATTCAGTCTACCTCTGTAAATAGTCCAACTTTATAACCATACCACCACTATGATCACACCGCATTTTTATTCGACCCTCTCTGTATTCACATCATATCTTACTCAGACCACCTATGTAATCAGACCATCTCTGTATTCAGACCAGTTGGTCAAGATCATAAGTCTTATGATTTCAATGGAAGTTAGTTTATATGTCTATGTAATTCACGCCACCTTGACCTCGAGTGCTTGATGAGACCTCATTATTTTTCATTAGATATTATGGACATAAGATTTGTAGGACAATAGTAACTTTCTTTGACAAACTTATGTAAATATTATGCATATTTATATATATTTCAGTTCTGTTCAATGGAAGTGTTTGAAATGGCCGACGGTACTCACGAATACTCGTTGAAGTGCAGGGCGAAGCATGTAAGTAGATTAATAAGTTAAGGTAATCCACCCACCAGTAAAATGTGGATCATGGTCCATGGTCCAAAAAGCGCTGAGAGAACAGGGCTTTTAACGTGATTATGTCGCATTTTTTTTTGCCTATCAAAGTAAGTTTAATAAACGATGATCAAATTTTCAAGCGATGCCAATAATCCCAGTGTTACAAACCCGCTTTAACCTTGCGTGAACACTGTCGTTAAAAGAAGAAAAAAAAATGAAGATATCATTTGTCTCAATGGACTGCTTACAATAAACATACTGCCACTCTTACTCTCCCCTTTTCTCTTGCGTACAGTTTATAGGATTAAATGAATACGTGGAAGCGAATCTAAAACAACAAACATTCATTTTTAATGTATTACATTTTATTTCATTTTATATACACTCCATATAGGTAAATTAATGAAAATGAATACAAAAATATCATATGTATCTTGTATTGTACTAATAATCATGAAAATATTGTAAAGATGTTCTCCCGCTGGGACCCGAACCCACTCCCCTTTCAAACGCCGTTCAAACGCTGAATGTTTGATACACTTATATAAAGGACATCGGGTAAAAATAGAACTTAATACATTAATACACCTTTAAGATCAAGAAAAATTTACACATATATGACTAAAAAAAGTTGTCTGATACTGACCCCCCATCCTATTTCCGTGTAGGACCAATGTTCCAGTGGTGTTCTGTATTACGTAACGATGTATCACAGTCCTTCATGTAACTATGTATCACAGTCCTTCATGTAACTATGTATCACAGTCCTTCATGTAACTATGTAATTGGATTCTAGAATAATTTTAACTTCGATGATGGTAGGCCTTACAAAATGGCGAAGGTTTATTATTATAATATACATGCACGGAAAAAAAGGATATTTTTAAATTGATATTTTTACCACAAAGCGATAATTGATGTATATTACAAAATACGTAGGGTAAAAATCAATTCGTTATTTTTTTTATTTATTTCATTATAATCAATATTTTATGAATATGAGAAAGATAATCTGTTACATAGAAACATTATTTTTTAATAATTTTACTCAAAATAGTGTACATAGTGTATATCAGAAATCCTGACATTGCTACTCATGGTAGCAGAGATCTATACCGAGGATCGAAGGAGTGATCACTTCGTGGCGATTTATTTTTTGTATAAGTCGTGATTATTCAGCACCAAATGTTTAAAAATTTCTTGAAAACAACAACAACAACGAAACAACTGTAAACTAAAGGTGGGACGCTAATAGAGAGATTTGTTTAAAGCAACAACTCGTACCGAATAACCTCATAACGAGGGTTGTTCAGAAATTATTTTACTGTCTTTATTTCGTTATATTAGCATGATCCGTCAGATATTAGTTAATGTCTATTGAAAGTTTGAACTCAGAGAGTTACTTTTTTTTTAAATCAACCATGTCTCAATAATTTCTGAATTAGCCTCATAAAGACCATGAAATTGTATATAGGTCTCAAATAACGGAATTAATATTGAGGACTTAAGATTAGAATAATTACCTACTGAAAGAAAATAAGTGTAATAAGTTAATGACCGTAACTGTTGAAATCATGTATATACATTTTGTTTATGCTTAATTGAAAATTCTTCCTTATGTTTGTTGGAAAATATGTGAGATTTAAAATTTTATATTAATATAAGGACTGCGAGAACCAAGTCCCGCTCATTGGGAAGCGCCAGCATCATCACCACGGGGGGAATTTAGTGTGCTCGGAATGCTGCAACACAACTGGCTGCAATAAACATCTTTGTGGTAATTTTAACATTTTAACACGATCAAAAAATATGCTATACTAAGACGGCTTGTGGAGTGCGTTTTTTACCCCGAAGTATGCACGATTAAAAAATGACGTATATTATATGACGTCATATGAGCCCTAAAGTAAAGCATAATTAAGTATAGGTTAGTTCATAGTTGCCTTCAGCGGAGCCCGAGTGACTATGTCGTGTAGTTGAAGGCAACTATGAACTAACCTATTTAGCACATGGTATTTTCCGTCCACTAGCGACAGAACGTCACAAAAGTGTGAGTTATGTGGTGGCATAGTCCACACTCACTGATTTTTTTACAAAAGTGTGGACTACGCGTTATAGTCCACGGTGACTATGAACAAATACTGGCATTTGATTGGACGAGAGGAAAATTCCATAGAGCTATGTTGTGAAACTGAAAAAGAACACACAAGACGTTTTTGGCAATTGCAATTGCGTGAGCATTTAAACGCAACGCGAAACATAAATACTTTTAAAAATACATTTCAGGACATGAAGTACATGCAGCGACAACTCAACCAACGACACCAAAACCAACTACAACTCAACCGACGACAACAAAACCAACGACAACAAAAATGACAATAACAGCAACAATATTAGTTCCAACTCCACCAGGTATGTTTACACGAAAAAAGTGTGTCCTTCTCTCACTGTGTTCTGTGTATTTTAAATTATTGTTTATTATACTCTAGTTTTGTTTTGTTTTTCATACTGTGTAAAGCAGCCGTGTCGTTCACAGAGGACCATTGACTAAGAATTTAATTTAAACTATCTGTGTATTATTACCTCTATCAATACCAATCTACAGACGCATGATCACCTAATATAACATTCTGTGATTGTACGAGTACACAAAGATGGCTTCTCCATCAGAGGCGATATCGTTACGAACGGTATAAAACCTTGATTTAGAACGATAAAACAAATGTTCAGAGTGTATATTTCCGTGTGTCATCACATGACTGGTCATGTCCACAGGGGTTTGGCACGAAAGGGGGGGGGGGGGGGCATAAAATCACTATATATAATACAAGGGATACAACTTCGATTGATCTAAACCCATACCTTCATCGGGGAAAAAGCCAACAACTCAGCCATTTATGAAGGTATCTTTGAATACTTTGCACCTATCGCAAGCGTATACATTTATGTAACCAAAAATCACCACTTTTTCACCCATGCGAACTCAGGTATTCAACAACGAAACCCGCAATGCGAAACTAACCCCTGTTTTCCAAAATCTCGACACGCGTTCGTACAGGGTCGCTCACTCGGTCTACCAGTGTAAACAAGCGTTTCTGCGACAAAACAATATAAACCGATGCAATTATTCCATAAAACATATTGATTACTCACATCGGCAAGCAGAAACTTCCCTCGGTACAAAGGAAATTCAGCAGAAATCGCAAATTTCAACCGCTGGCCTACTTTCACTTCCATTTTAGCCTTTATGCAAATTACGTGACCAGTAATGCTACGCTGAATGCGATTGGTTGTAGAGGTAAACAAACAACTTCCTGGTTCCCGATCTGCCCGTTAACTCATAGGCATAAAACGGAATAAAGCTATATTTCCGGTATTTACCGCACGTAATTTGCATAATGGCTAAATGGAATAAAAGTAGGTCAACGGTTAAATTTCTGATGTGAGTAATTAATATGTTTTATGGAATCATTGCGGTTTATTGTCTTGCCGCAGAAACGCTTGTTTACACTGATAGACCGAGTGAGCGACCCTGTACGAACGCGTGTCGAGATTTTGGAAAACAGGGGTTAGTTTCGCATTGCGGGTTTCGTTGTTGAATACCTGAGTTCGCATGGGTGAAAAAGTGGTGATTTTTGGTTACATAAATGTATACGCTTGCGATAGGTGCAAAGTATTCAAAGATACCTTCATAAATGGCTGAGTTGTTGGCTTTTTCCCCGATGAAGGTATGGGTTTAGATCAATCGAAGTTGTATCCCTTGTATTATATATAGTGATTTTATGCCCCCCCCCCTTTCGTGCCAAACCCCTGTGGTCATATCTACTCTTCGTGTATGAGCTCTCTTCTAAGGCTTGAAATTTAAATTACTCTTATATGAATTTGCTACCCGGGACATGTTGTGAATTGTCACGTGGTACATCAACAAACTGCTTTGGGGATACCGTATCCTATATCTAACCAGGATTCTCCGAAGTGTGTCACGAAAGTTACAATTTCCCCTACAATGTGACATACACTTGCCGGGTTGATTTGTCAGGAAATATTGATTTTAAAAACATTAACAAAGGAGAGTAGAGTATATATTTTTTTATTGTGAACGAAATGCTACAATGTTCACATGATGCTGTAAACTGCATCTGGCCACATCGTACGTTATCCGGGCTCTTTTTCTCAGCATAGCATTTGACCTATTTATAATAATAACCCAGGATAAATAAGTATTTGAATAGTAGGGGAAAAATAGGGGAAAAAATTACGCCACATTGTCAGTTGAGATGACAACTCCCAGGAAGACATGTACATGCTTCGTGTTTACAATAAATTGCAGTTTCTTTGATATATATATATATATCCATATCTTTTTCTAATCAAACGCATTTGAACTTGTTGCGGGTACCTGCAAAATTGAAAAGCATATTATAGTCCGTTTCATTGTCCTTTTATGACTGAAAGACGCTTCATAACGATACAGTTTACTGCGTTGTGGCTTATCAGTATGAAACTATTCACAGATAATAATTCCTACCAAAGGTACCCGGTACGTTGCTTTGACCGTAAAACTGCGGCATTAAAAATCTACATTTATAGCATTTTATAATCTTAAAGGGGTGGAAAAGTTAACAAAACCATTTAATTTCTTTTCATTTACTTTTTTTCATATCATATTATCATCCTTACAATGCTTTGACTGTCTGTTAGAACAGTGAAGACCAAGATCAGCCTGCACATACATTTACTTAATAAAATTTCAGAAAGCACCCCCGTAAACAATTAATGGTACAGTCAAAATTTAACAGAAAGGACAAGTTCAAAGAAGAAAATTAGGGTTGATATGAATACAAAATGTCCATGTATATACATACATCACGTTCAGCCTATTTTCCCAACAGCGGATCCATGTCACGACAAGGAGGACGATATGTTTAAATGTGCTGATTACGCCCAGTTTAACTTCTGTACTGACAGCAGCGCCATTGCCTACATACTCGCTCACGATAGGTGTCAGAAATTCTGCGGATTTTGTACCCCAGGTAAATATGCATTTTCTCACAGAAAGTTATCCCCCTTTAAATTTATTTAGACTTGGTCCGCGATCTGTTAACCATAACGCACGCAACTGTAATGGATTTAGTTCTCTTTCTATACAGGGATACAAACGATAACGTAGGGACTTTTAACGGCAAGCGTTTCAGCACAGAACATAATGTTTATATTTTCTTTGTGTGGTCTATGCATGTGATCGATTTTAGAAAAAAAACCAAACCCAGTTAAGTTTGTGAAGTAGGCGTCATCTATTTTCCAAAATTTACTTTCATATTGGTCCAGGTTGTTGTAATTATACATTGATCAACGATATGTAATTGCAAAATATATCGTAAGCGACATTTTTTTTTATTTTATTTTATTTTTTTGCTAATTCAAATTGCGTCATTTGAAGTATTTTAATTGAAAAAACAAAGTCCCGTGGTATAATAGAATGCACCATGAATAGCCAACGGTGTAAATGATTTTATGATTTTTCTTTCGTTTCAGGGGGAAGTATCACAACTGACGAAACGCCTGTAGGAGCGGCCTCAGTGAACGTTGGAGAGGTAGAATGATTTTAATCTGCAACGAAAAAAAAACAACAAAAAAACAAAAAAAAACAAAAAAAACAGAAAAAAAATACACATACATAATCCATAATCAAAATGTAGGATCGATAGTAGATAGCTAGTAGATTATTGTTTGCTATATAATTTACCATTTTACTGTGTAATGTGTAACAGATATTACATTCAATCCATAGTTTGTAATTTATTACATTACAATATTTATTGCTATTCCGTCGCGGCACCATTTTCAGTCAATTTGTATGACGTCATGCGGTTGTTAAGTTGATGAAGCTTTTAACCCTTTCCCTCATATAGACTCATTTTGACGCACTCAATAGGTACCACATAAAGCCTTATCTGCAGAAAACCACAGTTAAACCTTATCAAATTTAATTATAAAGTCCTCATTTCCAGACCACTGAGGAGCAGCGAACAGCATAAAACCTGATCAGCCTGCGAGTTACTCGCAGGCTGATCTGGTTTTATGCTGTTCGCATAGGTCTTTTCATGGTTTCCTCTATGAGGGAAAGGGTTAAAGAGGGAACGCATTGTTAACGTAAAATGGACATTATCATTTCTTACACCATTGTCCACATTCTTTATATTCCTCTGTGACGGCATTTTCTAGACGATCCATCTGTCCGGCTCAACGTCCAAGAATAACTGCGTGGACATCGAGGACGCCGGGTTCAGCTGTGCCGAGTGGGCGTCTCACGGCTACTGTACCATGACGTCCGGCCATGGCTACGACATTGCTGTAGTTCGCTGCTCAAAATATTGCGGTTTCTGCCACTAATGACTTAATGTTTCGAATATGATACTAAAAATATCCATTCTAATTGTTTTTATGTTTATCTATTTTATTAGGTGTATTATTGATGATATATAATTATTCATTTTAGGTTTATTACTATACTACTATGTACCCGTGGTAGTTTGGAAAGATAAACGAATAATTCCATAATGAGGCCTTTGTAAAAAGAACACTAGATAGTCTTTGTTCATTAAACATAAGTGATTGATTTTGATAATTAAGAAAAAAAAATAACAACAAAAAACAACAAAAACAACAACTGAATTTTCAATATAAGAAACATCAGATATGCGTGGATCTAGCTATTTACCTCGATTTGGGCTTGGGGCTCCGACAGAGATATGTTGGCCAACAATGAAAATTACCATGCATAGCAAACTATGAAATTCTAAAACTCACCGCACGTGTGTGTTGGGTGGGATGGGGGCCCATGACTTCTTCCTTTTCTCTTCTTTAGTTCTGTTTTTTTTTTCAATACAGGGAGGGGGGATCCAACCAAGGGGGTGGGTCTGACCCCCTAAACCACCTCTGGATCCGCGCAGACATAATATTTCAGTTTTAGGCAAAGACTGTTGAATATTGAAGAAAAAGAAACCTGGAAATCATCCCAATCTCTTTAACTATTCGTAAATTGTTTACATAATCATGCATGGCAACAACATTACAGGTGATCAGTTTACAAACTGCAGTTGATTATAAAACAAAACAAAATATTGTAGCAAAATAAGAGGCTTCAATGCGGTTGATTATCCCTTTAACCAATGAATATTCATGTACAACTTCACAACTTCATGAGTATCAATTAACTGAACATTAAATGGTTAATGAAACCATAATTTTTCCTTGTAAGACAGACTATGTATAACCTGAGTTGTAATATTTTTAGAGCAAGCGGGGCAGAGCTGATCAGACAGCTCCTCTAGTAACTCTGTTTGCCAGTGCATCAAAATGAGTCTATAATTATGAAGTAAAACATTGATTGCATTCTTATGTCTTCCCTGGTCAAAATCAATATATGTCAAGAAATATGGTGAAGGTTATACACTAGACTTATATGAACATTTATCTATCTTTTTAATATTAAGATTTTTTGTTTGTTTTGAGTGGATATGGACTATACTTATCTTATCGTGATACAGATTTGATAATAGCTCGAGTGAAAATGATAAAAAATGTATCAATTCGAGATCAGATATATTCCTTATCACTTCAAAACAAACTCATTTTCTTTTTATATTATCATAACTGATGACGAAAGATTATGGCTATTTGATGGATACATGTGAAAGAAAACAAAGGGCAGCAACTAGTAAAAACTGGAATGAAGCATACAGTGTACATATACAAACCACAATTTTCTCCCTTAATAAATAAATAAATAAATAAATAAATAAATAACAACAGCAACAATTCAATGGATAATATGGCTTTTATTTTTCTGAAAGAACAAAGTATTCACCAGTTTGCATAAAATGAATGAAAATAAAACATTTAAGATTAAACTCGTTTCGTGTTTACAATGGTGGTGTAAAAGGGAACATGGAAGACATATTTTTCTATCGCAAAACCTCTTGCGTGCAAAGGCGATAGTTATTGTGCACGTACGCGATAACTAATGCGTTATGGACACGCGAAAGTCATTGCGTGCGAACGCGGTAGTTATCGCATGCGCTCGCGATATAAAAATATCGTCCATTTCATGTCCCATTTATGCCACCGTAATTTTACAGATAGCACTGACTTTAAATAAAAACACTTTTGTGTTGTGTTTGTTTTTCTCAAAAAGGATTTGGAACGAACAGTTTTTTTACAGAAACAATACAACTAAGGGAAAATGTTCATTATGTACAAACATTAAATGAACGATTTTGTTTATTCAATAAGGCAATATTGAATTTAAAATTGACATGTTTTTAAGCATCACATGTAATGTTTTATAATTGTGCATAATTCAGAACTTGTTTTCAACAATCTAAACTTTAATTAACCCGTTTCCCTTAATTATGTATCGTTAGGGTAAGAAGAATGAGAGTTCGTTACCCATATTCTCATAATGCTTGGATATAGATATTTACACAGGATATTTGATATTGCTTGTTACCAATAATATCTGGAAATGAACTGCCTCGGTCGATGATTGTCTTTTCCTGGTTGACGAGATAACACGAAATTCGTTATATTTTCAAATATGTCTTCGTCGGAAACCACGTTTGCTAACTAGGCATAGTTTCTTAAGCGACACTGTGTTACTGGATCAGCAAAACTTCGCAATCACGAATTATTTATTAGGCATTTTATTAATTTTGATCCGTAGCGGAGACAGAACGGAACATTCGACCAATGAAACGCTGCATTACATATGGTCGTTCTGAGTTAGAATGTCAGCTTTTTGCTTTTACGTGTGGTTTAATTGGTCATCAAGTAATTGATTAACATTCGTGAAAATGAAACTTTGCCGGTTGAAAATCTGACCATATAAACGGAATTTATACCGAGGGTTCATGCAAAGACCGTTTTAGTTGGAAATATTTGTTAAAATGGGATCGGTCGGCAGACGTCTTAAAGTCTGTTTGAATTCGACTGAACCGAAATGCAGTGTTGCCATACTACTTGCATCGTCGAATACCCACGGCCGATCGATAGATCATCGTGTACAGATATCGTTTAGTCAGCCGGGGGTACTGTTCTACGTGGTACGTGGCGTCAATTTTAACTGTCGCAAGCAGCATCCTAACATACGGGAAAACCTTTTAAGTAAATATCTTCAAAATTTGCAATAAAACAAAACAAACGTTGCCTTATTTTATTGGCACACACATTCACGCCCAGTAAAAATGTTTAAAATGGACACATTTATTCAGTGCTAAACAAATATGTATTTTATTTGTCATTAATAATCCAACTGTGTGTCAACTCATATTTGTGATATTAAGATAAGGCATAAGACAAGATATAAATGAGCAATCATCTGATATAAAATTGATATAGGCTTACCAAGGCCACCTATTTAGTAGTTTTAAAATGTCGAAAAGTAAAAATCTACATACCCTCATTAAATATGTGTTTTGGGAAGTGATTTGACTTTACATCTAAAGGAAACATCATTCTAAATGAACCGTTTTTAGGGCCATTGAACAGGTTTTGGAGTAATTTCCAAAAGCGTTCGAATATCCTTAATGGCAAGCACGCCCATTACGGGTTTTTTTTTTTTACAATACTGACAAAGAAGGAAAAGAGAATTTTCTTAAAATTTGCAAAATTTTAGAGAATCACACTAGAAAAAAATTTATGGGATAACAAATGGGGGTCACCATTCATTTTTTGAGTTATCTTCCCTTGATAGTGATTATTTGCTATTTTCTGTAATTTTCAAAGGCAGATAACTCAATATGATGAGCTAGCAACAACTCATTTCAACTCAATGTTTGGTACTATACCCCTGTTACTGTGTAAATGTTTTAGAAATTCAATGCAACAGATCTTATACTATAGTCGCATACGTAAATAATACATGTATATAAATATGCCCAGACGAACATTGGTGCTCACTTCCAGGGACAGATATCTTAAAAAGCAGAATGGTGACCAACACTTTTTATCCCATAAAAATTGTTTCTAGTGTGATTCTCTATAATCATATGCAAAGTGCAAAAAAATTCTCATGGCTTTTTTTAAATTTTCCTTCCTTGTCTATATAGTAATAAAAACCTGTAATGGACACGTATGCCTTTAATTGTTTTATAATTAAGCCCATTGGTGCGTAGCTAAGCAACATTTGATGGTACACACAAACACTTGAATGTATTGTTGTTTGATGTAAATGTATATTAGCTTGGTTACATCAAACTTCGTAGGTGCATACTAACGTTACGTTTAGTAAGCACCCTCCCCCTGGTTGCATGATTAAAATATATTGACCTATCAGGTCGTTATACAATTGTCTCTTCCATGTCCATCATAATTTCCGAACTTAAATAATCTCTCTGGCTACCCAACGTTGTCAAGGGTATAATGACGTCACACTTCTTATCCTCTACGTCACCAGCACCAATGTCCGTCTGCTGCTCGTTGTTCGGTGTCTGGTAACTACCTGTCTCCTTGGAGATTACGCCCGAACGTTCCTCTTGCACTTGGGATAGACTCATTCTTTTCAGCTGTAGCAATATTAGACCGCTGGATCTTCTATCACTGCATCAGTACCAAGAAAGAGAAACATAATGATCAATTACGTTGGAACAGTATCAGTGTATTTCCCGTTTACTAAGTGTTGAGACGCATTTCCCCTTTTGTACATTTATGACAAAATATTTTAGTGAAACAATTAAATTATATATATATATATATTGACTAGGTATTTGAATTTAAGCCTGCATCACCTCACAATATTCATATTTGAAAATGTTTCTTTCAGAGTAAAACAACAACCGAAAATAATGGAATCCAGTTTCAGAATCGCCATACACTGAAAATCTTTGCTACTTGGCTAGCGGAAGTTTCATGAATATCTGACTAAGTCAGAAACAAAAAATATGAACGTAAGAACTCTTGTTTCATAACATCTAGATACCACTCCTGCTATACTGCGCCATTATTCCATTTTGAACATATATTTAGTAATATTCGTTAACATTAGAACATTCCCATTATTTGCTCATGTTCCAGCACTATTGGCCGATGTCAGAGACTGCAGGATTAGGGGTTTTAAACAAATTAGTTTTCATTGCTTAATTTGAAAAAATGAGACCGATTATGAAGTGACCAGTGTATTATAATTAATACTTCAGGAACAATATCTATCCGAATATTAGAAGTCATCCCATATTTGTGGCCATTCAGAAGCTCTGTAAATTCAAATTTACCAGTTATTTATATCAACAGATATTTCTTTTCTATTTTACCATGTACACAATACATCAGATCCATTTGATAAAATCAGGTGTTTATACAAATTGTTGGGTGGCTTTTAAGTCGGATAGAATCTAATAAGACATTTGTCCTACGCTAGCTTCGGTCATTTATTGCACGCTGAAATGTCTCAATAGACCAGGTTTCTTAAGCTTACATATTAATTACATAAATAAGTTTTATGTACTATTAAAGTTATTTAATTCTGTCTGGTGCTTATACTTGTGGCTCAAACCCATTTACTTCAAAATATTAACATACATGTTTCCTTTTCCGTGTTAATTGTATTCTGATTTGTATATAACGTACTCTTTATGTTACATGTACATGTTTGAAAGCAATAGAATATGATTAAACCATACCAGAGGATCGTATATACCCGGTATAATTCGCTGATTTAAAGTGGCCAATCAGAGACTTAGGACAAAATTCAAATGTATGTTTGTTTCCCAAATGAACGAAGTGTGGAATATAATACACCAACATATGGATGAGGTGTTCGGGAAGAGCTGGTTGATTTATTGAATTTCACGTCTCATTTAGGAGTTAAATAGTCTATATCCTATAGTCACATAGGTATATTTAACTAGAACCGACATTATCACGGCGCAAATACCCCCACATGCCGCTTTTTTCACAGGGATTTTAGTACAAGTAACATGTATATCAGAGCCCTTGAAACCGTTTATCCCATTTGAGTTATGGTCCGGACAAAAATTAAGTATAAAATTTACAAAAGGGCAATAACTCCAAAAATTATGCTCATGAGAGTTACAGTTCTTGGTCATTGCACTTCCCCCTCAATAAAATCTATCAACATCTGAAGTTTCATCTTGATATCTTTTATACTTTTTGAGTTATGCTCCGGACAGACAGACTTCGTTGTGCGGTAGTATAATTACTTTGAAAGACTAAATATCAATATAACTCACGTATTGTTTTCTGTGTCATCGGCAGATAGATCATCTTCCGAAAAGGTCTGAATTGCACTGTCCTTCGAGTAATTTTGCCTCAGGTTCAGTCGTTTCAGTAGAGCAAGTTTCACCGCTGCTTGCTGGAGATGTTTTCGAATTCTGTCCTCATCCCTAGAGATAAAAGTCGATTTGAAGTTGTAACTCGATAATGCCCTGTTCATATGCATAGTCGATGTCCATAGAATTGACCCCACCTCCACACGAAAAAAAAAAAGAAAAGAAAAAAGGACAAAACACACACACACACACACACACACACACACACACAAGCGCAGGATTCCACGTTGCAAAACTGGAAGAATATCTAAGAATTCGTTATGATAAAAACCGATCTATGAACAGAAATGTTCTGGTACCGTACATAAACCTATTTAATAATTTTGCTTAAACATTAAATAATACATTGAAACGTTACCTTGATACATGTGGTATGCCTCTGTCATTCAGACCGTGAGATAATGTCTGCCTGTCTACAGAAGGTTGCTTCGTTTCGTATGCAGAGTCCTTGGACTGCTTTGTTTTTAATTCCTGAAAATCTATGCTATCGGTGGGCACCTTTTTCTGGTTATCAACACTCGTAGCATCGTCGATACCATATTTTGCATCTAAGCTAAATGTAGATGACCCGTGCGTTTCCGTAGGAAAAGTTTGATCCAAAACACCATCTGTTTTTGCATTATGTAGGTTTATATCACTATCGTCAAACATAGTTGATAAGGATGCTGAATTTGGAACAGAAATTGTATTTCTGTCATTTTGAAAAGAATCTGGCGAAGTATGTTGGTTTGACAGATATTCATCTGAAAAATTTGAATTGCACACATCCGATAGAAAAGAATTCATCATTTTATGCTTGAATGAATTTGTGGATCCATGACTGTCAAAACTAAAGCATGGTTTTTTTCTGGATTCCTTCTTTTTTCTCCTACTGATGTGCTCATTAACAAAACTTCTACTATGTAAAGAACCGTCAGAAAACCCACAAGAGGATTTAAAATATCGGCTTTTGACATCAACACATGGACTAAACACTGGCTCACTTTCCGTGCTGGATTGCTTGGAGTATTCAGTACTTCTGTGGTAACAAATGTTATGCCTTCCAACATGCTCATACTGTCGGTTGTTTAAGTGAAGTAGGTTTTTATCAAATCTTGCATGAGGTATTTGAAATCCCCATGCTCGGCCTTTATCTCTTGATGAGCATCTTCCATATTTATGACGACAACGTCGTCTTTTTCTATGATGTGACTGTTCATTAGAGTGACTGTAATGACACGATACGTGTCTGCAACTTCTCCAATGACCTTTCTCATATCCATCTTCAAACGAATAGGCACGAGTTGTGAACCGTTCAGGGACATCTCTATCATAATCACATGACGTACACTTGTATTCATCGTAACTGTTTTTGTTATCCATGCCCTGCCAATTTGTATATTGGTATCGCATTTTGTTTTTATTTACATTCTCATACCTACTATGGTTCTCATTTTCTACCCTACTTCCACCTAAATTATAGAAAGATGCACTCTTTGATTTTGAGCTGAAGAGCTTTCTTCTCATATCTGCACTCGGTAAAACGCCTTTAAGATACTGCATGGACTTTTTAGAATCTCTCGAAGATTCATTTGCATTTGAGGATATTGATGCAGAAGGGTAACCGCTATCAACTACTTCTGAAAACTGTTTCATATTAGCACTGTAATCAAGAGATTTCATAGAAACATTACTAGACATATCCCCGTCACTGTGTTGTAGGTCCTCATTAATGATTTCTATTGTGGGATAGCAATGTACATTCTGTGCATTGCCACTTCTTTTTGTATTAACAGCGTCTTCTTCAAGGGTATTTGAACCGTTTGTGAAGACATGTTTATCTGTAGGGACTTTTTGAGTGAACTCTTTCTGAACTTGCTTAACCACCATATGAGAAGAATCGTTCTCATCGTTAGGTTTGTTTGATCGGAGGGGTCTTGGTACAACGTCTGTTCCTTGACTCAAATCCTCACTATCGCTAAATGTGACAGTGCCCCCCTGGAAGCCTATTGGTATCATGTCTCCGCCACTTGGTTGTATGTCGTCAATTCCCTGCTGTTCAATACGGACGAAACCGGGAGGCATAGATGTTTTCTTTGATTTATAGGACGCAAAGAGTCTTGCCGCCGCCTCATAATTATTTTCATCGACCTCATATTGTTGCGATGATCCGTGCTGGATCTGTTACAATCGACAAATTAACAATGAAATAAGAACGCTTTTTAAATGGCGCTGATACATGACCCTAGCTAGTATTCATTGAATAAATGAATTGAGACTTTGTGACCATACTAATATACAATCCTAGTTTAAACTTATTCATTTTTCGTCGATTAAACAAAATCTCTCAAATTATACTAAGCCCTTTCGACGGTTCATGGTTTGAGTTCTTAAGACTCCAGTAATAAAACAGTTCTACGGATAAACTGCTCATTTAAACTGTATTCAACGTCACGTCACCGTATCCACTTTGAGAATAACTACCAACCGATTATTGTTTGAATTAGGAAATAACAATTTTACATTTACCGACACATAATTGCTTAATTTAGTGTAATTTGCGTTTTATCTTCAAAATTTGTCAAGATATGCAATATTTTCTTATTTTAAAGATTTCATATATACTTGTTTTCAATTATTTCGACCTTCCTGTATTGAATTTTTAATACATCCGTCACTAGATTATAATTTGGTCCTTCAAATGCTTAAAAGGAATTCAGTGAAGATGCAAACATCCACTGACTTGGAGTTGATAACATCTTGCTCTAAGTCTATTAAATCTTGCATTTACTATAAAATTCCAACGATCACTTGATGGACCATGACGATAATTTAATGATGGGTGGGTGATTTCTGAATACCTTGGTTGGACTACCCAGGACTAATCTAGGTTGACTTTGAACCAAGAGACCTCAAAGTCGAAGGGATCATGTTTTCATCGCGACCATCACGACCAAATACCCTACATGGGCTCAATGATTTTAGTTATCGATTGAAAACATTCTTCACTGTGACCTTGACCATTGATCAAGTGAACCCAAAATCAAAAAGGGCCAAGTTTGAAGAATGTGAGATCGAGAACTCTCAAACTATTGAAAGGAAACGATTTTCACACGGAAGGTCACTGTAAACTTGACCTTTCATCTAGCACCCAAATATCAATAGGGATCATCTATTTGTCATGACCCGTCATCCTATCAAGTTTGAAGAATGTTATTAATTGGGAGCAAAAATTAAATTCGCGGTCTTAGAGGTCTTGGACTTAGAGATCCGAGTGATCTTCTTATCTGACACAACACACTATTTAATTTGAGGAACGTGGGCTTAAAGTAGCTCGTTCACAGATGATCATGAAATAAGTATTTGATTTTTAACCATATGTGCGTTTTACATCTTTCAGTACCTATCTAAAGACGCATGGTCTACCAATGCAACTATCTGTGATCGTTTAAAATACGTAGTTTTCCCCAATCACAGGCAATACCGTCACTGACGGTATCAAAACTATATTTGGAATTATAAAACCTGTTATATAGATTTTTTTTTATTTTGATTGCCGTCATTTGGCTGATACTATTCACTCTTAGCGAATGCGTTAGTACTATGGGCAGAACTTACAAAATCGCTACCCTTAACTGTTTTGAAAACGCCATTTTGCGGAACGTGTCACGTGATACCGCAGGCACCAGCTTCGGGGATACCGTATTCTATATTTAACCGATTTTGCCGAAGTTCAGTTTACGAAAATAGCCTTTTCCCGTGTAATGTGACCTATACTTTCCTAGTTTATTTGTCAAGAATCAAAGACTTCACCAACATTAACGAGGGAGAATAGAAACGTATTTAGAATATTTTAAATTTCTACCGATCATCTGTGAACGCTTAACAATAAGTTATCAAATGGAAACAATTTTCACATTTAATGCCACTGTGACCCTGACCATTATTTTACTGACCCTTAAATTTATAGGGGCTATCTAATATTCATGACCCAACTCCCAAAGAATCTGAGGAATATAGGATCATGCATTCTCACCGACGGATCAAACAACGGGTGGACAAACGGACCGACATTTACAGAACGATATCCCTCCCCCCTTATTTTTCGAAAGGGGTACAATCATGGCACCGAATGGTTTAGATAATTGTATAAATATATTCCTTAACCTTTTACGAGCTGCACTCCATGGCAATCTTAGAAGAAATTACAAATCCATATCCCGACAAGCTAACAGGAGCTACCTAAAGCCAGCCATGTCTCTCACTGCACACTCTACGAGAACACTTTCAGACAGTGGATAAATGGGCATGGGCACAGCCAAGAAGTGCGCGGCTCTTTAATTTGAGTTAAAACTGTGCTTTATTGATCAGCCTACGTAGTTATACAATGGTGTTTTTGACTGGTTTACCAATTAAATAATATTTTTTTCTAATCACGAAATGAACATCTCATTCGTTAAAACAACAACATTTTTTTCCAGTTTTATCTAAATTGAGTAGATGCAAAATATGCCAACTAGGTCAAGCTGTTCTTGAGGATTTATTATATTTTCAAAGAATTTAGCTGTAATTTCCTGTTTTGTATTGGTAATATACACTTCTCCAAAAACAAAGTAAAATATTCATGTTTTACAAATTTGAAATTGAAATAAATTAATACACATTATGGAACGGAACTATTTTTCCCGAATCATTAAAACACATTATATTTATTGACAAAACATGACAAAGAAAAAGATTTATTATTGTTTCATAGAATTCAGCTGTAATTTCCTGTTTTGTTTTGATAATATACACTTCTCCAAAAACAAAGTAAAATATTCATGTTTTACAAATTTGAAATTGAAATAAATTAATACACATTATGAAACGGAACTATTTTTCCCGAATCATTAAAACACATTATATTTATTGACAAAACACGACAAAGAAAAAGATTTATTATTGTTTCATAGAATTCAGCTGTAATTTCCTGTTTTGTTTTGGTAATATGCATTTCTCCGAAAACAGAGTAAAATATTCATGTTTTACAAATATGAAATTGAAATAAATTAATACACATTATGAAACGGAACTATTTTTCCCGAATCATTAAAACACATTTTATTTATTAACAAAACACGACAAAGAAAAAGGACAAAGTATTCCGGTAATGTCTTACGTAAATATAATTTACCTTAAGCCTTTGCTGACCGGGAGAAGCGGCGTTGCTGAAAGAAAGGATGTTTCCATTGTCGCTAGGCAACGATCTTGACAGTCTTATCTCGTTATCTCTCTCTTTCTCACTGGAATCATCCTTTGTGATTTCTATCAATATATTGTTGAGTTATGGGCAAGAAAGATATAAAACATACAAAATATCAGATTTAGTCCATGTCTGTATTGTATATTTGATATGTTTGATAACTTAAAAGTGCTCATTGCAATACCGTTGATTTAAGGTGATATCTGTAATTTAATATCATACAAAATTTTGAACGAACAGAATGGGAAGGTTTCTTAAGAGCAGTTCTATATATATATATTATATGGCACTATGCATACATGCATGTCCCATGAAACGTAGGAAAAATATACAGTCAGAAAGTAGTGAATACACAGAAAGGAAAAAAAAGAAAATGTTTGAAATTGTCAGAAACAAATCAAATATAAAAAATAGTTGCGAATAAACTTTATTCTACCACAATATAAGTTATCATTTATAACTTCTAAACTTCTAAAACTACAAGAAATATAATAATAAAAAACCAAAAAAAAAAAAAAAAGAC
Source organism: Solen grandis (assembly GCA_021229015.1). NCBI lineage: Eukaryota > Metazoa > Mollusca > Bivalvia > Adapedonta > Solenidae > Solen > Solen grandis. The sequence goes on along the minus strand of CM037783.1, from coordinate 41,086,735 downwards.
TAAAAACCCTTTTACAGTCTCTAATTTAAGATATTTTCTTTTTTATTTATAACCAAATTTTTTTAAAAACTTGTCTGTCTTAAGGACAGCATAAAACAGATACTAGTTCTACATTATCAATTAAATTTTATAAATATATATAATATATACAGATAAACTAAATCCTATCCCAAGTCTCATTACCTAAAGCATTTACTATACAAATGGTTTTAGTGTAAGTTGTGAAAAAATAGGACATACTATTTCATTATAGATCGACTTATGGCGTAAACTGCCGATCAACTACCCATATTTCCACAGTAATATATAGCATTCTACGTAAAACTAAAACATTAGATGGTATTCTACGTAAAACAGAAAAATGATTGCATTCTACGTAAAACCAGAATATTGGATGGTAAAACAAAAAACTGGATGGCATTCTACGTACATCCTGAGTGATGGCGTAAAATTAGAGTAATGGATGGCTTAAGAGTATGTAAAACAAGAGAAATTGGTGGCATGCTACGTCAAACCAGTGAAATGGATGGCATACTAAGTATATAGAGAAACGGATGACCCATACTTAAAACCAGAAATGGGTGGACTGCTCCGGTAAGCCGGAGAAATGGACGGCATACTACTTAAAATCAAGAGAAATGTCATACTACGTAAAACAAAAGAAATGAATGGAATACTATGTAAAACAAGAGAACTGATTGTCATACTACGTAAAACTACAGACATTAATGGAATGCTACGAAAATCCAGAGAAATGGATGGCATACCAGGTAAAATCTAGAGAAATTGATGGAATGCTACGAAAAAGAAAGAAAAAAGGAAAAGGCATACTAGGTAAAACAGAGAAATGGATGTCAAACAGTCTATCATTCAAAGGTTAAATGCACTATAAAATATTCATTATCATTGCTATTGGTGTTATACCTTTGTTAATGGAGGGAGGCGAGCTACTAGTGGCTTTTTGTGCGGGAAGCAGACGAGCAAGTTTCTGTCCACACTTCCGGCGGATGACGTAGGAGACGCAGAAAAAAAGCACAAGGTTCAATATCACTATCATACCAATCCATATAGGCTCTTTTAAAAGCTTCTGGCCGATTGTTAAGGTGTCCGATGTAGGGTTTATCATTCTATTACACTTGAGACCTGAAACATTTAGGCGTTTAAAATAACATATATATCGACAGGTGCATATATCTTATTTAACTACTGGACTGGATTCCGCTACGTTAACGGTACGTCAATGGTTCGTCCCCAGGCCTCGCCATATCGAACTGTCGGTGCTAGTATGTTTCCATTGAGTATAATGGGTGCATCCAGGATTAGTTGGCCCAGTGTCAGAATGATTCACTTGTCTGTGGCGTGGTATCACATTTTCGGTCTCGTGTAGTCGAATATTGTGTATGAGAGAGAGAGAGAGGTATCAGAAAACTACATCTATAAATGAACGAAATATCATCTTATGAAAGAATATTGTTTTATTGATTATAAATCGGAAATTTATCGATTGAATCAGGTCTTATTTAGATACTCGACTGTGATTTTTGCTAACCGATTCTTATCGCTATTTAAAGCTAAATTGAGAAATTCCATCACCGTCTTGTTACTCACAGCAAAGGATCGGAACGATTGATTAGATGCAAGAGAGTTAATAAAATTCTTCTGAAATATTATGTACCAGTGGACGCATAGTTACCCCACCCCCTCCTTCCATCATTGTACTGAATGTGTTTAACTAGTTTTAATGTGTTATAGATTTACATGCTTCTTGTACCTTATCAAAAAAGCCCCAGCATATTCAGTGCGTCTGTGCTAGGTATTGTTTATAACTATGAAATTTAGATATATTGAAGGAAATAAAACAAAGTGAATAATAAATAAGAGGAAAAAATATATACACTTAAGGATAAAGAAACGCGGGGTAACCTTGTGCCGGTTCGAAGGAACGCATTAACCAAATAAACAGACTTCCAGGATAGAGGGCTGCATTTATTTTTCTACACTGATGTGGAACCTTACCTTTCCATGGGGATGAACACGTGCAGGTAACGAGCGAGTCGTTTGCTAGGCATCGTCCGCGGCCAGAGCACATCGTGTGTCGACATACTTTACTGGACATGGTACAAAGTGGCCCGAAGAAACCGGCATTACACGTGCAGGAGAAACCATTACTGTTAATATTGCATGTCCCTTCATTACAAGGCTGTGTGTCGCATTTTGTTGATTGGCAAAACAGTCCTAAAAAGAAAAAAAATGTAAAGTTAACCAGACATAAAGTTCAAAATATGATATACAGGTTTATATGGAGTAAAACACCATGTTAGACTTCCACCAACCATTCTTAGTGCTAAATAATACCTAACTATTTCATTTCTTGATAAATAGTATGAGCAAAAAAAAGCTAAATTTATTTCAGCTTCATCATGTATTTAAATACATGTATTCTTTTTTTTCTTTTATTGTAATGGCTTAAAATATTCATAGTGGAATGCGATTTTACCTTAACAACAACAAGTTTAAAGACTAAAGAAAATATAGAAAAAGGTTAGACAAAAGAGTAAAATATGTATGAACAACATACAAATCGCTATTCCGTTCAACCGTTAAACATAAATATGAAATAGATGCAGTTTTTTATGAGATGATTGAACACGAAATTTGAATACATATGTGTAAAAACTATCTTGACAAAGTTCTGCGTGATCAGGGCGAGTTTTATAACTGGAATCCACTGTAAGATATAAAATCAAGGAGTTACAAGAGCGTTGGTTATCGCAAAATACGCCCATCCTGACATTTTATCCATTCAAGGGCCGTAACTCTAAAGTGTTAAAGATATTCTGACTGGTTTTCAAACTCGATTGAGATGCTGATTGAGATATTGTGCCCATTCAAATTGTGACCAAGTTTTGACAAGATCAGTTCATTTTTGTAAGAGTATGAGAGCTGACACTGTTCATTTAGCAATGTTTCATCAATTAAAGGGCCATACTCCGGAGAGTCTGGGTCTCCTGGCTGGTTATAGAACATGGCCGAGATACTGTGTCCAAACACACTGTGACCAAGTTTGGTAAATATCGGATCATGTTTGTTCGCTTTAGAAAACGGGCACTTTTAATTTAACCATTTTTATCAATTCAAGGGCCATTATTCTGGAATGTCCGGGCCAATCTGGCTGGTTATCGAAAGGAACCGAGATATTGTGCCCATATACATTGTGACAAAGTTTAGTAAAGACAGGTTCACGTTTTTTCGAGTTAGAGAGCGGAACAACATCTCTGGACGCCGCCCGCAGGTGAATCCATAATACGTCGCGTCTTATAAACATAAACAGAATTGTCTACTTCTTAACAAGTCTTAGTGGGTGAGGTCCCTGCTAGATGTATAATTAGGTCTGCAGGCCATAAATGTGACATAGCTTATTAATGCTAGATGATCAATAAAGTCATAATGGTGCCAGACATGGAATAACAATTTATACATGTATCGTGTCACGTGCCAGAATTTCACGTTCTGTCAAAAGCGTGTGTCTGTGTGTGTGTGTGTGTGTGTGTGTGACTTTACATGAAAAATCTTTTTTTTTCAGATTAGACAATAAAAGAGAGAGAAAGTTGTACATAGCGAAATTTCTTGAGCTATGTAATAACATGATATTAGTTTAGCCTATAAGATATACATTTTATGTAAAAAATGTAGCCTACAGATACACAGTCCTGACAAGAGCAATACTATTATCAATATCAAATTAAAACTTTCAGAAAGCACGATATTAACTGTCATTACTGCATTTTGGACTGAACACGAGTTCATATTATAGCCCCGACCTCACGGAAAGTATCAGAAAGCTTATAATTAAGGATTCTTACGCACGAAGCTTTGGCAAGCCTCTGCTTTGATCTGTATAAACAGAGTTGACACAATTACAAGACTTGTTGTTGTAACCGAGTTTACCATCGACGTGACAGTGTTCCAGTAAGAAAACGACCTTACTCGAATTCCACCAACAATTCTTAGCGCTAAGTATACTTAAATTCTTAAATAACGAAGAGACGCATTTGACGATTCGAGTTTCACTAATTATTCCAGTGCATTACTAAGTTGACATAAATCGTTACCCTGAAACTAACAAATGTGTTAAGAAATGAAACATTTTGCGTATATCATAAGAGACACTATAACGACAACATTCACCCATAAGCATTTAAGTATATCCTTCGCGCTGAGTTCAAGCTTGTGTTGATTAAAGGTAGAGGAAGAACCAAAGAGCACATAGGCACCCGAGTAGAATAACCGACCTACTGAAACCAGCTGAAAGTCTTCCATGAATAAATAACCAGATCGGTGTTCGAATCCATACTGCTGAGAAGCTTTAATGATAGCGAAGTCAGTCCCTACAATAACTCGGTCACGGAGACTCCACAATTAAAAAGGATGTACAACCAATGGTTGTCGAATGGAAGTCGCACAGTTCAGTTCAAGTACAGTAGAGAACACATATTAAACATGTATTTAGGGAACCCCATATAACCCCATCGTAGGAAACCCCCGGTGGATTTATTCCGTTTTACTTCATGGCATTAAGCCATGGTAAAATA
>CM037783.1:41032043-41082043 GCA_021229015.1 Solen grandis | reverse complement strand
TCCAGAAAAATCGGCAACAACAAGAACAACGGTTATATGAACCTTTAAGTTGTCAGTATACAGCATTATAAAACCTTTGAAAAAAAAAAAAAGAAAAGAAAACAAGCATAACATCCAATCAAATTAAATTCAGATTGGTAACTTCACAGCTTCAGAGTGAAAACCAATATCACAATGATTGCACTTTATCGATTCGAGTGACACTGATGTTAAGGCATACTAGATTCATGTATAATACAATTTTACAATCGATTTACTTCATAGAATACATTATGCAGTTAACATTATAGAATACAATTTTACATTTCTAGATAAATTTTACATTTAACATTATCTAGAAATACAATTTTACATTACCTAGAAATACAATTATACAAGTTAAATTCTAGAAATCAATTTTCATTACTAGAAATACAATTATACACTTTACATTACTAGAAACATTAATACTAGAATACAATTATACAATTAAGTTTAGAATACATTTACATACCTAGAATACATATAACTTTACATTTGAATACAATTTACATACTAGAAATACAATTATACAAGTTTAACATTATCTAGAAATACAATTTTACATTACCTAGAAATACAATTATACAAGTTTAACATTATCTAGAAATACAATTTTACATTACCTAGAAATACAATTATACAAGTTTAACATTATCTAGAAATACAATTTTACAATACATAGAAATACAAAGCTGGAATACAATACAATTTCATATTACATAGAAATACAAAACAATTTTATGTATCAACAACTGGATGCAGTACTGACATCGGTTTGTCAACATATTTTAAGAATGACAATATGTAAATCTCTTGTATTGTTTAATATATGTATGGAAAGCTTCAAACATTTTTAAAATTCTGTTTAATAGGCTCTGTTTATATGCCAGTCCCCTACTTTGCTACAGTAGAACGGCTGGGATTGCCATCTCTGTGTCTCAAAGTTATTGTGTCAGCAATCCATTAGTATTAAATATCATAAAGACTATATCCGCTTGCAAATAAAAATAAATCAATAATATTACGTAGCGTTTCTAATGCATTTGGGAATAAGCTGACCTGAATTTCCTTTATTGTGCCAAACTCATCCACACAAGTTTTTTTTTCCTTTGGGTACCTAAGTGTAAAAGTACACACAACTATGATTCGAAATTCGCTTAACTCTTTTGCTGCCTACAGGACGGATAAACACGTCCTACATATGAGACAGTTTATTTGCTAACCCGTCTTGTTGGCAAATACGCGGTTTTATGTGCAGGACGGGCTAACCAGTCTTGTTGCTAAATACGCGGTTTTATGTGCAGGACGGGCTAACCAGTCTTGTTGCTAAATACGCGGTTTTATGTGCAGGACGGGCTAACCAGTCTTGTTGCTAAATACGCGGTTTTATGTGCAGGACGAGCTAACCAGTCTTGTTGCTAAATACGCGGTTTTATGTGCAGGACGGGCTAACCAGTCTTGTTGCTAAATACGCGGTTTTATGTGCAGGACGGGCATTTTGTTAATGGTTTTAGAAATTTCTAAGATACTCTCTGGCAAATAGCCTGTATATATGATAAGAGGACATGGCAGCGAATGGGTTAAAACTGCAAAGTTTCAGATTACCACGCAAGCTCCATGTAAATAAAACAACATAGTATAACATTTTTGCTCATTCTCTTTCGGCAATAAATCTTCATTAAATCATGGTCCTTAAATGCTTGAAAGAATTTCAGTACAGATGCAAGCATCCATTGACTTGGAATTACAGGCTGTTATGCTCAAAAGCAATAATAGCTTGCATTTACTGTAGAATTCCCATGACCACTTGATGGGCCATGATCACGATTTAATGATAGATGGATTATCTTATCTGCGTAAATATCCGATGATTATCACATTTTCTGAACAAATGGGGAAAAACATGCGTCATATTTTGTGTATGTGTGTGAATACATGCAATTCTGTTCATTGCAGGTCATTTCAAGGGCTGACCGAAATCATTCCGTTCTCTGTTTCTATGTATAGGAAAGAGTCTATTAATACTTTTATAAAGACAAGCGTGGGCTTCTTTTGTCTGGAGAAATGTCTCATTAGATTCTATCCGATTAAGAAGCCACACTTGATTTTGTCAAATAAACCGACCTATTTTTACATGGCAAAATAGGAAACAGAAAGGTGTTCTATTGAAATAAATATCTGATTGGCCACAAATTTGAGATGATTTCTAAGTCTCATTCGCCTCGGGAGGGGGAGGTCGTGGGTTCGATCCCCGGCCGCGACATACCAAAGTCATAAAAAATAGTACTGTTATAGTTACCTTGCTTGGCGCTCAGCATATAAGGGTAGTTGCAGGACTGGTTGGCCCGGTGTCAGGATAATTTGACTGGGTGTGGTTCATGTATCATGCCACATGCCTACGGCGTGATACTGCGGTGTGGCAGCACTTTATCTGTCTCAAGTAGACATCGTCTCCAAATGACTGAAACACTGTCGGTGGGACGTTAAACCAACCAACCAAACAAACTTCTAAGTCTCGCGGTCAGAATTATATTTACGTCTATGCTTGACATTTGTCATACTGTTTTTCACTGCAAATGTTATAATCATATGTTTGTTGTTTTCTTTTAGAATAGTTTATAAGATATGGAAAATGCACCGCAGAATACAATTGGCGAAATAGGAAGCCATGTACACCCATCTGATGTTCTATACCTAAGCTGATAGAAATAGGACCATTGAAGACAGGACCTATACACCAAAGGATGATCATATTTTGGAAGCTGGATTTCTTTCTGATGTACTCAACACGAGAGTTTCCCTCCTTAATTATCTTCCAACTGTTTTTCGCCTGTTTCACGTGCTGCAGTTACCAGACATTTTCTTCTCACTCGGGGACGCTTCAAAGCATGAACTATCCAAACATGTATCCAAATGACATAATGTGTTGGACGAGTATATATATTGAACACGCCCTCTCAATTGAAGTTGTCTTTGAGACATTCCACACGGAATCCACGGAATTGGATAAAAATTTATTAAACGACTTATGTGTTGTAGACTACGTTGAACTTATAGTTGAAAATGAATCTTACAAAATATGTGGCGACTGGGAGGACAAAGTTCACTTATTGTATTTCCGGTTTCAGACTTCCGGTGTAAGCATTTTATTCAGGTCAAACGAAATGATATCTAAGAAGGGTTATGTTCTGAAATGGTTCTCCATCTCGTCAGTATCATGGAAAAGTGTACAGTCGTGTTTGAATCCGGCCGAGGTGGAGAACGAATCTTGTTTCGAGGTGATAACTGAGTCCCGTACTTGGTCAACCGGAAGTGACGTGTGCCGTCAGAAGGGGGCGATGCTGGCTCAGATCAACGACCCTGACACACAGTTGGCCATAGAAAGAGGTTGCATGAAAGGTAAATATGCGTCAGGCGTGCACGCCTCAAAATGCGCTAATAAATGATTCACGAAATATTGTCTTTATATTTTTGTAAGACTCAAATCGAAGGACCGGTCCTAGATCGAGGGCCAATTCGTAAATCGAGGGGATTTCTCCCAAATTGTGAGCTGATTTCTAACCCACACAGTTATTAATGGCGACAAAACAGACGTTGTGGGTAAAAGATCAAATCATATAAGAGACGGTTGTTAAAAAAATGGTGTTCATTTAGATGTCGGCATCATACTTGTTCTGAATAGGATCTAGCAGCTGTTCAAAGACGATAACCGCGATAGGTTCTGTGTCTTGGTTCAATAACAGACGTTTTACGATTCCAAGCATAGGGACGAAAACGTCTATTAATTTAAAGCAAAGTTTCTGATAAAAAGTGCAAAAATGAAAACCAATATATGCTATTCCGGAGAGTCGACAAGTCGAAGAAGGTCATCGACAATGCCTTGGTACTTTCAAATCATCATTAACGCTAATCCAAGATTTATCATAATGTTACTTAAGGCAGAGAACCCAAATGGGCTCTGCAAATTACGGCCAATGCCGGTAAAGATCGCCGAACTTTAGACATTCTTTGTCATGATTCGGATTTTTTTTTTTTTTTTATGATTGTTATTATTATTATTTATTTTCTTTTTATTTTTTGTTTTGTCATTCATATCTTTTATTATTGTTAATCAAATGTAAATATTTTGATTGCCATTCATATATCTAAATGCACAAATATCGTCCATTTTTTTAAAAAAAAGAGAGAGAGAGAAGAAAAACACTTCCCTGAATTACTTCCGGTACTTCCGGTTTTCTCAAAATACATCATTGCTATAATTTAGGGGTATTTCGAAAAGTTCTCTATAGAAATATCTAAAAAAGAAAAGGGTATCTTTAATGACATAGCTACAGTAACATAAGTTCATGTATTTGAAATTCATGTAAAGCGGATATTTGCAACAGTATTCTTTCGTATAACATTGTACGTATTTGGTCAAATAATAAATCTTTGTATAAAAATCTTCGGGTAACTTTTATTGAATGTTAATTTTAATTTTAAACAAGCAACAAGTTAGTAGGAATTGAAATACTTAATCAAAAATAAATTCTGTAGATGTACAAAGGTATGTGTACATTACAAAATGGTTAAGTTTGTATCCGGGGAAATTTTAAATATAAATAATGGGTTTTGTTTTAACGACGATTTTATATTAAGTATGCATTGAAGAAAAAAATGCTTAAAAGGATAACGTTAGTAATAATTATTTTTTCACGTTGTAATTGGGCAGCCAATTCCTAGTATTCGGTGTTTTTCCTGAGCTTAAACATTTGGGGTTCAGGTTATGTTGTTACTTGATATTTTTATGGTTAACCTATATAAGATTGTGCATTTTAACGGTTAACCTATATGAGATTGTGCATTTTTACGGTTAACCTATATGAGATTGTGCATTTTTATGGTTAACCTATATAAGATTGTGCATTTTTATGGTTAACCTATATAAGATTGTGCATTTTAACGGTTAACCTATATAAGATTGTGCATTTTAACGGTTAACCTATATGAGATTGTGCATTTTTACGGTTAACCTATATGAGATTGTGCATTTTTACGGTTAACCTATATGAGATTGTGCATTTTTACGGTTAACCTATATGAGATTGTGCATTTTTACGGTTAACCTATATGAGATTGTGCATTTTTATGGTTTTAAGATTGTTGCTTTTAAAAATTTAAAAATTTTTTTATAAATTGAAATAAAATATCAAACTGTATATGAAGCTTTCTACATAAATGTGTAAATATATATATTTACATATATTTTTATTAAGTTTTTTTTTCTTCTGAAGTTTGATATACGCCTTTGGTATATTATATCAATTATATCAATTTAATGGTTTTATAGCAGGTTTTTTAGAATCCATTATTAGAAATGTCTTATATCGCACAAAATGCTTTCTTTAAATGTATAGAATAAAAAAAGAACCAAATTAAAAAAAAAATAATAATACATTAGGGTTTCACCGCCTTAATTCAGAAATCGGCCGACGATCTGGAAATAACGTCATTATTTTGGCCAACGATTTCAGATTGCCCTGGATTTTCGAATCGGCCCAAGATTTGGGACCAACCCTCAATCAATCCCCTATATTTTCGCGTTTTTGTTTAATGAAATATGTTCCAAATGTTGTTTGTCATTCATGGCTAAAGCGAGATGACCACCAAAAAGTAGAAGAACTGTGTTTTATTCCACTCGGAAAATAAAATGAGTGTCGTTCATACCTAAAAAACTATTTATATAACATCGTTATTTACAATGACCATTTAAGTTATAAGGTACATGTACTGTACAAGTTGTTTCTGTAGATGTCAAAAGGATGAGAAGTACAGTTAACCCTTGTTCATACTTTTAAGACCACATCACTATTTAGACCATCTCACGATTAAGACCACATCACATTTAAAATCACTCACTCTTAAAATCACATCACTTTAAGGACCGACCCACAGTTAGACAACTCCGTATTACGACATCATCACTATTAAGACCAGTCTACAATTATCCGCAGGGTCATTCGGATGTTCATGTAAGGAAGCCTTCCAGCTGGCTTGCGGTAGGTCGGTGGTTCTTCTCGGATGCTTCCGTGCATTCGGGGTCTTCCTCCACCTCATATTAGCTTGACGTCGCTCTATGACTGAAATATTGTCGAAGCGACGGTAAACTCAGATAGTCAATAGTCAATAGCCACTTTACAATTAAGACCATCTCACAATTAAGACCATCTCACTATAAGGACCACCTAATAATTACCACCACTGCACTACTACGGCAACATCACTATTAAGACCACCTCACAATTAAGACCATCTCACAATTAAGACCACCCCACTATTAAGACAATCTCACACAATTAAGACCATCTCACAATTAAGACCATCTCTCTATCAAAACCACCTCACAATTAAGACCATCTCACAATTAAGACCATCTCTCTATCAAAACCGCATCACAATTAAGATCATTTCACTATAAGAACACCTCACTATTAAAACCACTTTACTTTAAAGACCACATCACTATTTAGACTTCACAATTAAGACCCCCTCATAATAAGACCACTTCATGATTAAAATCACACCACTATGAAGTTCACATCACTATTTAGACCAAATAGCTATTAAGATCAAATCATTATGAACATTACATTTAGTATCAACCGATTATCGGTGGATCGGCGACAATTAGTTGCTAACGATGAGATTGGCGATAATTGAGTATGTATATTTATAGTTTATTTATGTCTCATCAGTGCATACATCATTACACTAAAACATAATACATATTTACAGAGTACATATGCAGAGCCACTCTATGAGAGTTATAAGAGACAAAATATAATAAAACTTAAAACACATATGCCAACATACGTATCTCTAAAAAGTAATAAAGTAATAAAGCCAGATGAGTATGAGGTGAATATGCAACTGTGTGTCAGTGAGTATATAGCTGAGTTTGGAAGTTTGCAGGTGATTAAGTGCGTGATTATGATTATGTTAATCTGTATGTATGCGCTCATGTATGTGCAAAGTGATTTCACCATACAAACATATACGTATAAGTATCATGACATCGCCGATTTTCGGAAGTAAAACTTGTTGCCGCCAGTTGTATTATTTACTTAACGCATTCAACAGATATATACTTGTAATTCCATGATGTGTAAAGTTTGAAGTGTCAGGCCAATATCATTTTACTTAAAATACTTTTGTGGCATTATCTCCAAAATAAATACAACTAGTAAATATGCATTTAGCGTGTATTTTTATATATGTTAAACACATGTTTACTGCATAGACCAAATGAAATTGTTTAGTGTTTATGGCTAGTATGAATACGTAACCACTCACAAAGCAAATAATTTTCGGAGCTGACCCCGAAGTGCGTTCACACACAGTACAATACTCTTGTGTTTCCCTGGGGTCTACTTGTGATACCTCATCAATGACTTTTTATTCAACATCTCGCCGTCTGATTGATTATTTCAGGAAAACGGATTTGCATGCGTTTTGGATTGGGGCAAGTGACGTGTTGTCTGAAGGCTCATTCCTCTGGACAGACAGATCTGCCGTGCAGTACCAGAGTAAGGTGTTTTTAAGCGTTAATTTGCATTAATTTGTATTAGTCCTATTGCTTCTTGACAGGGTACGTGACTATTTATTCCCGGCTGAAGAAATTCATGTCACCCGAGCCGCTAACGAATTTATTATACTGCAAAGTTCAGTCCTATCTCCTGATAACGCGTCGAAACATATACCCAGTGTACATTACACTTATTGGCCAATCAGAAGAGAGAATATTACTCTGTGGATTAATAAAATTGTATGTCCATTCCTTGCAGCCTGTCCTTTCTTATACATCGACCACATTTAACTAAAATTAGAGGTGAAATATAAAAAAAAAATGTCGGTATTTGTCGATACACCCGAGCGCTCGCCTCGATGTTCATATTTTTATTTATTTATTTACTTACTTACTTATTTTTTGCTGCGATGGGTGAATCATGATGGGTCCATATTCCAAAAATGCTTTATTGCACAACAGTATAATCGTCATCAATAATAGTCATTGTCTATGTTCTTATTTCGCCATATATATATATTATATAGGGAGACATGTGGCATGATACCACACCCAGTCACATTATCCTGACATCGAGCCAACCAGTCCTTGAACTACCTTTATTTGCTGAGCGTATTCCTGTACCAGTAACATTTTTACGACTTGGTATATCGAACCCACGACCTCCCGGTTAAGCGTTAACCACTTCTTCGGGTGGTCGTGGGTTCGACGCCTAGGCACGACATACCAAAGTCTGTAAATGATATCGGTATATTTCCCTCCTTCTTGGCGTTCAGCATCGAAGAGTAGTTCTCGCACGTGTTGACCCAGTGTCAGGATAACGTGACTGGATCCAGTATCATGTCATTTGTTTACGATGCCAGCACTACATCTATCACCTGTAGAAAAATTTCTCGAATGATTGAAATATTACCGGTGGGGCATTAGACCCAGGAAAACAAACTATAAAGAGGATTGAAATTCTAGATTGGTTCCCTGGTCGGACTGGTTCAGGTCACGTGATCACAAACAGCAGCAGGCGCCCAAGTGACGGTGGTCTAGCGGACGCAGACTGCGTTGAAATACGACGATTTGATCCTAATTCAGAAAAAGGACAAGGGCAACCAGGCTCTTTCTACTGGAACGACAAAAACTGCAGCGACAAGAAACCATTCATCTGCGAACACAAGCGGTTTCTTCGTAAGTGTCATATTTCTAGGTCAGAAATTATTTAGATTCCGAGATTCAAATGCATAGCTTCCAATTGAAGAGAATCATTAAATAGGTCAAAACTAATGTCAACTGCTTTGAAACTAGGGGTTATGGGTTCAAATCTAAGTACGGCTATTTTTTCCCCCCTATTTTTCTCTTTTCGATGGAAAAAAATGGTGTTTAGTTTTAATCTTTGAGCTTCATTCTTAATTCTCAGAATGCAGTCTCATTGCCATGATCTCGATCTCTCAGATTTCAGTACATATGCTCCCCATGAAATAGGCCAAATTGTTTCTATATAATATCGTGAGTTATTCGTATCTTTCTCGTATAAATAATTGTTTCAGAAAATTTTGTTTTTCAACCATATTTCACGGTCATAACACGTACTATTATGATAAACTGATTGGTTCATGTTCGCAGTCTACGGCTATATGTACGGACCGGTGAAAGATTTTTAGGTCAAAACATACTATGTTAAAACGTTGTAATGAAAATACTAACAAACTTGAATACTGTAAGCATAAATGAACGACATTGCATTGATGTGTATAAGATACAGAGCATTACGATTTGAAGTTACGGCTTAAACATCGTATCCATGTCTGTACACTGTTGGACCGGGCGCCGTCTCAATAGCCAATGCATAATAACTTTCAGTCAGGGATGACCGACATATATAAGATTCTATGACATTTTGCTCTGGTAAATGATGTAATCAGAATAATTCAAATATGTTTATGATATTTTATGTAAGTTTTTTTTATCTCTGGATAGAGCGATATTGGTATTGTTTGTTTTATGTATGTTTGTTATACAACCCTGACCCGGACTAAATTTTAATACCGAAAAAAAAAATCTTAATATTGACAGTATCTTTGTGGAGCCTTATAGAATCTGTTCTGAAAGATTTTATTTCATAAAATAATTACACATCTAGTACTAAAAACATCTTTGTTTGTAGTTTTAGTCCTTTTTGTTGTTCGGTGCCAAGCTTCACATAGAGATTCAGAATGAAACATTTTACCTTAAGTTTCAGATGGTAAATACCCTGCGTTAGAGTCCCGGGGCCTTAATTTACAAAACAGATTTTAAATACAGTGATCCCACAGGGACTTTGCTTCTTTTTTCAAATCCTACTGTATACATGAATATCAACTGTGTACAGTAGGACTTTTTAAAACATACAGGAGCAAGTCCCTGTGGTTATTTCTCACATGCTTACGTTTGTCAATCATTAAAAACTATTCTCAGCTGGAACATAAACGATGCTATAAGGTCTTTAAAGAATAATATTCTACGATGTCCTGATCAGGTTAGTTTAATCCTCCCCTCTCCAACACACGACAACACGATGTTGTCGCGTGTCCAAAAAACATATACACATACGAGATTTTACAGAGGCGAGGATTAAACTGACCCGATCAGGACACCGTAATGAATCAGTATCTTGACAGTAATATAAACCAGCATTATACAGCAAGGATAGCACAAAGAGAGTAAAATACAACTTTGTAGAAATATAGTTTCGTTTTGCGAATAGACCCCTTGGTTCTTTTGCGTGCCCGGTGTATAGCACCGATACACAGGAGGCAAGTTCCTATGTAGAACCAGTACTGAGTACTCTGAATTCTAATTGCAACCACATTTTGATGAGTGCAATACAGGTTGCATCTGGTACAAATTCTATAAGTCTTTGGTTTGACGCGGTCATCAGAGGAAAGTTCCCCGGCTGAGATTCGAACCCCAGACCTTGCGAACGCAAAGCGAACACTCTACCACTGCTATTACGTCTGTATGTCAGGGGATGACGCAACAAATTACGGACAGAATTACTAATGTTCAGAAGTTCTATTAATTATTCAGCATCAAACTTGGCTGCATTGTTTATACATTTTAGAGAAAAGATTCACCAGGTCAACTCCGATCCATTGCAACGCCGTGTTCAACTTGACTGAAGACAATCCCAACGTGGTGTTTACCTCCCCTGGGTTTCCTGAAAACTATCCAAAGCTTGTTTCTTGTCACGTGATGATATTTGGTCCAATCGGAAAGCAGATAACGCTTGAGTTTATGCATATGGACATTGAAGATGGAAAAATGTGAGTTTTATTACACTTTAGTACATAACTTTATGGTATATTTTGTAAATAATATAAACGATACTAACGATTGTTATTAAGTACAGTAAAAGTAAGTAAACTGTACAAGGAAATAATTGTCACCTTCGACAGGTTCGTCCTTTATATATTTCGCGTGTGCAATTAGATATAGGTGTACAGTATTCAGCGGATTGGTGCTAGTTTTATCAGCCGATATGAAAAGCTCAGTTTCTTTCGAATTTTATGATTAATGTCTCGCTCTTGGGGAACTAAGGGAAACATAGTATTTTCGCCGTCCGTCTGTTCGTGTAAAATATTGATTTGGGGTAAATATGATATGGTATCATTAGTTATACAGTTTCTTGACAGGGTACGTAAATTACAATTTGTTTTCTTCGCTGAAGAAACCATATCATGTATTATGATTTTCCTCAGCCGGGAATAAATACAGTGATGCACCCTCTCAAGATATTGTATAACGAATTTATTATACTGCAAAATTCAGTCCTATTTCTGCGTTAATAAATACTGACAACGCGTCGTATACATATATTGTGTACATGACGTTTTGTCTATAGCTTACTGACCATTTTGAGATTTGTCCGCCATATTTCTCGTTTATCTTTGGTCGGATTTTGATCGGATCTGATCTCGCACATTTGCTTCTTTACTACTCTTTATGACTGATAAAGCAGCAGATGCCACCTTTCCATCCACAGCGCTTGAGACTCTCCATACTTCTCCCTACTAAGTAAACTGCATATGTATATTTCTACCATTTCCTTGACAATCTTCAGAAAATGATCTACACACACACATATATTCTTATTTCGAAGACTTAGTGTGCATATGAAGTGCCTCTAAAGTTAAATGAAAACACATCATTTCATTCAAAGAAGAAAGATGAATTGTAAATTAAATACGCAGAGGCTTTTGTTTACACCTTTGTAGAGACTTTATAGATAGCTATCGCATTTCTACTAACGATGTCTTGACGATTACGTCCGGGCATCGGGTGGTAGTCCAGGAACCGGGAAGGTGCAGGTGGCGTCCCGATGGATGCATGCCTGGCGATCGGGCGGTACACTGGCGAGTAGTCTTGATCGCTGTTAGGCGAAGCGCACGGGCGATTGTGCGGACGGCCGAACTCTCGATGCCATCAAGGTGCTCGACGTTGGGATTTGATTTTAAGTGCGAGTTGAAATTGAGATCGGCGCCCGTACGTTGTCAAAGAAATTACCCAGCAGTCAGGCGTTGAATTTTCTTTAAAATATACCGGAAACTACCGTTTATCGAAAACTGATCTGGCCCCGTGTTCTCGAAAATAAAAATGGTACTTAAGTATGATTTTCATACTTAAACTTTGTCCATTAGTTTTCGTACTTAGATATTTTTGAGAACACGGGCATAGATTGAGTATGAGTATGAAAATCATACTTAAGTACATGTATCATTTTTTATTTTCGTGATCACGGGGACAGGGCTTAAATGTGACCGCAACATTACCTGTTAACCAACATGTTAATGTTCTTATCACAGGTGCGAATACGACAATGTTACAGCATCCCCCTTGGGAGATCACCATAGCAACAGTTCGCGTGTTTATTGTGGTAATTGGAATGACAAGCTGAAGTTGCTACGGTGGACGAGTGACGTCAACAACGCCATTGTAACATTTCAGTCCGACCAAACGAAACAGTCTTCTGGATTCAAAGTTAAGGCGAGAATAGTCAATCTAGGTAACTAGACATTGTAGGGGGTACGACTTGTTCCAGTATCAATCAATAATACCCAGCGCTTAAGTAAATCTTAAAATTTTAAGTGAGGAATTTATTTAAACATTTTTGCTTTTATGAAATAGCTTTGTACTTGACTAAGTTGATATAAATAATGGCCCTGCAAACAAACAATATCTATTGTCATTGTCATGGAAACAAGAATGTGTCCATAAGTATTTGTTCATTATTTAGCGCTGAGTAAGGTTGGTGGAACATGGCGTCTAAAAAGCATGTAATGTATTTCTGACGATGAGCTGTGTACTTAACTCAATAAAATTATGTTATGTTATGTTTCTGATCTGTTTATAGTTTTACATGCGCTTGCAAGAGACGTCATTTTTTATGGAAAAATCTTGATGGTGAATATTTTAAAGGTACCATTTCCAATCTGAAAGAAATAAATTGGTGTATAAATATTCATTCATGTTAAATTGTTTTATTAGAATGAATAATTTACCGCATCACATTGCAGCCTATCAGTGTAACACGGGAGACATGTCCGTGTGGACGTATGGACCTATGGGCTGCTTGTTGCATGGCAACACCACCTTAAATATCTCCGACGCTGAAGAACGCTGTTCACAATATGGCGGGCATCTGCTTCACACGTGGTCCAAAACAGTTCGTCTGCCGCAGCATTTTTCCAGAGACGGTAATACGTCACTGCCTTTATAATTGTAGTCAACATTATGTTAAACATTTGGCAGTTTAAAGTTCAACAATATGTTATTTTATATTTTTTTTAAGTCTGTAGTTCAACATTATGCTTTTTGACTGTCCATAGATCACCAATATGATGGATTTTTCCAGTCTAAAGGTTTTTGACTGTCTTGATGTATAGAAATATAAAATAGATGGTTATCGTTTTACAAGTGGAATGATAGGAAACGATATTCCACCGAATTTCGTATCATTTCACTCAGCAAATATAATAATATATCTTCAGCAAATATTGACAATATTGTAACTCTGTTTATCGCAAAACAAAAATTATCAGCTTTTTTTTTTTTTTTTTTTTTTTTTAGTGTTTGTGTATGTTTTCATCAGTGTGTTGTCATAGTTTCTGTTACGTTGACGATCATTGTTTGGTTACAATATATACGTCCAAGAAAAATAGCTAGTAATTGATTTTAGTTAAGTCAGTGGGTTTTCCTTCGATAGCTTAGAAATGATGAATGCGTGCAGTTTTAAGAAATAATTATGTTTTATACATATATTACAAATATAAATAACAAAAAAAGGCGAACAAATGAAATAATTCTGAAGATAACAATACGATTTATGATACATAAAATAATGTATTAGCTTTTTCCTCCATAGATCGTATTAGCTTTTTCCTCCATAGATCGTGAGATGTCAGAAATTGTAGATAAGCAGACAAATACATCACAATATTGTATAGAAGCTACACAGCTTACAAACTTGCTCACGGATACAATTATGTCTGGTTTATTTACTAGTGGAAACAGCGGCCCAGTTGTAGGACACGGGCTTCGGGATCGTGCGGTCCCGGTTCAAGTCCTGCCAAGGGCACCGCTTATTTCCTTGAGGAAGAAATACCCCGCATTGTTTCATTTCACCCAGGTGTTATGGAACGCCGAAACTGTCTTTTGTTGAGAACAACCGAAATGCCGGGTCAACTAGAGTATTGTTGAGTCTGAGATGCAATGTGCTGGGCGGTAAATCCATTGTCTCCAGTTATTGAAGCGTTGTGTTAAGTCTAGTAACATTTTCTTTCGTCAAGGCAATGTTTTGTTAGGTGTGTTTGTTGTTATGTTTAGTCCTTAAACTAAACAGGCAAGTGGAAATAAAATTATGTTAAGTCACAACAATATAATGTTGGGCATTACAGATATTTTCAGTCATAATACTATTCTGCTCGTTGTTTAATTCATTATGTTCAGTCATGAAAAATAAACTGCTGTGTGATTCCACCATTATGTTCAGCTGATGTTGTATATAAGTGAGTGATACTTTCATTGTATTCAGTTTGAATAACATAGTGTTTGGTGATATAGCCATAATGCTTAGTCGTGAAAAAGAACTGTCACCTGGTGACGTCATTAAGTTCAATTAAAATAATGCTGGATTTAGTGATACTGTAATTATGTTAAGATAAAGTAATATGTTGATGTGTAAAGAAGTCATTATGTTCAGTCGTGAACACGTACTGTGGTCTGATATTGTCATTATGTTCAGTTCAATGGTAATCTGCTTGGTGCAAAGGCCGTTATGCTGTCTTCTGATAATATGCTGTTCGGTGCTTAGATCATTATACTCAGTTAAGATAGCATTATACTAGGTAATGTGTCATTATTTTCAGTTGGTAGAGTGTGTTCAGTGTAGCTGTCATGTTGTGCAGTAAGGAAAAGAGCTGTTGGGTTGAGCTGTCAATATGTTTTGTTAATATGATAATCTATTTAGTAATACTATTCTTAATGTTTGGTCATTAAGATGTGTGTTCATTTTGATTCTATGTCCGGTTGGTCATTCTTCATAAGTATATGTTTCACATTCTAAATATTTTATTTTGATCATTTCAAGAGTATCGATTTTTTGTATGTAAATATGGGTGAAACATAAACATATTGCTGTATTTCAAAGAGAAAAGATGTGTTCGAAAAACACTATGCCCCTGTCAGAGCTGGTCAGATGTTAAATAACTGATGCCAATTGAAAGCCATTCATGAGTGGAGTATACAGACTTTATTCCATATTGTAATGAAGTAATGCTTACGACAAAAAAAAAATAAAGGGAGATAATTAAAGAAAACCCTGACAGAGTTTTCTTCGATTAATTATAACCCTTCTACTTCTCATTATATATTTATATTTTAAGTTTCAAAACAATATCTTGTAGAGTTTATGAGTTATGCTTCCAACAAAAAAATGGGTGAAAAATAAAAGAAAGGGAGATAATAAAAAAAAATGAGGTAGGGTTATGGTTCTTGGTCTCTGCACTTTTCCTAGTTGTCATCTACTTATATATGAAGTTTGAAGTCAATACCGTGTATGGTTTTTCAAGTATATAGTAAATAAGCTATTATCTGGAAAGAAAATCATTTTAAAAATGGGAGATAATTCAAAAATTAAACAATGTAGAGTTATGGTTCTTAGTCACTGCACTTCACTTAGTGGCATTCTATTCATATATGAAGTTGCAATTCAATACATTTTATATAGTATAGTTTTAAAGTTATGGCCAATGTTAAAGTTGCAGACAGACAAACAGACAGACAGGGCAAAACCAATATGCCCCCCGATCACAGATCTCGGGGGCATAAAATACACCAGATAGTATTTGCGATTTATTGATGGACGAAGTTAACTGTTTAGGAATCTGACAATGATCCGAAGATGTCCGAATGAACCCAACATAATTGAATAACCACCGAACACAACGTCAAATACACATAGAACGTTTAATAGACTAGTCATAACAGTATCAACACAGAACATCACGTTTTACCAACCAAGCATGATAGTTTTACAGCTCAACAAAACACTATCGCAATTGAATAAATTTAAGTTATCACCCAGCAGTTCATTTGCACGACTGAACACGATGGGGTAAGTACTTGACAACACATTATTTAACTAAGCACAATTGTTTTTGAATATAATAGCACCAAACAGCGCACTACCTCAGCTGAACACAATAACAGTACCACTCCACAACACACTAACGTAACTGAACAAAATGATATCGCACTTAACAATTCATTTTCTTAACTGAGCAAAATTATTTAAACACCCAACAACATATTAATGTAACTGAACAAGTATACAACAAAAAAATAAAACTAATTTATGTTATACTGAACATGATACGTGGAGCAACAAACAGCAAATAATTACAACTGAAGACAATAACTGCAACGCCTTATAGCACATCAACTGGACTTAATATAATTTGTAACCACTTGCCAGCTCAGTGTAAGGAAAAAAAATTTTCGAGCACTTCACATAACATGTCAATAACTGAACACATTGGAATTACTACCCAACACATTGTATCTCGAACTTAACAGAACACCAACTTACATGTACCATCAGTATATTCCACTGTTGAGGTGTCTTTAAATCAATAGTCAATTCAATATCAGTTCTGGCGTTCCATAGGTGTAAATAGGTACCTGAGAGGGTGATATAATTTCGTGGCGCCATAATGTGTGCTGCCATTAGCGGGATGAAAGAGATCGGTAGATGGATAATAGTGATAAAATGATCAGGGATAAAAACTGTAAAGTCAGTGAACGTGTTTCACTACAATGTACTGCCAAACATTAAAATTATCAACGGAACCATTTTGCCTTTATTATTATAATGAGTAGTAGTAGTAGTAGTAGTAGTAGTAGTAGAAAAAGAAGTAGTAGTACAATGTATTGTTATTATCATAGTCATTATCAACCTCATCATCACAATTATCTTTATTAGTAATTGTTATATTATTACCATCATTATTTTTGCTATTATTATAAATATTAGTATCATCATCATCATCATCATAATCATCATTATTATTATTATTAAAGTCATCAGCAGCATTATTTAATTTATCATTATTACTATTATTTTATTACAAAATACATCAACTTTTCACGCAGGTTGCTATGAAATATGGAAGAAAAGGAACTCTAGCAGTATTGTTAAAGAAACCATAAAGGAAGAGGATCCGTCCAGATATACAAACGGTAAGATTTCAATTCATGCAGATGTCTAAACTTCATGATGCAGTATATATCATATTTAATATTTAGCTTCAAAAGGGGGAACCCTTACTACGACAAGTCTCTTAATTGTCTGTGTCTTTTATTCATTTTGGACTGTACCTTCAGTTGATTTTGAATTAGGCTTGCAGAAAATTTGACTGAATACCGATCAGTGCAGACCATTATCAACCTGCACGGATGTGCAGTCTGATCTTGGTCTGCACTGGTCGCGAAGGCAGTCACTAGTGCCCACAGCATTGTAAGGAATAAATTAATGGGTCCATTTGGTAAACAGATACTAGCTATAATTCATTAGGACGAAGAAGTAAAAAGGGGAGGAACGTTAATGATAGTCTCCTAATATTAAATATGATAGGGGTTAGGTTTGGTCACACACACACACACACACACACACACACACACACCAGTTGACTAAGGAACATTTCGACCTACATGTACTTTTGAAAATCCACATCTCAACTCAGTCATAAATCCCTTGACTCTCCAATGCTACATTGTCGTTTGGTTTACGATACCTTGTTACACTGATATTTTACCTAGTATAGCTCCTACACAACTATATCCCATTACAAATAGGAACATTTATCTTCCACCACGGGGACAAATATATGTGTCATAGATAATTGTGGTATTTCCTAAGAAGTAAATTGTCTATTTGCAGATACGTCTTTTTTGTTTGTATATTTATCAACGTTTATTGACGTTGTTCTGTGTCCTAATGTTTGATCGTCATCAAGCGATTCTCCTTTCATTGTGAAGGAAGAGATTGCTATTAAATGAACCTGAAAGGCTTATCGAAATTTTTTACGTCTTTTGCTAACCTGTGACATAAATCCTACTTGCCAATCAAAATGAAGCATTTTTAATGATATCATTTTCTAATGTGAGTTGATACATTTTGTTATACTAATGTGATAGACTCCAACAAAGTGTACACTGGTATTGGAAATGTTTCATTGACAATTTTTTAATGTAGTATAGAACCCTGATGTAAGAATTTTCAACTTTTGGTTTCTTTGGTGTGTGTGTGTGTGTGTGTGTGTGTGTGTGTGTTGTTGTTATTTTTTTCTATACAGTCAAAGAAAGTATTTTGAGCAATATAAGAAGTTTCTAACTACAAATTCTAAAAAATAGTGATTTTCATTCTATCCTCTCATATCTGTTGAAAAGCTTATTTTCGAGGGGGGGGGGGGGGTATGCATAAAAATGCTATAAAATCCTTGATTTTTTATTTCTCATGAATTGATTTATGTTATACCTAAGGAATATGCCAGATGGAAAAATATCAAAAACGTAAGAAAAAAAGTTGATAAAGTGTCTATACATTTATGTAGAAAATCTTCATATTAAAGTTTGATATTTTGTTTCCATTTATTAAATACATCACTACATTTCCTGGAAAGTATACTTTTTATATACAGTATTTTTTTTTCAGAACAAACTGTTTGCACAACAATCATTCATACTGTATCAAACATAAAAATGCACAATTGTGTGTGTGTGTGGGGGGGGGGGTTCATTGCATGCTTAATACTAACTCATTGTTAAGTGAAATTATGGATTTTTATTGTCACTGAGCATCTCTTATGGTCATTATTTTTATTTCGAACAATACAGATCCCATAATTTATATATGAAAATTCCCCGAATATGCTAGGAGACCAAATTAATAATTTTGTATTGTACATAAACAAATGTACACCCACAAAATATAATTTTAATAAAGCATTTCATTTCCAACTAACTTGTTACGTGTTTTAAGAATTGAAAGTCTAAACATTAAAAAAAAAAGTAAATCCAAGGGTTTAATACAAAAGTACGTACAATCTTGGTACGAAAGTATCACTTTGACAAAAGATTTTTGAATATACGAACTTGTTTTAATGTAGTTATAATTGATTAAGATACCTCTTGTTCCTTTTTAATTTTCCCTTTTTATGAATGATCTTCTGATGACTTCTCGATTATCGCCATTATCCGTTTTGGCAGATCTAGGGAAATCCAAAAATGACGTCACCGGAGGTAATTTCTATAACGATATTTTTTTTTGCGTTTAAAGAGATGAACACCAATAACAAGTATTACATGTGATTAAATAGGATAAAATATTCCAGAAAGGAAACTTTTTAATGAAATAAAAGGTCACATTCCGAATCATGGCGTTTTAGGACAAGAATATCCAAAGTTCGGCGATCGTTGCCGACATTGGCCGTAATTTGCCGAGCCCATTAGGGTTTTTCTGACTTATAGTCGCAACTTCATTTGTATGGTTCAGTGGTAACTTACCCAAATACGGATCCAAAGGTGGTGGGTTCGAATTCCTTTGGGATAACCTTCTCAGGCGCAAAGTACTGGTCCAACCCAGAAACTGTCGAGAGGGATGAGTATAAGTTGTAAGAAGTGTTGTTTATAAAAAAAAAAAAAAAAAAAAAAAACATAAAAATAATGCAAAACAAGCGGTTGATTATTCGTCTGGAGTTTTGAGTTTACGACATGACTGACTATTAGTTTTCTTTTCCTCTCGTGATGTTAGAATTAACTAAAATGATGCTATACTCATATGTTCATTCAGTCTTAAATTATATGTAAATGTATTATTATTATTATTATTATTATGCTTACATATTTGTCATGGTGTCATATTATAGCAGTAAACCATTATAGAATACTTCCATACCATAATCATTTTCATATAACTATATCTAATAAATTATCGATCTCGATGGTTGATATTTCTTTCTGCCTACATCCAGACGACAACCTGTGTGATATTATATCCGTCTGCACTGCAGCCAACTCTACGCCTGATCAGGCAAACGGCGTTCGTCGAATGTAGTCGCCAACTAAACTACATTTGTTGGAAATCGCCAACAAGGTAATCAAATAACGTTAAAAAATCTGATTTTTTACTAAGGTTCAATAATACTGTAAAATACTATTTACTTAGGCAGTGTTAATCTAGCGAGTTTGGTTTATATAGGGCTTCTATTTTAGTAACTTCGCTTCAGGCACTATTGCACTAGTATACTAATCTAGTGGTGTCATTTTGAATTAAAATCAAGTCATGCAGTTTTAGGTTTGTATATGTCTTATGATATCAATTCTAGTGATTGTCACTATTGTCACAGTTCAGGTTATGAGATATTTCACTATTAAAGGCGTATCATTTAAATTTCTAAGGCGTCTAGGTTGATGTAGTCACTTTTTTACTAGTTATATTTTCTAAGGGGCTTTTCTATGATTTAGAGTTGTTGTCACTATGTATAAGTCATTAGCCTTCTAAGGCTCTAAGTCACTATATTAATTTAGTTCACTTTTATAGACAATATCTGATAGGATTTTAAATCCTAGTACTCTGGAATACATCATATATAGCCTCCTTCTTTTATAAGACCAGCACCGGTTCCTGCGAAAAGTAATTTTAATAGTGAGGTAGTTTTAATAGTGAATTTTACTAGTAAAACTTTCTTGAAACAAGGACGTCAGTTGCGCATCTATATATTCCAGGACCTGTAAAGACGCATAAAATAACAAAGTTTTCGTCAAGTTTTGGTACCATCAACTACCTCTGCTCTGGCCATAAAAACTACAGCAATAACTTGGAGGAAGTATATGCTTTTAGCGCTCCGTCCGACTTTCGGTTCCTGTTTCAAATACAGGAAATGGAAATAGAGTATCAAACGAGATGTCTTTATGATTATCTTGAGTATAATAGCGTGTCAGGTACACGACGTTACTGTGGAAACGCTGACTCGCCAATCGTGTTTATTTCCGATAAAAACACTGCAAATGTAACATTTGTAACTGACGACACTGAAACGAGGTGCGGTTTTGTGATGTCATGGAGAACGGTGTTTAAAGATAAAGCCTTTGACATTAATATGACGTCACCAACATCTGGTCACGTGAGCAGTTTAAACTTCCCGGCTGGTTACCCGGAATCATTGTCAGGATGTGTGAATCTTAACTCTTCAGCCGGGTACCGACTTGTATTAGAGTTCACTAGTATGCATCTGCCCGGAAACTCGTGCCGGGATTCACAGTTGAACATAAGCGATGGAAGCCATTCGTGGACCAAGTCTTTCTGTGGGGGCAACCGATTTGAACGGGTACCACTGATGGATAAAATCATTGTTTCTTATGACCGCCAGCTTCAACTCTGCATGTCTTTGGGAGCGATGGAACGAGATCAAGGGTTTCGTGCAGACTTCGAATACGGTAAGTTACAAGCGCAGATCCGGCTTGGGGAGGGGTCCACACACATACAGAAGAGAGAGAGAGAGAGAGTATTGTATTACTATCTTAGCGAGGTACCCCATGTGTACCTCAATACTGCGAATCCCGGTAGGGACTTCGGATTTTTCATGTGAGGAAGCCTTCCAGCTGGCTTGCGGTAGGTCGGTGGTTCTACCCGGGTACCTCTGTGTACTCGGGGTCTTCCTGAACCTGTAATAAGCTGGACGTCGCTATATGATTGAAATACTATCGCAGCGACGGTTAACCCCAATACAACAACAACAACCTCACTACTGCGGTGTGTATCTCGACCTGTATGTAAAAATGTTGTCATAGTGAGGTACATTTTTCGAGGTATACCTCGGTATGTAGTTCAACATTGAATGTAACCATTAGTTCAGCCCTAAAACCAAACTAAACATGAAAAGCTACATACAAAAAAAGAACCTTAACCCAAACCAAAACACTTAACTTGACTAAGACACCGAAAAATACAAATCGAGGTACAAGATTTCTATATGGAACGCCTCAGCTGTCTTATAATGACCGTCTTTTTTATGTTATGTACATTCTGTATTATGTCATGCACTTTTTCTTAGAAGTTCATTTTGCATCGATAAAAATGCGGCAAATGTACGTTAGAAAAACGTCTTTGCTGCGCAGTGCGGAGCTATTTGTGTTTGCGATTTTATTGGTCAATGAACTCGGTTTTGATATTTTTGTCCTGTCGGTTAACAAATAAGTATTAAATGACTTGACTGAGTGACTTTATATGTCATTTTGTGGTACACTTAGTATATACAAGGTTCATAACATTAATGGTAGCATTTATAATACATTATTATAAGCGAAAGTCTGTCGGATACGAGTTTTACAAAACCTTTCGTCGCCTGGTTCCCGACATCTAAAAAAAGTATGTGCCATCAATTTTTGAGATCGGAAACCAAACACTGTAGCGCGTGAAATCGAAACAAACCTGGGAAATGCTCTCAGATTACCCAGCTGACCGTGAAGAGACTTGCTGGAAAAGCCCTTAGACGATATCAGACAACCTTGAAGTATGATAGAAGTTTGAGAACGTTACCAGATCCGTATAATATTCCGCTGGAAAAACTGGGTACTGATGTTTTGAGTTGGCCTAGTTTTGAATTTGGACAGATATACACCTATCTGATGCTTAGCCCAACTCAGTTAAATGCAACTGCGATGAAAAACTACGGAAGTCTTGAAGTAAAATATATGAATGAAATATATATATATATATATATATATATATATATAGCTTCACGAAAATATGACCACTGCCATTTCACAAACGTGCAAGTTTCAATTTTGCTTGTTCATAACTTACATTAATATTAAGTTTTAGTTGTCTTGTGATAACATACCCACCTGCGGATCCGAATGTTGCGGGTTTGAACCCGGTAGGGGTCAAGGATGACCCACAGGCGGATATAAATGGTTTAATCCAGGTTTAACCGTCGAGAGGGATTATCATAACTTCTGAGAACTTGCTTCCCAGTTGAAGTAAAATAAATAAGATTAAATTAACATGGGTTCATTTTATACAACTCGTTATTTTTCTAGGATAGTTAGAATATCTTAATCAGTAAGTCTGTCATGATTTAAGCATTTATCTTCTGTCTTGTGTCAGGATTAAATTGTTTATTGTGCACTAACCGTGTCCCTCCCTACCAGTGTGTAATTTGTGGTAAACAGTTGCCTCCGATTAGGTTACCATGAGACTCGCCGGTAACGTGATAGGTCAGGTAGTTTGTAGAGTGGGTGGAGATTTTTTATTTCAGAAATTGTGATAAGACTACTAGCTACATTCGTAATAACTTTGGAGGGATGTAGTTGTCCTTATGTGAGTCTTCATAGCCATCTGGTCAGTATTTTATATTTAAAGACATAGGCTAGACCGGCAATATGACCTTACATGACGTAGCTTAAACTAAACCGATCGGGAATAACAGGTAACCGCATGACGAAAAATTACTAGTATAAATTAAACATTAAGTGAAACTTATTTTTATCACCCCATCGAAAAGAAAATACAAGAGGTTTCTGATGTCGCATTTTTACGGTGCAAAATGAACTCATAACAAATTTCCCACATAATGAAATAAACTTCAACACTGTATTACTAGCAGTGTACGTAATAAAACAGATCACGCAACACAATCAGCGTCGGAGACCCACGGCTGCCTATATTACATCTGTCAGCGCTGTATGAAGGAACGGAATAAGCGCTCGTGGGTCTTCGACGCTGCAACACAATAAGAACTGCACATAACACAATAAAGAATATAAGCAACATAATAAACATCTTACATAAGATAAATAAGACGGCACAAAATACAATAAATAATGAACAAAACGTAAAACAGAATGTACATGACAATAATGAAATTTCATGACATAATCAAGAGTGTACATAACATAATAAAAGATTTATATAACATAACAAAGATGGTCATTATAAGACAGTTATGGCGTTCCATAGTTCTGCTTCACAAGGTTAGCTACACACACTCGTGCGCGCGCCTTATTTTATCAAAGATCCAAAGGGGGTTCTGTTTCGTCACAGAAAACAAGAATTCCTACAGGGTGACCCAAAATATCTGTTACCATTTCAAAAGATTATAACTTTATTATTATACTACATATAACCTAAATTTATGTGTCATAATAACCAGGAAAAGGTAGTTTTATATGTACTTAAGTCGCCATTGCACCCACAACATCACCAGGGGTTATTCCCCACTAAGATTAATTGTTTGATACAAGCAGTAGCTTCACTAGATGTACTTCAATTTCATTCGCCATATAACCAAGTTGTCGAACTTGCAGAATGTAAACATTTTAACCATACAATATGTTCTAGATATAATATTGTAACCTTTTGCGGAGTGGTTATAGTCACAACAATGTGGGTTCGAATCATACTAGAGTCATTCGGATTCTTCGTGTGAAGATCTGCAGTGTGTGTGGGTGGGGGTGCACAAGGGTAACCAGGGGTCTGTGCTCCACTTGTTAATAGCTTGATGTCGCTACAATACTGAAATACTACCAAAGCTACGGGAAACGCCAGCATTGCAATACCGGGATACTAGTAACAATTTTTTTGTTGAATATAAATGATGTGGCTATTTAGGTTTTTTTTTTGTTTTTTTGTTTTTTTTTATGAGAATAATTATCCAAGATCTCATACGTATGTAGGTGTGTGTTTAGAATTTCTGAATTCTGATTTGTATTTTATCAACGTGTCCATGCATGGGGATGTTTATGATGATAAAAATGGATCTTCACTGATGATATCTCTGCAATTAATACAGCTTTGGCTATGTCCCGTTGGTGGTATTGAAATTGAAAACATACAAAATATTCAGGTTTTATATTGAAAAAGCCTTAATTTGCAAAACCTTTAAAAATATTTTTTTTCAACGGGAGTCCCTTTTCAGTAGTATCACGAAACCATAACGTTATGCTAATTTCACAACACATACGTTATTCAAGAAACACATTCAAAAAATACTGATGGCATTATTGTTCATGTGAAGTGACATGAACAGCAACTGTTGGAATAAAATTATGTCGTTATTGAAACATTTTTTATACATATTTGGGTGCTAATCACTAACATAAGCTCTTAACAACCAGATGATTAAACATTATCTCAACAGATTTTTTTTCAATTCTGTCTTTAATCCATTTGTTTTATATCAATATCGATCATTTTTTATTTTAAAGTTTTAATCTATATTGATAAATAAAGCTGCTGTGTCACGGTGCCCTGAATAATTAACCCATTTAAAAATAAAAAATATTATTGAATACTCATTAAAAGTCATTATAGAGAATGCCAAAATTAACAATTTTATGTTATCTATATTGATTTTGTTATAAGAATACTGCCTTTGAGATAAAACCGTGACCGACATTCCGGTGGGTTGCCATGGCAACGCAATAATCAGTTTAAGAAAATGATATTTAGTGACGCACAACAGTCTATATCTTGAAATTCTAAAGTAAGGTTATTAATTATCCTTAGTGAACCTACCCCTTTCCTATCACTTTATTGTGATATATAATTCAATTGAAATCTATAATAAAACACTTATTTGTAATCACGATTTAAAATCATGTTATTTTTCTTTTATACATAAAATGCGTTCAACCAGTATTAAATTGCACAATGAATGGCAGATATTTTACCTTTAACTGTAATGAATGAAATATATAAATTTCAGGTAAGTCTGTCTTATCAAGATATGTTCCCATTAAATGTTCCCATGTTGTTCCTATGATACCACTTTGCTGTTCATAAAGAAGGTTTTGTTAAATGACTACGCCATTGTAATTTGACATGCAATAATTTCTTCCTCAAAGAAGTACACAAGAAATCGTTGGCATTTCTTGTCTCCGACATATGATACCATACTATTTCTGTCTGTTTGATGTTTATGCTTCAAATTTCAGTGCTGGGAGAGAACGTATCGATTATCAAAAACGTTGATATTGAGCCTAACGAAACAATAATGATCTCAAGTTCCTTGTTTCCTTCGAAGTTTGCATGTGACAGCATTCAAACACTGGTGATAAGGACAGTTCCAGGATACGTGTTGTCTCTAACGCATTTGGACGTCATTTTTGATGAGACCAAAGACAATTGTATCAGTGACATTCTGTCAGTGACAGATTGTAGTGACCAGGACGACGGCAGAACCATTGCAAATTATTCCTGCAGAAACTCTGCAGACGTCGCGAAAACCACGTGCCAAAGACGTCACGCTTTCTTGATACTTTGGAGCTAAAGCTTCGAACGGGAAACCACGAGAACTGCCAATCCTCGATAGCTTTCAGTGCCACTGTTTCTTCTGAAAACGGTATTTTATATTCTTTTCAACAAATATTGTCGCAAACCATATTTTAGAAAATTCTAAATTAGTTATTCATAAGTATATTCACTGAACTTGTTACTGTTTGATATTTAATTGATATGAATACTTTTGACATTTTGGTATCTAATCTTATATATCTTAAAAACATTAGAATTCTAGATGTTGCATGAACAAATCGATTGTTTGATGCTAGTGTAATATGCGTTCATCTAGTCACAAGATCTTTGTATATATTGCTTATTGCTTTTACCGTCCCCGGTTGCCGATTGGTTTGCCTCAAGAGCGGGATGCCGTGTGTTCGATCCCCGGCCGCGACATACCGAAGTCGTAGAAAGCTCCATTGATTGGCGCTCAGCCTATAAGGGTAGTTTCAGGACTGGTTGGCCTAATGTCAGGATAATGTGACTGGGTGTGGTATCTTTCCACATGTCTACGGAGTGATACTGCAGTGTTGCAGCACGTTATCTGTTTTATCTGCCATAGTCTCTAAATGAATGAAAGACTGTCGGTGGGATGTTAAACCCAACAAACAAACATAAATTCATGTGTTATGTTATCGGTTATTTTCTTATACGCCATGCTTCTTACGTTTGTATTGACTTAGTACAATTAAGGACGTGCCAGCGGGTTACCATTGATTTTTTATTTCATTTTTTTTAAATATTTTTTTAAGTAGAATATAAAAGAAAACACAAACTTTTAAGATTCATGTATTTAAAACAAATGACTAAAAGTATATTTGCTAAATGTTGAGAGTCCAAAAAGTCACATTTTAGTATTTTTTTTATGTAAAGCTGGTTAAAATTTCAATAAAAACAATTTTAGTAAAAAATATAATAATAATAAAAACACGGAAATGTATACTTTTTTCAAATTCAGAAAGCCATAATATCAGAGGATTGAATATGAAAAAAAATTAAAGAAAATGTGTCCGTTAAAAACATTTCATCAAGAAAAAAAAAAAAAATATATATATATATATAATGCATGTAGCGCATGGGTGGTACTTGTATACACAAAGGCAATTTTTACTCGTTTTGTATTTCCCATGCATTTTTGACAGTTTTCCACCTTCAAAACATTATAATTTTGTTGTATTGTTGTATTGGGGTTTACCGTCGCTGCGATAGTATTTCAATCATATAGCGACGTACAGCTAATTACAGGTGGAGGAAGACCCTGAGTACATTATAAGTTACAAATTGTAATCAAATATTCTAAAAATATTATTTTGATATATAATTAAAGTATTTAGAATGCAATCTTTCTAATTTTTTAATGCTTTGATTTTTTCAACAAATTTTAGCAAACAGTGATGTTTTGCCAAATCTCTAAATGTAAAGCTAAATCTCTAAAACGAGCATGTTGACGAGAATGTTGACCCACTTTTATAATTCAAATTTATAGGTATAGTCTAAAGTACTTCTTTAGAAAAAATCTGTCCATTAGAAAAATAAGCAACAAACAACGCTGAGACCTTTAACTTGATTTAAACTGATTTTTTTTTTTTACTTAATCTTTCACAGCCAAATTGATGTGTGCACGCACCTGCTTCTTAACTTCTAGGTTTCATTGAAAATCCACAGTTTAGAACTTCGTAAATCTGTTCATTTTTGCTATATTGATTGGGCACAATATGCCATATTATATAAGCAATAAATAATTTTCTTCCTGTCATCGAATCGTTTCAGAACTATTGCATTTGAAGAAAAACCAAACCACAGGAAAGGAGCTCTCTTACTGTAACGAATCAACATGTGAAAATGGCGGAAGCTGCATGACAAGTCCGAGTGGTGGATATTTGTGCAACTGTACGATCCGGTTTACAGGTAATTTATTTCATAATACATTTGTGGGTTCGAATCCCGGCAGGGTCATTCGGATTTTCATGTGAGGAAGCCTTCCAGCTGGCTTCGGTAGGTCAGTGGTTCTACCCGGATGCCTCCGTGCATTCGGGGTCTTCCCCCACCTGTAATTAGCTGGACGTCACTATTTGACTGAAGCGACGGTAAACTCAAATAGTCAAGTCAAGTCAAGTCATAATACATTTAGTTTGGCAGACTGACTGAACGCCAAGCAAAATGTCTAGATTAAAATAATAATAATAAAGATAATAATAATATATTCACAAGAAATATGACAAAACAATATTTCGCTTGGCGTGGTTGGATTAAAATTGAAACATCAATCACTAAAAACAATTTCTAAGGTCAATTTAAAAAAGAACGATTTACCTTCTTAAACAAAAGATGTAATAAAACTTCCAATTTGAAATCAAAAACAATAAAGACGTGCACAAACGCAGTAATTTTTCATTTACCTTCTGATAGGAAAAAGGCATTATACTAGTTATACAGGGTGTCTCAGAATATATGATGCCATTTACAGGCGCATTATTTATTTTTTGAGAAGGATACATTTTTAATGAACACAAAATGTTATTATACACATATTTCTGACATAAAATCCATGCACATTTTCCTCCTTACATGAACATATTGACTAGTCCATATTTATACTGTGTTTTCAGATGACAACGTCTTAACGTTCCTTGAAATTCACACGTTCCTGTACTGATTTTTCTAATTTCCATGCAAAAAGCAGTTTTCAATTCATCTAGGTTGTTTGTTAGGGGTTTAAAAACACTGTCTCTCAAATATTTATCAGAGTTTAAAGTCAAGAGGGCTCACTTCTGGAAAATGTGTTGGTTATTCCTTTTTCGCCAAAAATGCAATAAAGCTGTCTCTGAAATTTCTTGGATAAAAAACAGTTTTCTATTTCGTTATCATGACGTCATAACGTCGAAATTTTCACGTAATTTTTAGGCAAGACGAAAATGGAAATTTGGACTGAGAGTTTGTCCGGTGTATTGTTTTTGTAACAATATTTGCTGTTTTATGTGCATCTATCACAGTATTATATAAATACGCCAGCTTGGTATAGACCATTTCATCAGAGGATCGGCAGTGCCCGGTATGATTCGCTGATATAATTTGATCAATCAGTGATTTGGGAAAATCTCAAATCTATGTTTATTTCCAATTGAACTATATTTGGAATTAAACACCACATGTAGATTAGGTGTTGTTCGGAGAGTGCTCGTTGATTCACGTAGGTTTACGACTCATTCCTGAGTGAAATGGTCTATAGCAAGAATGACAAGAACTCCATCATATTCTGAGTACAGTAGAACATTTTACTGCTGTTTAATTAAAAAGTGATTTGACCTTTAATTTTCCCCGTATTCAATCACTTTTCTGTCACAGATGTCTGTAACAAATGTATTTTTGGATACCTTTTCCAATTAAAAGCAGTTTTTCATTAGTCAAAACAAAGGTCATTGTCGAGTTGCAAATGTCTGCACGTATCCTAGAGCTGAAAATACACTTGATGCACTCTGTATTGGGTTAGACTGCCCAAACCAGTTTCAGGTGCAGTTGTTCCAGTGTCTGACTATCGTACTTACCGCGAAGAGCGACTAACTTACGTCGTAGAACTTGGCTAGGTCCTCCCTATGGGACTGTTGTGTACGGTGCCTGCATAATATTGGAT
Source organism: Solen grandis (assembly GCA_021229015.1). Classification (NCBI taxonomy): domain Eukaryota; kingdom Metazoa; phylum Mollusca; class Bivalvia; order Adapedonta; family Solenidae; genus Solen; species Solen grandis. The sequence goes on along the minus strand of CM037783.1, from coordinate 41,051,962 downwards.
GTTGGTTGGTGCAGTTATGCTACTTGACCACGGCGTGATATCGCGGTAAAGCGGTACTTCATATGTCTCATGTAGACGATGATCGCACGATGAATGAAATAATGTTGATGGGACATTAATCTCAAGTCAACAAGCAAAACTTGATTTGGAACATTACTAAATGTGTTCAGTAGCGATCCTTGCTTAGCCTAGCATATAAAAGTGAAACAAGCCATGCAGCCCCCCCCCCCCCCCCCCCCCCGTCACCCGGTAACGTACCACGGATCCGAAGGCCCCCACCCCCGCCCCCGTCACCTGGTAACGTACCACGGATCCGAAATTTGTGGGTTCAAACCCGTCGGAGGCATTTTTTTCAATGCTCGGGAACCGTCGACATAATTAGTATAAGTTGAAACATGTTTAGGATATTTTCGAAAATCAATCAGTTTAAACTAACCCATAAAGGGGTTCCAATTGCATTAGTGATAAAAATTTCAACCCCGGGGAGTAGGATGCCGTTGGTTGTAACATAATTACACAAGTATATTGGCCGGGCCCGATGTAACGCCCTTGGAAAACTCTGAACAGTCGAGTTCAAAAACTAGTAGCCCGGTGTTAGGACAATGGGAGTTTATGTGGAAAATCAAATCGGTGTTATACCGCAGTGTGGCAGCACTACATCTGTCTCAAGAAGACATAGCCTACAGATGACTGAAATGCTGTCGGTGGGACGTTTAACCCTACAGATAGAGAAACTTGTCACAATATATTTGTGATGATGTTTTATTACATGCATATCACGATGTATTTTTTTCCTTGCGGCCACAGCCGCAAGCGCTATGCTCATTTGGATTTGTAATTCCTTTATGGTAACCCTTGTCTTTCCTCGAATCATTTCGGACATTTCTCTTTTGGTAGATAACCAAGATTATCTGTTTGTGTTCACGTAATATGCGGTTTCCAAAGCTGCAATAAATTATGGGAAGGAACAAACAACCAATCTAAAAATGGCTGCTTGTTATGGTGATCTGCTTCGATTCGTGAAAGCTAATTTCAAACTTTTAGTCCGTTCCAAGTTACATGTACTTGATTATCATATTGGGACCAAGACTTAAAAAATAGGTGGTTGTTAGGCAACATACGCTTTGGTTAGACTTGCTAATAATACATACATGTATTATTCCTTTAAAGGGATATTTTATTTTACATACAGATCACAGCACAGTATATATGTGATGTTCTTTGTAGGTCGTATATCGTTTGTGAGAAACCTCATGATAATAATTCTAATGACTTGATGAGCTATTGATTTTAATATATTAGAAAATATATTTATTAAAGGAGAATTTTATCTAAGTTAAGATGGTTAAGAATACAAAATTCTCACTTTAACCTACAAGGCACTGCACAATGAAGCACCAACTTATATCAAGACAATGTTGGAAATCTACCAGCCAAAAAGACAGTTGCGATCTCAGAGTGATTCTCTCAAACTTGTAGTACCAAAATGTCGGACTGTGACATATGGGGATAGATGTTTCGCATATGCTGCACCAAAACTCTGGAACTCTCTTCCTATCGGAATTAGACATTTAAACACAATGGATTCTTTCAAAAGGGCATTAAAGACACACCTTTGCCTCCAAGCATATAGAAATTGATCTTCGGATACTTTTGGTTTGTCATCTTTTGGATGACATCAGTTTCAGTTGGTCACTACTGTATTTGGTTGTCATCTTTTAGATGACATCAGTTTCAGTTGGTCACTACTGTATTTGGTTTGTCATCTTTTAGATGACATCGGTTTCAGTTGGTCACAACTGAGAACTGAGTCCGCTTCTGGCTAGGATACTTGACTTTTAGTCAGTTACTACTAAGGATTTCAGTCTGTTGATAGTTAGCTGACCTGACTGTTAACCGGTAACTGTTCAAGGATTTATAATCATGATTTACTGTTAGTGAATCAGTTATTTTAATCATTTTTAGTTTATTTCATTTTACTGCAGTTACTTGGTTCCTTGCTGTTGGGGGAGTTAACTGTATCTAATTCCTCCATCAGAAACCTGATGCTTTATTAATTATATATTTTTATATAATATATTTTTATATTACAATGTGAGTGAGCGTGGTGATTTGTGTGTATGTGTGTGTGTTTCTGAATGCAATTGTAAAGCACTTTTGAACGTACATTGCTATGAAAAGAGTGCTATATAAATGTGGTATAATAATAATAATAATAGTATTCACATAAACATAATATTGGTAGACATAGTCGAATAAGTGGAGAAGAAAGAAAATGTACTTTTTGCAATATTAATGATATTGAAGACGAGTATCATTTCATTTTAATTTGTCCAATGTATTTAGACTTTAAAAAAAATTTACATTCCATTATGCTATTAAGTATTCCCTAGTGTTGTAAAATTCATAGATTTAAAGAAAGCAACAAATGTTCCAATAATGGTAAAATTAGCTATTTTGTTGTATAAAATCCTTTCGAACAAGAGAAATTAATCAAATCTCAGTTTAAAATATAAATTTAGTATATAAAGCATTCATTTATTAAAACATTCTCATTTAAAAATGAATATGAGATAACCTTGTATTTAACATCTATTTATGTTTAATCCCCCGCCGCGAAGCGGGAGGGGGGGGGGGGGGTATAGGAATGGCCTTCGTCTGTCTGTCTGTCCGTCCGTAACGTTTTCGTGTCCGCTCCATATCTCCTATGCCGCTTGAAGGATTTTCGTGAAACTTGCCTCAAATGTAAACCTACTTGAGACGATGTGCAGAACACAGGTGGCAGCCATGTAGGCTCAAGGTCAAGGTCACACTAGAAGGTTATGTGTTTGAACCTTCAATTTCCATTTCAATTTCGTTTCCGCTCCATATCTCCTATACCCCTTTTAGTTTTTTCATGAATCTTGCCTCATATATATATCTAATTGAGACGATGTGCAGAACATAGGTTGCAGTCATGTCGGCTGAAGGTCAAGGTCACACATGAAGGTCATGTGTTTGAACCTTCTATTTCCTTACAATTTCATGTCCGCTCCATATCTCCTATACCCCTTGAAGGATTTTAATGAAACTTGCCTCAATTATAAACCAAATTGAGGCGATGTGCAGAATAAGGTTGCAGCCATGTCGATTCAAGGTCAAGGTCACACTTGAAGGTCAAGTGTTTGAACCTTAAGTTTCAATTTACAATTTAGTGTCCGCTCCATAACTCCTATACTCCTCGAAGGATTTTAATGAAACTTGCCTCAATTATAAACCAAATTGATGCGATGTGCAGAACACAGGTGACAGTCATGTTGGCTTAAGTTCAAGGTCACATTGATGGTTCAGTGTTCATTCCTGGATATTTTTGTTTCCATGCTATATTTTCTGAACAACGGAAAGTTTTTCATAAGTCAACTACATCAAAATGTTGGCAGAAGCAGGGCAATTTCCATTAGAGGAAAAACATGTCTCCTCTGTCAGCGGCGGGGGATATAGCTGTCCTTTGGACACAGATACTTGAGGACAGGACCCTGTCTTTATTAATAAGAAAAAAAATCACGATAGTCTATACATAATAAACAACAAGGTTACCAACTTCAGCAGGATGCTGGAGGGCACCCATCGGGAATAAGTGTCAACAAATCAATGAAAATGCGCCCATCGATAATATTGGGGAATTCCCACTGTCAGCGGATAATTTTCCTTCATAACTGTTCACATGAAATACAGATATTATCATTTTAAATGCCTGAAATTTCTTAATTTCTACTCGAGATTTGACTATTTTAACCGATTGGAACCTCGATCAACGGAAGTGAACCCAAAATGACATCTATGACGTCATCGCCCACGAAGGTCAACTGAGAAAAAGATGTTGCGATTGTATACGATAAAGAACGGGAAAGTAAGAGTGTTCCGAAAATATTTGTAAACAAAATAACTTCGGAATACTCTTACCGTTCCCTTCTGTACATAAACAAATCGCAGCGCTGACCTCATAGATATCGTTTTGGGTTCCCTTCCGTTGATCGAGGTTCGAATGGAGTTAAATCACTAAATCCCCACTCGAAATCTTGACATTTTAGACATTAGAAATAATTATATTTGTATTTCTTTGAACAGTTATGAAGGAAGATTATCCGTTGACAGTGGGAACTCGCCAATATTACCGATGGGCACATTTTTCATAGATACTTTGACACCAATTCCTGATGGGTGCTCTTCAGTATCCTGCTGAAGTTGGTTACCTTGTTGTCTTATATATAGTGATTTTTTCATTTATAAAGATATGGATAGTAAACGTTAGATTTATTTGGATGTGAATATTTTGATACATAACTCAATGTAAATGGCGAATTAAAGTTGAAAACCGCTATATTCAAAGCGTTTCGTGTGTGTGTGTGTGTGTGTGTGTGAAGGGGGTGGGGGGTCACAGCTAGGGTCCTGTCCTCAAGTACCTGTGGCCTTGTTCTGTGTTACTGTGCATTTTAAAATATCTGTGTTTATGTCAATGAGCTATGTATACTTGTGACAATCAATAAACTTTTGTTCTGTTCTGTTGTAAAAAAAGGTCTACATTTTCCAGGTAATTGTATTGTATTCACGTGATTGTATAATCACGTGCGACCGATTTTTGTCCGAGTTTTGTTGTTATTTTGGAAAATATGTCAGCCAGCATGTTAAACCGTTATTTAGTGTGGGATCTGGTGGCTGTGCATGATTACAACAATAAAATGACAACTTTATTAGTCTCGCCCATCATTATCAACAATGTAACATTCACTGCGTGTGATATGACGGTCTACAGGCACCTGACGCTTTGCCTTTTTACTTTTGTTCATTTTTTTTATTTATTTAATTTTGATTATGGAAGTAGTTTTGTAATTGCTCCGTTTTACTTTTGTGTTACTCAGTGGAAGTGTTAATTGACGGCGGATTTCATGAACCACTTCCGGTGCCTTAATGGCCAAAGCGTCCTCCCCGATACCGAGAGGTCGTTTGTTCCATCCCTGACATGCTCATTTTAAATGGTACTGGTAATTTTTTTTTGTGCGTGGCGCTCAAAATATCGGGGGTTTTTCCAGGACTGATTGGCTTGATTCACGATAATGTGAATGAATGAGGTATCATGCCATTTTATTGAAGCAAATGAATGAAATAACGTTGGCGGGGCGTTAAACGTAACAAACAAGCAAATAAAATAGATAGAGTTAGAGAAGCACAACAATCCGGTTTTGTTTATTTATCCTTATTCGTCGACTTTCTACACCCAACGCTTTACACTTATTTTATAAGTGTCATTTTATGTGACTTACCGATGTGAAATACAGTGCACCCGAAGCTTTAGACTAATTTCCCCATGGCTCTATGTGCTGATTTATGACAATGTCATGTTATATTACTTTTATTGAGGTAAAACACACACAATGCCTTATTTTATATGCTATGGCTCTATGTGCCGATTTATGACAATGTCATGTTATATTACTTTTATTGAGGTAAAACACACACAATTCTTTATTTTATATGCTATGGCTCTATATGCCGATTTATGACAATGTCATGTTATGTGCCGATTTATGACAATGTCATGTTATGTTACTTTTATTGTGGTAAAACACACACAATTCTTTATTTTATATGCTATGGCTCTATGTGCCGATTTATGACAATGTCATGTTATATTACTTTTATTGAGGTAAAACACACACAATTCTTTATTTTATATGCTATGGCTCTATGTGCCGATTTATGACAATGTCATGTTATGTGCCGATTTATGAAATGTCATGTTATGTGACTTTTATTGAGGTAAAACACACACAATTCTTTATTTTATATGCTATGGCTCTTTGTGCCGATTTATGACAATGTCATGTTTTGTGCCGATTTATGACAATGTCATGTTATGTTACTTTTATTGTGGTAAAACACACACAATTCTTTATTTTATATGCTATGGCTCTATATGCCGATTTATGACAATGTCATGTTATGTGCCGATTTATGACAATGTCATGTTATGTGACTTTTATTGAGGTAAAACACACACAATTCTTTATTTTATATGCTATGGCTCTTTGTGCCGATTTATGACAATGTCATGTTATGTGCCGATTTATGACAATGTCATGTTATGTTACTTTTATTGTGGTAAAACACACACAATTCTTTATTTTATATGCTATGGCTCTATGTGCTGATTTATGACAATGTCATGTTATATTACTTTTATTGAGGTAAAACACACACAATTCTTTATTTTATATGCTATGGCTCTATATGCCGATTTATGACAATGTCATGTTATGTGCCGATTTATGACAATGTCATGTTATATTACTTTTATTGAGGTAAAACACACACAATGCCTTATTTTATATGCTATGGCTCTATGTGCCGATTTATGACAATGTCATGTTATGTTACTTTTATTGAGGTAAAACACACACAATTCTTTATTTTATATGCTATGGCTCTATATGCCGATTTATGACAATGTCATGTTATGTGCCGATTTATGACAATGTCATGTTATGTTACTTTTATTGTGGTAAAACACACACAATGCCTTATTTTATATGCTATGGCTCTATGTGCCGATTTATGACAATGTCATGTTATGTTACTTTTATTGTGGTAAAACACACACAATTCTTTATTTTATATGCTATGGCTCTATATGCCGATTTATGACAATGTCTTATGTGCCTATTTATGACAATGTCATGTTATGTTACTTTTATTGTGGTAAAAAACACACACAATTCTTTATTTTATATGCTATGGCTCTATATGCCGATTTGTCTGTTATGTGCCGATTTATGACAATGTCATGGTATGTTACTTTTATCGAGGTAAAACACAAACAATGCCTTATTTTATATGCTATGGCTCTTTGTGCCGATTTATGACAATGTCATGGTATGTTACTTTTATCGAGGTAAAACACACACAAGCTTATTTAGTGCTAGTAACATCAAGCGTAAATATCATGCCATGTGGCTTTTCAAGCGAAGCTTTACAATAGTTTTGCAATGATCCAACGTGCGATAAATGGATGCTATATCCAACGCGATTAAATGTTTATCATCAACTGATAATTGCAATGTTTACTTTTTTATTTATTTTTGTCATCATCAGCACCCCACTTAAAGCCATTATTCTTGGTGTAACTTCTTTCGCGAGAAAGTTGCTACCTACAATGTATTCCATTACTAACTTTAAATGGATGACTATGAAAGTGCTTATCAGGATATGAATAACCCGACTGAAATCAGGTTTCAATTTTAAAATCCATTCAATATTTCTAATGAATTATATCTGCTTTCTTTTCTCAAAATTATATAAAGCACTAATCAAACACGAAAAAAAAAAACAGTTTAATGTTTTTAGTGTATACAAGGCCACCTGGCGATGAAATGTAATATACAGGTAGATTTATTTCTTTCGTAAGATCAGGAAAACAGAGACTAATCTCACAATAAACGATGACAATTAAATTTAATTTGTTTCACTGGAGAAGAAATGTACCATGCTTTGTTACATGCGGAACAGGTTGCATAGCGACTGTACCTTTATACCACGGTATTGATCGTAAGCGGAATAACATCGGGTCCCAGTGGGCGGTATTATTTCGGTTTAACTCACTACCTGCGGATCGATTCTGATTGTAAACGTTAGTTACATCACGCATTGAACTAATACAAGTTATATATAAAGATAGCATATTTCCATTGTCAAGAAAAGGATATTATCGCACGGATATGAAAATGTATTAAAGGTAGTTATTTTCTAGTGTTATTTTCTCTGTAATGGATTTCATTTAACTTCGTTTTTTCTCTTTCTTTCTATCCGTCAGAGTAACAATTGTAACTGATTAAAAAGGAGAACTCTTTCAATTTAATTCCTCGACAAACACACTAATACACTTTAACTTTTGTACTACATTGTGTTGTTTTTGTAATTGTATAACATTATGTAAATTGAATAAAATATGTAACACCAACAGTAATAATATCAAATAAATGAATTACTTATTAAATGATTCTGTGACTGTTCATATTTTAATTTTATGTGTGAGAGCTTTATTTCATTAGAACTATTGTATATGATGATTTAATAATAATAGGACAATATTGCCAAATAGATTAAGCAGTGAAAACTAAATAGCTAATTTACTTATGTAATTGCAATTGTTTTAAAGCGATAATCTCTCGAAAAAAAGTAATAGACTTAATATTACCAAGACTGAAAAAAATGAATGCGCCAAAAAGACTATTTGCGTCATGTGTGACATTTACTTTATTGGAGCTTAAAGTTAAAGATATTCACTATGTTAAGAAACGTGATAGCATCAATTAAACATCGCTCTTTTCGCAAAAATCTCAATTTCATGTTTAGAGGTGGATGATGTTTTTATGACATGGTTTATGCAATTAGACACATTTCTTTAGTTGTTTTTTTATGATGAAATTAAAGACATTTCAAACGCGAAGTTTTTCTGAAGACATTACAAAGAAATGAAGAAATAACGTTTTAAGTTATTTCATAACGAAATTATCTCCACCTGAACTGACCTGCTTCTTAATTCTTATTTATTTATTTTTTTTATTTTTTTTTTTTTTTTTTTTTTTGGCATATGAGTCTTATTTTTTTCCAAATATCTTTTAAGTGTCACCGCGTTACTGCGGTCCTACGACAACAATGTTTCTGCATTTAAATAACAACGCTAAAGACATTTTATATCACGTTGACAAAGAGAAATATGAGAATACACTAACTTAACATGAAAATTTAAAAGTAATCATTTTTCTTTAAACGAGCATTTTATCAAATCGTTGTTTCCAGACTATTCTTTTCGAGTGATAGTTTAAGGACATGTGTAATCCCGGGATCTGTACCTAAATACCGGACCATCAGGCCCTTGACTGAATAATATGAATTTTGTTTCGGCAGTCAGTTTACGCTTGCACAAAACCAAGCTTTAGTATTATCATTTCAGGTCGGGGTCTAACATTAATGTATTTACAGTAACTGAAATCATAATAGCTTATATTGTATTTACTGATATTGTAATCACTGATATTGTATTTACTTATGTTATTTTTTTTATATAAATATTGTCAGTCGTACGCGAAGTTGTTGGTTCTAAAAATTCAATTTGAAAATGTATATGAGAATAAATACAATATCAGAGTGAAAACATATCGTAGTTAGAGCGAGCTTTTTTCTGTCAATATGTAAATCTTAATGCGGTTATTCATATAGCTATAGTTACACTAACATCTTAAAAAATGTCGTATTTAATTAGTGACTGCGTATCTGTCCCTTGTTATTTTAATTAGAAAAATCCCATGCTGCCTCTCTAATTACGCGTTATATATCGGCTTATCGATAATGGAATGAAATCTGATTCATACAGAAATGCGAAGGCATGACAAAATAATAACCTATTCCCTTTTACAGCATTTTCTAATACTAATTAAGATATATCCTTTTCCTGAAATGAATTCATAAACTTAATATACTTAAGGACTTAGAAAACGCTCGTCTGTATTATATTATGTTTTTTACACGAAATCAGTACACGTCCTTAAGTATATGTCTTTTTTTTTTAAATATATACCAACAACCATCGGCTTCTTTTTATTACAATATGTAGCGTCAAATGATAAATAATTGTAAGTAATATTTCTTTCAAACATTGATGTCCTTCGTTCATGCTCTGCTGTCGTTGTTGTTTTGAAATTTACCGTCGCCGCCGCGACAGTATTTTGGATACATATACAGAGTAGTTTCCTAGTTTAAGGTAATCCATACATCATTAAATTATGATCATGGTCCACTAAGTGATTGTGGGAATTTTATAAAAAATGCAAGCCTCAATAGACTTAGAGCAAAATGACCTATAGGTTCAAGTCAATGAATGCTTGCATTTGCACTTCTGTTTGAGCATGTGAAGGACTATGCTTATAATTTAATGAGGGTGAATTAGCTGAAAAAGACCACAAGTACAACCAAGTGGAACCATCGATCAGAGTATCAAACAGACACTTGAACAGACAACCATGCTCGTCTTATGGGTATTTCAAATGCCGCCAATTAGCAATTAGATATCATCAAAGTGCGCGAAATGTGAATGTAATAATGACCATATGTACCAAATTTGAACAAAAGATTGTCAAATGTCTATCTTCAGTGTTATATAGATGTTTTTTAAAATCGCATGATTTTGTAATTGAGTGTTTTTTATGACAAAACATACCTGGTTAAAACTCTTTCTATTGCAGTGCGATTTATTGATTTACAATCTAAATTGGTGTGCACCAAGGGTCCCCTCTATTGGCGTTACATTTCAATCCTTTTATTAATGATCTTGCTATCAAGAGTGCTATAATTACATACAGTGGGCGATGGAATTGACAATTTACTTAAAGCAGATGACAGTGTGCTTTCAGCAAGCAATGAATACACTCTTAAGTTTATTTTCAAGACTGTTATCATCGGTGCCCAGGTGATTATATGGTAATTATATCTAACAGGACGTAATTGTGTCTATTATAGGTCAAACTGCGTGAACTTTGTAACTACATTTAACTTCATAATTAGTATGCGGAGAGCACTCTCTCAGTAGGTAGACTGCCAATTTAAAAGGACTTTGTAGATGATGTCGTGAGTGTTGAATGTCGCTCAAAGTACAGGCTGGGTCCATAGTTTTATAAAGTTTAGAAAGATACATGAAACCTGTCTTTTGACCGTCACAGCATGTGCTGCTTCACTTTTTACTTATATTCATGTCATATAAACATTGTTCCCCTATGTTTTTGAGGGGTTGGTGGAATTGCAAGGGCACACCTTGAATATGTAAGGACACGCCCTAGTACGCTCTTTCTGGTGAGTCTGAGTTGATAGCACAGCAGGTGGAACAAAAGAGATCCATGGAATCCATGGGATATGTACATACGTGTTATTGTAGAAGTAATAGGAAGGTGTTTATAACGTTCTCTAATACACTACAAGTAAAAAATGTAAACATTTGAGTCACCATTACTGAATGGAAACTGACCTGGTCTTTATCTTTAGGTGACTGTTACTCGGATGGACAATTTCGCTCTAATTATGTGCTTGATTCAGTTACTGGCGATTTTTACAGTTTGAATGCTATTCAGATGTGTTTGCGTTTAAACAATATGATCGAGGTAGAGAAACAAAAGGCGGTATTCAATATACATCTTAACATCATATATATGAAATAATAGATAAAAATAGCTTGAATTCTTATTAAATGTACATGTTTTACAAAAAAAATATGATATAATATGTAGAAGATCTGCGTTGCACGCTTTTTGCAACAAACTTGTTTAAAATTTTAATATTTTTCTTATATCTTAAGATTTTCTTATGCAAGGTTCCACCTAGATTGAATCTAAGAAAATAAGGTTAAGGAATATCTGAAGGATAAAAATAAGGACATTTCTTAATTAAATCTAAGATGTATATAGAGTACGGCCCCATACAAACATAAAGGCTGATTTTATTTCTGACATGTACAAAGAGCGCCATAAATTCTCATACGAGGGATGTTCAAATTGAAATGCAACTCGGGTTATATTATGTAACTACGCACGCTTTTCACAAAAAAACCTACTTGGATCGCCTAGGAGCATCAATAATCTCTCGGTCGATACCAGTTTTGTGTAAATCTGTCCTCTCTAGCCTCGGCTACACAACGAGAAACATTGCATACTCGTACATACTAATGATAAAATGGTTGGTAAAAAATCTGCGTTCGCAGCCCAAATACGGGCCTACATAAAAAAACCGCTGTTTTCTTGGTATAGGTCCAAAAGAGATATTTCATGAAATATGCTCAATTTATGGACCTGGTGAGCTGTCCTATGCATCGGTTACTATGTGGTGCAAGAAATTTGCAAGTGGAATAACGTCCTTGCAAGATGCACCATGTGGCCATCGCAGAAAGACAGCAACCAGTCCCAAAATGGTACAAAAAGTCAGAGAAATTGTATCGACAGATACAAGATTCACTGTTAGGGAAATAGCCTGAAAGGTAGGCATCTCAATAGGGGCAGTTCATTCAATTCTAAGGAAGCACCTTAAAATGAATAAGATAACTGCGCGATGGATACCCCATTTGCTCACAGAGGAGCAGAAGCGCCTCTGCGTGAAAATGGCAAAATTTTCTAAAATGTACCAAAGTACAATAATCGCTCGTTTGCCAATATCGTCACAGGCGACGAGACATGGGATTTTTTATAAGCCCAAACGAAAACATGAAAACGAGATATGGGCTACAAAAGACATGAAAAGGCCATGTATAGCCAAACGCACAATGAGCGTCAGAAAGGTTATGTATGCAGTTTTCTTCACAAATCAAGGGCCTGCTATACAAATTGCTGTTCCGAAAGGTAAATCGGTCAATAGCAAGTTCTACAGAGGGGCTGTTCTAAAAAAGAAATATTTCAATAGACGTAGGCCAGCGACAGGTTTGTCGGGGGTCAGGTTGCTGCATGACAACGCGTCTAGCCACAAAGCGGCTATTGTACGCGATTTTTTAAGGCAGGAAAAGGTTGTAGAGCTTCTGCACCCGCCGTTTTCCCCAGACCTTGCCCCCTGTGACTACTTCCTGTTCCCGAGGCTCAAAAAGTACCTCACTGGACGAAAATACAAAACACGAAAAGATCTTGGTTCAGCCATCTTCCAGTGTCTCAAGGGTATACCCAGAAACGACTATGAAACTGTCTTTAAAAATTGGATCAATAGGTTGAAACTGTGCTTAGCTCACGGAGGTGAATACTTTGAAGGAATCCGATAGCTGGTTTGTGAAAATTAACAAATCCTTTCTAGATATGCTAGGAATTGCATTTCAATTTGAACATCCCTCGTATCAATATGCAATAACTTGCAATGGAATGCAATAACCAAAGATTATCTAGGTCGTTATTTTAAGAGTGTTGCTATATATTTTTCTTCAGATATCATCGAGTTGTCAGATCAATCAGGAATATTATAAGCAAGTCATACATAATAATTTCAATTTCTAACTGGACATGGACCAGATGAAATGCTCTCACTTACTTTTTGCTAAATGATAGTTATTTTCTCGCGAGTTTTTTTTATTTTTTCCCCGTCTAGTCATGATTATTCCCGAATAACGATATAAAAAAAAATTTTTTTCATTGAAAAAAAAAATTAAAAGTCACCAACTGACAGATAGCAACAAAAATTACATGCGACTTAAAGGTATCTGTTTAAACAACTATATGTACATTTCTAGTTTTTAATATAGCTATCATCATGCGACGGAACAATACATAAGAGAAATAAATACATGAGATACAACCTGAACAGTCACGACAATGCATAAAAAAGAAAAAGTGGTTTTGTAACCGTAACCCATGTGTTGCTATGTTTCCAATGCCATGAATACGTTATAAATTAGCTATATGTTAAAGCAATGACAGCTAATAATGAGTTTCTAACCTCAGAAGAAAAATAAATATTTTTTTCCTTGATGGCGAATCAATGTTCAAGGTCACTACAAGAACTTGCTATCTGTTTACTGGTAAACTTTTATATTTAGTGTTTTATCAGTGAGATAAGATCCATATCCCACAGTGTGAGTGATAAAGATCTGCCGAAAGTACATTTTTACTTAAAGCAGCTCGTTCACAGATGATCGGTAAAATCAAGAAAATAATGCTCTACTGTCACTCGTTAGTCTTTGTTTTTTGACAAATAAACTTGGCAAGTGTGGGTCATATTTCACGGGAAAACACTACTTTTGTAAACGCAACTCGGACGAAATCAGTTAAATATAGAATACGGTATCCCCGGAGCTAATGCTTGTAGTAACACGTGACAAGTTCCGTAACTTTCCGGCTTTACGAGTTCAGGGTATGGATTTCATAAGGTCAGGATATGAAGTTAGCGCATGTGCATAGAGTGAATTTGATCAGCATCGTTTGTAAATGGGTATTTATTGACGTAATATAAACATAAAGCTAAAAACCAAATTCTTAGTCAATGACCATCTGTGTATGAGCTACTTTAAAATTCGTATGTATGTAGGTATGTAGCAGCAGTTAGCATTTAATAAAAGTAAACATGTTTGTTATGAGTGAATATGGATATATCTTATCTCGAATATATATTCTATATCCACTCAAAACAAACAAATATGCTCTATATATTGTTTTATTTTTTTATCTGCAACGTATTTACTGCAAAATTGTTTGATATACTGATAGGGGGATCTGAAATTGTTAACTCAGTCAGAGGAACCGTGATGTACTCGGCAAATGTCGACAAAGATCGCCCAACTTCCGATATTCTTCAGCATAATACGCCAAGATTCGGAATGTGATTCTTTTTCATTAAGAAGTTTCAGTCATGGTATCTTATATCACTGTTAATCAAATGTAACAATTTTGAATGCTATTCATCTATTTAAATGCAAACATATCGTTCCTTTTTTTAAAAAAAAAAAGAGAAGAAAAACACCTCCCCGAATTACTTCCGGTGACGTCATTTTTGGAATTCCTCTCGATTTGTGATAAATATTGTGATAAATGAAGGTGTTTCGAAAAGTTCTCCATAAAAAAATTAAAAGCAAACGGTATCTTAAGCAACTATTACTAAAGTATCACAAGTTCGTGAATTGGAAATTCATGTAATGCGGAAAATTGTAACAGTGATTCTTTTGTACTAAGATTGTACGTACTAGGTCAAATAGTATTTGTATAAAAAAAACTTACTATAACTTTTATTGAAAGCTTAGACTTTTAATTCTTAAAAACAAGTAACAAATAACGTTACAAAAAATGCTTTATAAAGAAAATAAATCTGTAGTTGGACATTTGTTTATGTACAGTACAAAATGGTGAATTATGTCTCGGCGGAAATTTCACATATAAATTGTGGGATTTTTCTTCGAAAAATATTATTATCTGTTCATTATGTCACCTAACAATGACTTAACATTAATCATGCAATGGAAAAAAAACACTAAATAGGATCATTATATTTCAAGTTTGTGTCATATTGCACCTAAAAAGAATTTGAAGCAATCAAAATCTAATATTCTGTGTTTTTACTGACTTAAAACATAGGAGGTCAGGTAATTCATAATGTTATGACTTGATATTTTTGGTTAACCAAAATTTTTTTTTTAAATTTATAAAAATTATGTTCTTTACCAGGAATTGTAGTGTTGCTATTTTATAAATGGGGAAAAATATCAAACAGTAATATGAAGACTTTCTACATAAATATATAAATATACATTTTATAAGTTTTTTATTTGTTGTCGTTTGATATATCATTCAACTCATTAAATAATTGGCCATGCATTTCATTCAGTTTATGAGTTTTATGAAAACTGTACTGTACGTTAATTGTGTATACTCTGATGAGACAGGGAAAAATAGAATTGAGCACCTACTCTTAAACAACTGAAAGCGTGGTTGTTCCCGGTTATTATCTCTGGTATATACAAAGTTAAATGTGGTTGTTCCCGGTTATCATCTCTGGTATATACAACGTTAAATGTGGTTGTTCCCGGTCATCATCTGTATGGTATATACAACGTTAAATGTGGTTGTTCCCGGTTATTATCTTTCTGGTATATACAACGTTAAATGTGGTTGTTCCCGGTTATTATCTACGTTAAATGTGGTTGTTCACGGTTATTATTTCTCTGTTATAAACAACGTTAAATGTGGTTGTTCCCGGTTATTATTTCTCTGGTATAAACAACGTTAAATGTGGTTGTTCCCGGTTATCATCTCTCTGGTATATACAACGTTAAATGTGGTTGTTCCCGGTTATTATTTCTCTGTTATATAAAACGTTAAATGTGGTTGTTCCCGGTTATTATTTCTCTGTTATAAACAACGTTAAATGTGGTTGTTCCCGATTATTAACTCTCCGGTATAAATAACGTTCAATGGGGTTGGTCCCGGTTATCACCTCCCTGGTATATGCAACGTTAAATGTGGTTGTTCCCGGTTATCATCTCTCTTTTATATAAAAGTTAATGTGGTTGTTCCCGGTCATCATCTCTCTGGTATACAACGTTTGGTATATACAACGTTAAATGTGATTGTTCCCGGTTATTATTTCTCTGTTATAAACAACGTTAAATGTGGTTGTTCCGGGTTATCATCTCTCTGGTATATACAATGTTAAATGTGGTTGTTCCCGGTTATTATTTCTCTGTTATAAACAACGTTAAATGTGGTTGTTCTCGGTCATCATCTCTCTGGTATATACAATGTTAAATGTGGTTGTTCCCGGTTATCATCTCTCTAGTATATACAATATTAAATGTGGTTGTTCCCGGTTATTATTTCTCTGGTATAAACAACGTTAAATGTGGTTGTTCCCGGTCATCAGCTCTCTGGTATATACAACGTTAAATGTGGTTGTTCCCGGTTATTATTTCTCTGTTATATAAAACGTTAAATGTGGTTGTTCCCGGTTATTATTTCTCTGTTATAAACAACGTTAAATGTGGTTGTTCCCGATAATTAACTCTCCGGTATAAACAACGTTAAATGTGGTTGTTTCCGGTCATCATCTCTCTGGTATATACAAAGTTAAATGTGGTTGTTCCCGGTCATTACCTCTCAATGTGGTTGTTCCAGGTTTCATTTCTCTGTTATATACAACGTTAAATGTGGTTGTTCCGATTATTATCTCTCTGGTATATACAACGTTAAATGTGGTTGTTCCCGGTCATCATCTCTCTGGTATATACAACGTAAATGTGATTGTTCCCGGTTATCATCTCTCTGGTATATGCAACGTTCAATGGGGTTGGTCCCGGTTATCACCTCCCTGGTATATGCAACGTTAAATTTGGTTGTTCCCGGTCATTATCTCTCTGGTATATACAACGTTTAATGGGGTTGTTCCCGGTCATCAGCTCTCTTGTATATGCAACGTTAAATGTGGTTGTTCCCGGTTATCATCTCTCTGGTATATACAACGTTGAATGTGGTTGTTCCCGGCCATCATCTCTCTGGTATATACGTTTAATATGGTTGTTCCCGTTCATCAAATTTCTGGTATAAACAACGTTAAATGTGGTTGTTTCCGTTCATCATCTCTCTTGTGTATACAACGTTAAATGTGGTTGTTCCCGGTTATTGTGTTGTTCCCGGTCATCATCTCTCTGGTATATGCAACGTTAAATGTGGTTGTTCCCGGTTATCATCTCTCTGGTATATACAACGTTAAATATGTTTGTTCCCGGTTATTATTTCTCTGTTATAAACAACGTTAAATATGGTTGTTTCCGATCATCATCTCTCTGGTATATACAATGTAAAATGATGTTCCCGGTTATTATTTCTCTGTTATATACAACGTTAAATGTGGTTGTTGCCGGTTATCATCTCTCTGGTATATACTTATCATCTCTCTGGTATATACAACGTTAAATGTGATTGTTCCCGGTTATTATTTCTCTGTTATAAACAACGTTAAATGTGGTTGTTCCGGTTATCATCTCTCTGGTATATACAATGTTAAATGTGGTTGTTCCCGGTTATTATTTCTCTGTTATAAACAACGTTAAATGTGGTTGTTTCCGGTCATCATCTCTCTGGTATATACAAAGTTAAATGTGGTTGTTCCCGGTCATTACCTCTCCGGTATAAATAACGTTAAATGTGGTTGTTTCCGATTATTATCTCTCTGGTATATACAACGTTGAATGTGGTTGTTCCAGGTTATCATTTCTCTGTTATATACAACGTTAAATGTGGTTGTTCACGATTATTATTTCTCTGGTATATGCAACGTTTAGTGTGTTTTTTTCCCGGTCATCATCTCTCTGGTATATACAACGCTAAATGTGATTGTTCCCGGTTATCATCTCTCTGGTATATGCAACGTTCAATGGGGTTGGTCCCGGTTATCACCTCCCTGGTATATGCAACGTTAAATTTGGTTGTTCCCGGTCATTATCTCTCTGGTATATACAACGTTTAATGTGGTTGTTCCCGGTCATCATCTCTCTGGTATATGCAACGTTAAATATGGTTGTTCCCGTTCATCATCTCTCTGGTATAACAACGTTAAATGTGGTTGTTCCCGGTTATCATCTCTCTTGTATATAAAACGTTAAATGTGGTTGTTCCCGGTCATCATCTCTCTGGTATATACAACGTTAAATGTGGTTGTTCCCGGTCATCATATCTCTCCGGTATAAACAGCGTTAAATGTGGTTTTGCCCGGTCATCATCTCTCTGGTGTATACAACGTTAAATGTAGTTGTTCCCGGTTATCATCTCTCTGGTATATAAAACGTTAAATGTGGTTGTTCCCGGTTATCATCTCCCTGGTATATACAACGTTAAATGTTGTTGTTCCCGGTCATCATCTCTCTGGTATATACAACGTTAAATGTGGTTGTTCCCGGTTATCATCTCTCTGGTATATGCAATGTTTAATGTGTTTTTTCCCGGTCATCATTTCTCTGGTATATGCAACGTTAAATGTGGTTGTTCCCGGTCATCATCTCTCTGGTATATGCAACGTTAAATGTGGTTGTTTCCGTTCATCATCTCTCTGTTGTAAACAACGTTAAATGTAGTTGTTCCCGGTTATCATCTCTCTGGTATATACAACGTTTAATGTGGTTGTTCCCGGTCATCATCTCTCTTGTATATGCAACGTTAAATGTGGTTGTTCCCGGTTATCATCTCTCTGGTATATACAACGTTAAATGTGGTTGTTCCCGGTCATCATCTCTCTGGTATATGCAACGTTTAATGTAGTTGTTCCCGGTTATTATCTTTCTGGTATATACAACGTTAAATGTGGTTGTTCCCGGTTATTATCTCTCTGGTATATACAACGTTAAATGTGGTTGTTCCCGATTATTATCTCTCTGGTATATACAACGTTTAATGTGGTTGTTCCAGGTTATTATCTCTCTGGTATATACAACGTTAAATGTGGTTGTTCCCGGTTATCATCTTTCTGGTTTATACAACGTTAAATGTGGTTGTTCCCGATAATTATCTCTCCGGTATAAACAACGTTAAATGTGGTTGTTTCCGGTCATCATCATTCTGGTGTAAACAACGTTAAATGTGGTTGTTTCCGATTATTATCCTCTGGTATATACAACGTTTAATGTGGTTGTTCCCGGTTATTATCTTTCTGGTATATACAACGTTAAATGTGGTTGTTCCCGGTTATCATCTTTCTGGTATATACAACGTTAAATGTGGTTGTTTCCGTCGACCGGTTTTTATCGGTTTGGAACTCACATGTTTATGGAAAACTGGCTTTTTTTACTGACGTAGGTCGTTCGATACTTCGTACATGTATCTCCATTCTGTCCCATTAATTGGTTTCGAAGCCCACATAGAGATGTGTGAATGATTTTCCACATACACGATGAAGCGATTTGCGATCAGAAAAGGACTTTCCTTTGTGGTCTGTGGTGTCAACAACGAACACCATTCACGCATCCTTTTCAGTAATGCTCAAATATCTAATACTTGCAAATTGGACTCTTATACGAGGTGATAATAAGGTATAATACATGCTTATAATCACAGATATTCAATGCCAGCTATTTGCAATGACGAAATTGAGATATGATGAAAATTTCAAAAACAAAATGAGAATGTTATTTAACAAGTTCATGTTTTACGTACTATTGATCTGGTCACATGTGAAAATTGATTAACATAGATACCACTTCATTCTGTCATGTCGTTTTGACTTTGATGAACAACACTAATCCATGAGAAACATGATTTAAATAGGCATAGCATGCCGTATTTTGTCGGTATATTGTGTGTTAAAAATCACTATTTTATTTGCACGTTTGCGATTGTTACCGGGCATTTATTGATAGTTTACGACTGCTGTAAAACGACGTTTTCCTCGCA